>WOXC01006305.1:680000-1108250 GCA_011680675.1 Gymnobelideus leadbeateri
GAAAGTTCATCCTTGGAATAATGTAGCAAGAAACTTTACGGCTCAGCTAACTCCCAACCGGAAAAAAAAAGAAGTCCCTGGTTCTTAGAGGTCTTTGAATTATTGGGAAAACTAATTGGATCTTCATGTTTACTGAGGAGGAAACCAAGTGTTACTTAGGATGTAAATCCTGGAGGTACTTTAAAGGGACAAGGCTGACCTTTACAAGGCTCTAAACTTATAGATCTTAGAGGGGCGGGGGGGGGGAGTTGATTTGCTGACCTTTGGCTCATCCTCAGTCATTTTTTCCCCTCTACCACAGGGACCCCAAATCCTTTCCTTCTTTTCCTGATGTTTTTCCTTTGATGCACTCTGGCCTCTCCATGGACCCAGAGGAAGGAAGTCGACAAAGTCCCTCATCTCCTCTCCATAGCTCTAAATAAGAGCCTATCCTGAATTCCAATATGGCTCCACCATAGGTACTATCATGAGCCTAGTCTGAAGTCTCTCTGAGTCTTAGACATGTGGCCTTGCTCCTCAAAGCTTCAGTGAAAGATAACCAATACTGAGTATTCCCAAAGTCTCAGAGAAGTTGGAAGGTACTAGGCTACTGGAGTTTCCATCTGCTCTAAGATTTTTGGGACACCCTTTATAACCAGTTGGAAAAATCTACAAATGTAAAGGGCCAAGGGTCATTTTCTCCTCTGCTCTCTGGTCTCACTGATTATATGCTGAGAATATATGCCCCATAGTTACAATTGAATGTCTCAGATCCTGACTTTTTGCCACTTAATACCTATGTGATCTCTCCATGCCTCAGTTTCCTCATCACTAGATGACATCTGAGATTCCTTCCTTAAATCTATGATCCCAGAATCCTACAGAAGTAACAGGCAGAAAGCAATATATAGTGGGTAGAGAGAGCTAGCCTGGAAGTCAGGAAGGCCTGGATTCAAATCCTGCCAGTCACATCGATGGGTCGTGTGACTATGGGTGTCACGTAAGCACTCAGAGCCTCAGCAGATCTCGAAGACTAGAAGACACAGGTGAATTGCTGATAGGAATGGTAGAGGGGGTGTCCACAATGGGAGTTGATTCCCTTTATCAATGAAATCACAGGTGGAGCTGGGGGGAGTGGGGGCAAAGAGATTTGATCAGAATCTCAATCTTTAACAACTCAATCTCCAAAAGAGACTTTGAAATTGGAAACTTCAGGAAGTAAAAACCACGAACTTGACATTCTTCTCCCCTTCTACCTTCTAATATTAGTCTAACCTATGAGCCAACTGAAGAGACCCAGGGCCTTCCATACTATTTTATTTTATTTTGTTTTGTTTTGTTTCATTTTATTTTATTTTTGAGAAAACCAGGTTAAGTGACTTGCCAGGGTCACACAGCTAGCTTTCTTTTAAAACATAACCGGCATTTCTAGATCAGTTCTAAATTTGCAAAGCACTTTATACATACGTGATCTCATTTGAGCTTCACATCAATGTGAGGTAGATAGGACAGGTCCTATTACTCCCATTTTACAGATGAAGAAACCGAGGCCCAGAAAAGGCCAATTTTGTCCCTGATCACACAGCTGATAACTGCCAGGACCTATATCTTTCAGACTCCAAGTCCAGCCAACAATTCTCTATAGCACTTTGCCCCTTAGCTTGGTTCCTCTCCTGTTTTAGGGGAAATGGAGGCCCCTTTTCCTCCACCTATATCCACATACCCTTAAAACACAGAAAACCCCATACAGTGTTACTGGACCCAGTCAGCAAGGGTGTTCCACTCAAGGACAAAAAGGCAGGGCAGTGGAAAAGACCACAGTAGAGATTCTAGTTAGGGGAAGAAAGAAGTTACTTCTAAAAGCTAGGCTTCTGAGGGGCAAGTCTTGGGTTGGGGTCAAGTTTTCTTTTCAATAGTTTTCTTTCTACTCCCTTAATCTGGAGAATGTACAAGCCAGCCCAGAGCTCCCTACCTGACTGTATGTATCACCTTCCTCTTTGCTCCTTTCCCCCCCTTCCTTTGCCCCACTATCTTCCCTTTTCAGGTAGGAAGACTGGTCCAAGTTGGGAAAGAGCTCAAACTAGGGTGGGGTGAACTGGGCTTTGTTCCAGGTGCTTTCATAGTGAGGAGCATTCTTCCTCTCAGGAGGCAGAGACAGGAGGCAGAGACAGCCTTCCAAACTTGATTCTCAAGAAAGCTGCCTGCCTGCTCCTCTTGGCAGTGGGGCAGTCCTTTGCACAGATTTCTCACCCACCAACCCCAGCTCAGACTTTTTTTCTGTGCTGGTTGTCCACCTCTCCCAGTATTTGAATATGCCTCAGATACAGGTTTTTTTTCCTAGATTTAGCTCTGGGTTGGGAAAAATAGCTCTAGTTCCTTTTCTCCTTCTTACCTCAAATCTTGGTCAGGGTTAACATTAAAACATTCTCAGATAGCATTAAAATTATGAGGAATCTATCATCATTTCTAGGATAAATATCCAGTCACCAAAATATACTAGCTGTGGGACTCTCTGCATCTCACTTAATGGGGATGATGTCATTTAGACCACCTACCCAAAGAATCTCTTTGAAGCAAGCACCTTCAGGGGGTCCTGTGGAAAGGCAACCTGCCCTTATTGGCTAGGACCACGTGCATATGCATGACACACTGGACTGGGTGTTGGGTTGGAAGTCAGAAGACCTGGGTTGATTTTAATCTTTGCCATTTACCAAACTCACTGGGCCTCAGTTTCCCTATGTGTAAAATGGAGAAAAAGGGCATAATCCTTCCTAAAATTATATTCTTAGAGAGTTGGTTGGGGGAATTGAGTGGTTAAGTGACTCACTCACTATCACACAGCTACAATATGTCAGAGACAGACCTTGAACTTGGCTCTTTCTGCCTCCAAGGCCAGCCCTTCATCCACTCTGTCATTCAGTCTTTATAAAGTTTGTTTTGTCCTTGAGCCC
Source organism: Gymnobelideus leadbeateri (assembly GCA_011680675.1). NCBI lineage: Eukaryota > Metazoa > Chordata > Mammalia > Diprotodontia > Petauridae > Gymnobelideus > Gymnobelideus leadbeateri. The sequence goes on from WOXC01006305.1 coordinate 682,931, forward strand.
CACATATGTTGTACACACACTCAGGAGTTGGCCAAAACAATTCCTAGTTTGCTACAAAAAACTATGGAGAAAGGGACACAATGTCTCCCGTTTTCTGTTTCATCTCGCCCTGGGATAAGGAGGAGGGATGCAACTGCCCTGGTTTTCTTCTTGGTTTCTTACATGTATGTTTATAAAATACAGCCTGGCAACGCCTTAGTTACATGCGCATTCTTAAGGTCCTTCTGGTTAGGGAAAGATATATAAATTGCTGAGCAGCTGACAAGAAAGAACTGGAACTAGGTTGTTGTTGTGTGTGTGTTTTAATTAGTTTGGTAAGATTATTTCCAGTCAACAATCTTTGAGTTCTGTGGTAGAAGATGGATGGGTTTTCCCTAAAATTAAGAGCCAGAAATTTGAATCACTCAGAAGAAAAGTTGTTCTTTTAAAGAACCACTCATTATCCTGGGCTTTGCAATCAAGACTAAAAATCCCTGGGCTGAGATAGAAAACACATTCTCCCATCCTAGAGCCCAAGCAGGCTCTAGAGCCCAAGCAGGCTCTAGCAGTGACCAGAGAAACAAATAGCTCTTAGCCCCCAGGCCAAGCCACCAACTACTGTTGCCAATGTCCTCCAACCAATTCAAAATATAATGATAAAGTGCCTAATATGAGTGAGGTACTGGTGGGGAAGGGAGCAAGTATTTATTAATCACCCACTATAACATGCATTTATTAATCACCTACTATATACCAGACACTGTGTTAAAGCATTTTTACAAATGTTATCTCATTTGGGGGTACAGTCCCTGCCCTCAAGGAGCTCCCTTTCTAATGGAGGAGATGATGTGTAAACAACTGTGTACGAACAAGATATATCCTGGATAAACTGGAGATAATCAACAGAGGAAAGATAAGACACATTAAGAGGAATTGGGAACAGTTTCCTTACAGAAGGTGAGATTTAAGCTGATTCTTGAAGGGACCCAGGGAAATCAGGGGGTGCATATGACATGAGGAAGGAGAGAATTTCAGGAATGGGCCAGCCAGTGAAAATGAGAGATGGTGTGTCTTTTGAGAACAGTCAGAAGGCTAGTTTCACTGGATTGTCGGATGAGCCAAGGGGAGAAAGGTGTAAAATTGGAAAGCTGGGGAAGAGTTTTTAAAAGAGGATTTTTTACCTCTGATCTCAGAAGTAATATGGAGCCACAGGGGTTTGCTAAATAGGGAGGTGATCTCATCAGACCTGTCAGTGGAAGAACGGGGAGAGATTTGAGGCAGGTGATGGCCATAGCCCAGGTGTGATGCGTTAAAAGCCCGCACCAGGGCGGTGGCTGTGTCAGAGGAGAGAAGGGACCCTATCAGAGAGATGTGAAGGCAGAATTGATCAGACTTGGCAGCAGATTGGATATGGGATGGAGTGAGAGAATGGGGAGTCAAGGATGACCTACAGGTTGTGAGCCTGGGGGACATTTCAGTCTGACTTAACAAAGCAGCTAAGGTGTAGTGGAAAGAGAAATGACAGTCTTTAGAACTAGGATCAGAACAGGAAGGACCTGGGGAGCTCCTCTGATCTGATGCACTCCCTTTATAAAAGAGGAAGCCAGCACCCAGGAAAATGAAGGGATTTGTCCAAGATTGCACAGTTAAGGTTCAAACTCAGTTCTTCTCACTCCAAATCTACAAAACCCACACTAAGTCAGTAAACCTGTGTTTGATTCCTGCTGTGGTCACCCACATAAAAGCTTAACTTCTCTCTGCCTTGGTTTCTTCATTTGTAAAATGTAGATGATGATATGTATGCTACCTACCTCACAGGATTATTGTTAAGTCACATGGGCTAGTGAATGGAGCAGAGGACATCGAGAAAATCTGGGTTAAGATCTTGTTTAAGATAGTTACTGGTCATATGACCTTGGGCAAGTCATTTACCTCTGTGCATCTATTTCCTCCTGTTAAATGAAGGAATTAGATTTGATAGCTTCTAAGGTCTCTTCCACCACTAAGTCTATGATCAAATAAGCAGTGGTTTATCAAGTGCTTTATATACCATCATGAGCTATTGAAATGTAATCTGGGTAGCATTGAACATAGAGTCAGAAAAACCTGAATTAAAATATTGCCTCACATTTACTAACTGTATGACCCTGGGCAAGTCTCTTAACCTTTCTTAGCCTCAGTTTTCTCATCTGTAAAATCTGGGGATTAATAATAATATCTACCTCCCAGGGTGGCTGTGAAAACCAGCTGAGATAACATATGCACAGCACTTTGCAAAACTTAAAAGTGCTCTCTCTTTTTCTCTCTCTTTGTCTCTCTGTCTCTGTCTCTGTCTCTTTCTCTCTGTGTGTCTCCGTCTCTCTCTCTCTGTCTCCATCTCTCTGTCTCTCTGTTTCTCTGTCTCTGTCTCTATTTCAGTCTCTCTCTGTCTTTCTCTCTGTCTCTCTTTCTCTCTCCATATATAATATAATATACACACACATATATACATACATACATCAACACATATATATGTATGTTAGCCTTTATTTTAGCTATTGTTAACATTGCTAAGATAAGGGACTCAGAGATGTGAGGTGAGTTGCCCAATTTCACAATAGCAATTTGAAAGGAGGGAGAAAGCAGACAGGGCTAGTACTTGAGTCTTTGGATATATCTTATGGTATAACCCCCCAACTCCTTTCTTAGGAAGCAACGGGACCCTTCAGTGAACCCAGATAGTAGTTTAGTTTGTCTAAACATCAAGCGATTTCAAGGAATAATCCTCGGAAACCAAAGAGGTCTGTAAATTACCCTGATCTTTCACTGGCCAAATCCTTGGAGGCTCAGGGTTAGGGTTCATGAAGTAGTTTCTCAAATGAATGGACTCATAGCCTATTCTGCCACAGATTAATGACTTACTGAATGAGGCTGGTCATTTGATCCCCAGGAAATGTTTCTGTACAGGGGTCACTATTGCCAGCATTAGAATCCATAAGAGCAAATAAGACCCCAGAGGCTGGGAGGGTTCAGCTCTCTGGGTTGTAGGAAAAGAGTGATTTAAGTTTGGTGTTCCCCTCTTGGAGCCAGCAAGGGACATTAGCCCACTTTACACCTTGAGTCCAGTGTCTTCCTCAGTTCTCTGGCTAATCAGCTCCACTGCCCTCTGCTCCTCCCCATGACTTGGTGATCCTCAAACTATCCAGAATGAAGAGTCCTAGGGAAGCCAGGTCTTCCATGGGGAAAAGCCACATGGCACCTTTTCCACTGCTGCCCCAAGAAATCCATTCCAGGTCAAGAGCAAAGGGAACATGGAGAACACGGGGTAATCTATGCAGCTGACTGTGTGAGCAAGGCAAGCCTGGGTTATAGCAGCAGTAAACAACTCTCCGATATGTCCATTAGAAGTGTAAATCAACATTCCCTGGGGGTTCATCACCCCCTCATCTAGACTAACAGATCCTGTTGATATAGCTCAAGAATAAGAAGGAAAAGGAAGCATTAAGGCATTGGGGCAGCCAACATACTGGACTTCAAGGCAAAAAGTACTGAATTCAAATCCTGACTCAGCTATTTACTGGCTACATGACCCTGAGCAAGTCACTTAATTTCTGTCAGCCTTGATTTGCTCACCTGTAAAATGGAGACTTAATTGCACTTATCTTAGAGTAAGGCTCAAATGAGACAGCATCTATAAAGAACTTTGCAAATCTTCAAGTACAATATGGATGATAGCTATCATTGTTAAGGGGAAAAGTGTCTAATCTCTCGGTCCTTAGACAAGACAGACTCTGATCCCTGGCCTCGTGCTGCTTAAATCCAGGAAAGAGTAAGGTAACCAGCCTCCATGTGGAACTGGGCACACATCTGTATGACTAATTACCTTTGTCTCTGCTATGTCTGTGCCCGGAGACTGAGCAACAAGCCTTGGCTGTAAATCACGAAGAAAGCCATCCACTCACAGCTCCAAGGCAGAGCACCCCACGGCCACCCTATTTATATTCTCCTCCATGGTCCCTGGGTCTCTGAAGTTGAGGGCAGCTCCCCACATGGGAGGGATGCATAGGGAGTGGGTGGAGATGGACTTGGCCTTATATCAAAGAAATGAATCAAACTAACAGCTTCAGGCTTATGGCCTCCAAAAAGGGGACTTATCCCACTTCATTATCTGCTCTCCATTACTCTTCTTGGATGCTCTTTGGAAATGTTGAAGGGTATTTCCTCCCATTAACCACGTTATTTTTTCAGAGGGTACCTTCATAAATTGATTGTCCAGAGACTGAGCTACAATAACTCAGGGAATTCTACCTCAGGGTTGGTTGTGTTATGTGGTGTTTGGAGAGGCAAGCTTTTTTTTAGGTGGGGGAAAAGCAGGGCAATTGGGGTTAAGTGACTTGCCCAAGGTCACACAGCTAGTAAGTGTTAAGTGTCACAGGGAAGATTCGAACTCAGGTCCTCCTGACTCTGGGCTGGTGTTCTATTCACTGTGCCACCTAGCTGCCCCAGAGAGGCAGCCTTGTAAAGTGAAAAGAGAATTTATGTATTTAAAGGTGGGAGATACTGGGTCTAAATCCACTTCCTGACACTGTGACCATGGAAAAGCCAAAAGTCCCTCATCTATAAAATGGAGGACTTAAACTAGAAGACCTCCAAGGTTCTCTTCAGCTCTATATCTGCATTCCTAAGTTAGAAAGACAAGCCCAAGAAGACAGAAAGGCTTAGTGATTTTCAGTTCAACAAGTATTTATTAAGCAACTACTGTATGCAAATTGAAAAATGACACAGCTCCTCCCCTTAAGGTGTTTGTATTCTACTAAGAAGGTGGCCCAGTGGAAAGAGCCCTAATTATGGAATCAGAATACCTGGTTCAGCTCTGACCTCTGTCACTTACTACCTAAGTGACTTTGTGCAACTCACTTTATTCCTAAGGCCTCAGTTTCCTTAACTGTAAAATAGAAGGGTTGGCCTACATGGTCTTTAAGGCCCCTTCCAACTCTAAAGTTATGAGCTTATGAACAAAGAAACAGGAATCAATAGTTCTGGGCAGACCATAATGGGGGCAAAGGAAAGTCTAAGGACATTCAAAGGGACAGAGATCACTTCAGGAGGTAGAGGAGGGAGGGTGATCAGGGAAGAATTTGCAGAGATGGCATTGGAGATGAGCCCCCAGGGAGAACGGGAAGGATTTCAATAGGAACAGAGAGGGAGAGGGGATGTTTCAGGAATGGTGAACAATCACAGGCCCAAGTGAGAGAAGGATAAGAGCAAAGAATAGTTGGTAGCCTGAGTTTATTAACTCTACTTAGTAGTACTAGTAACTACTAGTTAGTAGTAATAGTTAACTATTTGAATTGATAAGTCACATACCACCTAGAAAAGGTGTTATGAAGGGGAGAACAGAAACATAAATAATAGCTGGACATTTATACCATGCCTACTATGTGCCAGGCACTGTACTAAATGCTTTACAATTATTACATCATTTGATCCAGGGTTCAAATCCTGCTTTTTGGAGACTACTACTTATGTAACCTTGAGGAAGTTACTCGGTGTCCTGTGACTAATTCCTAATAGCATTAGAGCATCAGGGCAGCCCAGCTGTGATTTGTCTGAGGTTTCTTGTCAAAGCCATCCACTCAGAACACAAAAAATTCTCAAGTTCTCATTCTCTAGTCTGAAGTCTCTTCTGGTGGCCAGTGGTGTTGGCCCAATGTACTCTGCCCCAGTTGGACCACACCTAGCATATTGTATTTAGATCTGGGCACCACAATTTAAGATGGATATTGATAAATGGTAAATCAAACCAGGGATCAAATAGGAGAGAAAGCAACTAGGATCAATCAATCTACAAGCTTTTCTTCAGTTCTTACAGTATGCTTACACCACACTCCCTGTGGGAATATAAATGCAGAATTAAAATGGTTCCTGCCTTCAGGGCAATTACAGTCTCCCTGATAGCGGAAACCCTTGATTTCATGCTATATGAGACTAGATTGAAGGAACTAAGGGTATTTATAGCCTGGAGAAGAGAAGACTCAAGGGAAAGGGCATGACAAAGGATGGAGTTCAAGCCTTTGAAAGGCTTTCACATGTATAGATGAGGGATTAGGCTTGTTCTACTTGGTCCCAGAGGGCTGAACCAAGAGCAATGGGGAAAAGCTGAAAAGAGGAGGATTTAGACTTAATGTCAGAAATACTTCCTACCAATTGTTGGAACTATCTCAAAGCGAAATGGTATGCCCTGAAACGTAGAAGACTTCCCCTCCTCCCTGGAGGTCTTCAAACAAAGACTGGAGGACCACTTGACAAGGAGGCTCTAGTGAGACTTTTTCTTGAAGAATGAATTGGATTAATCTGAGGTTCCATCCAATACTGAGAATGGATGACTTGTGGTCAAGTCCAGCAAAGTCTTGCCCTTCAAGAGAATTAGGGTGAACAATGCCCCCACCCCCACACACCATTTTTCTAAGTCATGAGCATCTTACAGAGGAAGTGGACCAGGATGATGGCTCTACCAGGATTAGTGGATGTTGAGTCACAGAGGAAGAAAAAAAAAGTGCTAAGCCAGTTGTGTATCCTGTTTTCTTTTCATCAGAGGCAAAATCCTCCAATGGTACAGGCTTATGTCATGTAGTTCTAAAGGTGAGAAAGCAGTTCAAATAAAGCAGAGTGCTCTTCCCTCCTGGCACTGGGGAACAGGAAAGATGTTGGCCATTATTTATCCTTTAGTTTGATGGTGACTTTTCTTTTTTCTGGGGGGAAAGGGACCTAGTAACTGATGGAACTATAGCTTAAAACTGAAAAAAAAAAATGCAGCATCATGGAGACAGTTCCAATGGGTCATTTTTTCCAGTTGGTAAATCTTGTCTCCTTGTTTAGTAACCTTCCATTCCTAACCAGCAGCAGGTAATGTCATCATTCCTTCAGATGACTCCTTTGAAGATGAGAAATACAGGTAGCCCCCTTACATCCCACATCTAAATCTTAGTGATTACATCCCTACGGTATCTTGTATATCCATCCCCTTCTTTCTATTCCCACTTGTTGTGGTTGTTTAATCGATCAGTCAAGTCTAACTCTTCGTGACGGCATTTGGGATTTTCTTGGCAAAGGTGCTGGAGTGGTCTTCCTGACTCCAAGTCTGGAACTCAATGTTACTGAGTAAAGATGCCAAAGGAATCCTTAAATAGGAAATGCTTGGATTGAGTTGAAGTCCAGGGGCAAGTCTTTTTCCTTCTAAGAGCCTCAAGGGGGCCATCTCCTATTATCCTGATCTATATCTGGCCACTGGACCCAGATGACTCTGGAGAGAAAGTGAGGCTGGTGCCCTTGCATAGCCCTGCCTCACTTAATCCAATTCACTTACAAGTCATGATATCATCTTCCTGATGTCGTGGTCCTCTTCAAGATTAAAGGACAAACAAGAGCCTTAATTTCTTCATCTACAAAATGGGATAATACTTGTCTACCTACCTCACAAAATCATTGTGGGAAAAGAGGCAAATTCCATTACAACAGGAATGACATCTTATTGGAGGTTGCAAAGAGATAGAGATTGATTTACTAATATGTTTTAAATTGCATTAATAAATTATGAATTAACCAAGTTATATCTTTTTAATTAGCTAAGAGACAAGCTAGGTGGCACAAAAGATAGGGCATCAGATCTGAAATCAAGAAAATCTGAATTCAAATCCAGCCTCAGATACACACTAGCTATATGACCCTGGGCAAGTCCAACCTCTGCTTGTCTCACTTTTCTCATCTATAAAATGGGAATGATAATAGGTTATTGTGAGGATTAAATGAGATAATATTTGTAAACTGCTTTGCAATCTTTCAAGCATAATATAAATTCTAGATATTAATAATCCCTTGGGTTCTTCCTCATACAAAATGTAAACAAGGTTACAGATGACTGTATCTTTTTCAAAAATATCACTATTTTCCTTTTTGGCAACTTGGAATTATACAGTGTTGCTTTATAAGAACATGGTGTAGAAATTGTTTGTCACCCCTCAGATTTGTCCAGTGAGTTTTGCTACTTTTATCTGGAGATACACACTGGAGCACTTTAAAAGAAGCAGGCACAAGGTGATCTGGGGAATGAGTTCACAAGCCCTTCATAACAGTGAGATTCTGGGCATGAAAATAATAAACATTTCAGAAAAATTCTTATCAGAACCCATGGATCTCCTTTGTCCTCAGGTTAATTTGTCTCGTTATCGAGGAGAGCTGACCGCAGTGACAGACTTACTTCTGTCACTTACTTCTCTTATGACAAGTCAAAAGCTCTCTGAGACTCAGTTTTCTTACTTGTATAACCCTAGTCCCAATGCCCATTAATACAGAACTTTCTCTTTATTGGTAGAGATCAATGTCCCTGACCTCTGTGTCAAAAATGGCTTGTCCAGCCATGTACATAGAACCACAGTAGTGCTGAGAAAATGGTTACTATTTTTTAAATTGAGTTCTTTATAGAACTTTTATTTTAAAGGAAGGGCTCAGGCCAGACAGCCTTCATTCCTCTCCCAACTCTGCTTCTGACTCTCAGAATTTCAATACCACACCCTCCTACCTCCTTCAATTTAATTAAAATTTAATTTATCTTAATTTAAAATTAATTTAAATAATTTAACCTCCTTTCTTTAGTCTGTAGTCTTCCCTCAGCAGAATGTAAATTCCTTGAGGGCAGGAACTTTTCACTTCTGTTATATTCCCAGCACTTAGCCCAATGCTTGGTAAACAGTGAGTGCTTAATAAACACTTATTGATAATGGCTGTTAACAAAAATTACGATATTAATAATGATGATGATGAAGTCATACTCCTTTGTAATAATAATATCTAATAGTGAAATTGTACTTTAAGAACTTTCTGAACGAGATCTTGTTGGAGCTTCATGATATCCCTGTAAGGTCGGGAGTAAGGTATCATTATTCTCACTTTACAGAAGAGGAAACTGAGGAAGAAATGACTTGCCCAGCCTCTTCTTCATCTTGACCAACCATCCCCAGTTGAAGGATCCCTCTGGCCCCTTTGCCCAGTAGCTTTCCACTTGACTGACCTAAATTGGACATTTTCTATTCATCGGTGAACATAGTCTCATAATAGCCCTTCACCACAAAGGCTCAGAGCTCTTGACTTAGCAAAGCAAAAATCCCCCAATTGTACATGATTGTTCTTTCAACTTCCCAGATGAGAATGAACATTCCTTGTGAGGACACAGATGCAAGTTTCTTCAAATGAGCCTCAGTCAGCAGGATAATTAAAAACTGTCTTTCTACAGATTTAAGGGAGCATCTGGGGGAAGGAAACATAAGGAATTAAAATGCATTTTTTATTTCCATTTATTGGTACTATCAGGGCTTTTCCAATTCCATAGAAGAGATTGATTAGAGAGGGTTAAAAAAAAAGTCTCTGAGTAAAATAAGACTCCTCCCCAAATTTGGCAGTTACTGAGAAAGAACCAACCCCACCCCTACCCAAAACTGTGTGTTGACAAATACCATGGAGGGAAACGTCTTTGTTCTTATCAAATAATGAATGCTATCTCTGTGCTGCATTTTTTCCTAAAGGAACCAAGCACAGAGTGAATACAATTTGGTACAAAGAAATGAGTTTGCTTGGGAGCTATTGGACAAAAACATGCTGACAATTAAAACAGGGGCTAAAATGTATTGGTTTTTAAAAGTTCCTGCCAAAAGTCCTTTTTTGTTAAGAGTAATAAAAACAATGACAATTGAAATTCATATATTTAGTGCTTGCAACAGGCTTTATGCACTTTATTGCATTTGATCCTAACAACCACCTTAGGTGGTTGGTGCTATTTTTATCCCCCTTATACAGAGGAGAAAACTGAGGTTCCTAGAAGTTAAGTAACTTACCCAAGGGCATATAACTACTGAATTCAAGGGAGTATTCTAACTCAAATATCCCTGACTCCAAGTCTAATACACTCCATTATGGCAAGCTAGAAGTAAAATATACACTCAGACACACATTACCTTGTAAACAAAGTAGAACACCCACCACCTAAGAAAAGACTGGGCAAATTCTAATACAGGAAGAAAAAATGTCTCCCAATTATAATTGACAAATGTGAGGAATTCAGAAAAGTTTAGGAAGACTTGTATAATGGCTAAACTGACAAGAAAAGTAGAACCAAGAGAATGACGTACACAGCGAGCGTAACAGCTCAAGGGAAAATATCCCTGGAAAATGACAGAATTCAGATTAGAGCAATGCCCAATCTGGATTCCAGGAGATAAATGATGTGAAGATTTTCTTTCCTCTCAATATTAAGGTGGTGGACTATGGGTACAGGATGTGGCCAACACCATCAGCTATGATTGATCTGATTGCTGATTTGACTTAACTTCTTTTACTGGTGGCACAGTGGAAAGAGTGCTGGGCCTTGAATCAAGAAAGCCCCGAGTTCAAATTAGCCTCGGTTACTTACTAGTGGCTGACCCTGGGTAAGTCACAAACTCTGCTTTGCTTCAATCCCTCAACTGTAATGGTTATAACAATAGCACCTACCTTGCAGGGTTGTTGCACAGTGCTTGGCACATAGTAGGTACTCCACAAATTTTTATTCCCTACCCTTTTCCCCACTCTTTGTTGCAATAGAAAATTCTGGAGCAGGGATATTTTTAAAAATCAGTAAAGCATATGTCTATTTATTTATGCTTTTTTATTTCATGTCAAAGATTATGATGAAAGGAACCCTGAAAATGGATGGCCTAACAGTGTGTGCAGTACTTGGAGCGCCAAGGTCTGACCTCCTTTGGAGGCATTGTCCTCTGAGGCTGGGACTTAACTGTCCTAATAGCTTCTTAGACTAACAAGTCTTCTCTGCAATGATTTACCAATCTCCTCACTAAGCAGCCACTCAATCAAGGTCTCTCTAATCCCTTAATGGTCTCTGTTGTGTCTCCAAATGTAGCCCCCCAAATTCCACAGTCCTCTCTGCTACACCGGCTACAATGGCTTGCCCCTCTCCCCCAACTTATCTTATCAGGAAGCTAATTCCCACAAATTCTCCTTCAGTTCAACCAAAAAAAAAAAAAGATGAACTGATCTGGAGTCATAAATTTGTCACTCTCAGGACAGATGCTTAGGTCAGAAATCTTGATCAAGTGGAGGATTAGTCATTGACTTGGATAAGTGAGACTCATAAGGGCAGGGCTTGTTTATTGATTAAAAAAGAAAGAAAGGAAGAAAAAAGTTTACACAGAGAATTAAGATGTGAGTCCGTTGGTAAGTGGAGTATAATCCTTCATGTGGGATAATGAGACAGCCAGCACACACTGTCCCAGGGCAGCTGGACAGGCTGCCTTAAACAGAACTAACCAGGCCAGTAATGAGAGAGAGAGAGAGAGAGAGAGAGAGAGAGAGAGAGGCTCCGAGAGGCTGTTACTATACAGTGCAGTCCTGGATCCCAGTTGCCATGACCCCTCTCTTTGCCTCAGTGCTCAACCCAAAGACAAAAACAACTGGGGTCCATAAAGTCAGACTCTCCCCAGAGATCCATGGGTTGTCGAGAGGATAAAGGTGGGCAGAATGTCCTGCTGAAGGAAGAGGGTGGGGGCAGAAAACAATAACAAAATCCTGAGAGGGAGGAGAGTAGACACTTTTGTTTTCCTTTTGGAATTATTAGTGTGACCCACTTCCATGCCCTAAGAGGCAACTTGTCCTAGTGGATAGAGAGGACTTGTCTATTGATCGAGACATCCAAAACTGAACCTTAGGCAACATCTAGACCTGTCTCTTCATTTTAAAGTTAAGGAAAATGAAAACCAAAGAATTTAAAAGGTTTTCCCATGGCCACACAGGTAGTCAGTGGCAGAGGGGAGACTAGAACTCAGGTTCTCAGACTCCTGAGTCAATGTTCTTTCTACTGAGTCACTCAGAAAAAGACCTGGGTTTCAATCCTCACTCTACCATTTATTAACTAAGTAACTTCAGGCAAATTATATAACCTCCTGGGCCTCAGTTTCCCTAATTGTAAAAGGATGGCAGTGGACTAGATCTCCTCAAAATTCCCTTCTAAAGCTAAATTTATGATCTTATGCTAATGAATGCAGAAGATGGACAACAGTCACCCAGGATGAGGTGGGGATGGCTTTCTATTTATCCCTTCATACAAAGTGCCTACTGGGTGGCACCACAGTGCACAAAGTGCTGAGCCTGGAGTCAGGAAGACCCCAGTTCACATCCTGCCTCAGATGCTTACTAGCTATATGACTTTGGGGAAGTCACTTAACCCTCTGTTTGACTCAGTCTCCTCACCTGTAAAATGGAGATATAGCACCTACCTTACAGGGTTGTCCTAAGGAATAAATGAGGTATTGTTTGTAAAGGACTTAGCAAAGTATCTGGTACATAGTAGGTGCTGAATAAACTCTTATTTCCTTCATTCTATATTGATGACATCATACACCACATTGATATTGTATGGGTTATAGGAACACCTTTATTATATTCCACAGGTAGAGAGACAGAGGTAATAGATAGATGATATATTGGATAGATAGATAGATAGGTAGGTAGATAGATAAATAGATGGATGGATGATTCATTAAGCACATTACCAGGTACTGTGCCAAGCACTGAGAAAACAAAGACAAACAAAAAGAAAGACAGCCCCTGCCCTCAAAGAGCTTACATTCTAATGAGGGAAGAGAATATATAAAATGGGAACTTAAAAGTTCGGGGGAAGGGGGAGGTGAAGGTCCTCTCCAGGAGCCACACTGGAGAAGTCAGGAAGAGTCAGGGGGTAAAGCCAGAAGAGGAACAATGAAATGGATATGGCTGGTCCAGACACCTCTTCAAAATGGAGGCTTGGGAGAAACTTGACAATTGGAAGACCCTGACTTCTTCTTCCCTCAGGATGGAGAAGGTTGATCAAACATGGTGGATAAGTCTAGAGAGTCAGATACAACCAGGAGAAAAGTAAAGGAGTAAGAAATGTAAAATAAACATCATAAAACAACAGGGAGAAAATGAAAGTGGACCAGCAATAGTCTCAGGCAACAATTCCAAATCAACCTTGACATTCCAGTGGCTCCAGTCTCATCATAGGTACCTACCTAAGGTTCTAGGTTTATTATGTTACTCTAGAGGTTAGTTCTGTAGCAGCAACCACACTGGCATACCCAGAATGACTGCTAGCATGGGTTCTTAGATCTTCTTTACTAGGAAAAAAACGCTGCTTAAGGGGTCAACAATCTTTTTAATTACATTCACTAGGCCAGGGGAAAGTCAGCACCCTGAATTTCAGAGAAAATACAAGGAGAGAAATAAAGACCAACAGATAGGGCTCTGACTACCTGAATCAAAGCAATATTGCTATACACTTCACATACATCCCTGAATGGAGAGGGCCTTTACATCTGAGCAGCTGGGGAGCTCTGAACATAGGGTCACTTGGAATCTTGACCAGGGAATCACAAGATCCTTCTCATAATTGAGCCCCCAAAGCAAAATACCAACTCAGAGTATATATACACTTCTCAGAGTCAGAAGGCATCACAACCTTCTTGACTTGGTGCCTAATTAGAAATTAGCAAAGGGTGTAAAAGCCTTCCTACGAGCAAGCCTCCCCTAAGCAAGCTTCCCTTAATGGGCTTCTTGTGAGGCCTATTAATGGGTAGGGAAGATGTTATATAAGATTAACATTACAAGCTCCTACTGAAGGGAAACAGTGGATTGGAAGTACCAAAGAGGTTGTATTTTAATAGAACAGAGCTATTTGTCCATTCTCTGAGTAACCCACAAAGTTCATAGATTCAAACCCTTCACCCTCTCAAAGTCCCTTCCTCTGATGTTAATCTGCTAATGATTTAAGAGCCCTCTCTACTCAAGAGAGATTGGAGGGAATCCAGTCTCTGAAAGCAGGGATTCCCATCTTGGTGGGTTTTTTGCTTAAGAAAACCTTATAAATATTAGCCTGATGCCAAGGGGAATACCTTCAGGGGTGAATTAATTCCTCCTGGTCCCTGGGGGATATTTGGTAAAAGAGTGTCAGCACTCTCTGGCAATTAATTTTAAATGTTGATCAACCTGCCATGGCTGAGCAGCAACAAGAGGCCTGTGTGTTCACCACAGGGTCAGGAGCAGACAGACAGAGCCACAGAATTATGAAGAGGAATAGGCCTGAATGGCCTACAGTGAAAGCTAACTATCTTTTGAGCCCCTCTTGGGCTTGGTGACTGAAAGTCCTTCTTTTCATTTATTTTTTTCAATAGATATTCATAAACTTCTAATTATGAAAAATATAGTATAAAACACAACTCCTACTAGAAACAAAGGTCGACATCACATGCTTAAAATTGAAAGGTACTTGATATTCAGGTGGGTTTCAAGAGTGTTTCTTCTCTAATTGGCATTGACCTGAGCCTCTACTGGCTATATACCCCCTACCACCACCACTTGCTATTATCCATTATAGCTAGTGCTACCCCATCATGGGCTCTGAGGGAAGACTGGATTCAATCTTAGCCCAGTTTCTAGATAGCAATGGTTCCATTAAGTTCATATTCAAATGCAGTATTTTTACCTAAAGAATCTTTGTCTTAGGGGTGGCTAGGTGGCACAGTGAGTAAGAGTGCTGGCCCTGGAGTCGGGAGAACCCAGGATCCGTTCTGGCCTCAGAAAATGAGCACCCACACATAAATAATGACTGGTCGTGTAACATTGAGCAAGTTACTTAACCCCAATTGCTTTAAAAAAAAAAAAAGAAAGAAAGAAAGAAAGAATCTTTATCTTAACTACTGCTGAGCTGGGTCCTAGAGGTAACTAGGTCACTCCTGAAGGTCACTTCTTGCTCCTAGGGCCATGGGTATTGGGCTGACTACAAAACTTGGCATGGACTCTCAGCCTCCTGGAGGCTCTCTCCTGCCCTTTGGAATATTATAAGATCAAAGACTCAAAATGAATCTTCCTCACCTAAAATGAAAGAACAAATGAGTAGATAGGTAAAAGACCTGAGCCCATTTTCACTAGACTTTGGAGGGAGGGGGCCCAAGTCTTCCTCCCTTACAGCATGGCCTCTCACCAGATGCCACCAGTGAAGGAGTCAAATCAGGAACAGAGCTCCAAGGTAAGAGAGGACCAATATGGACCAAAGGCTTTTGAAGGCACCCTCCAGCTCTTATTCCACAAACTGTACCAAATAAAGGGGTTGCTGCCCACCCCATCACTAGCATATCAAAAGCAGTAACAGAATGTCTTCTCAGATGCCAATAATATTTTGAGGTTTAGAGGTGTTCGGGACCCCAAAATATTGACATGCCAGGTCCTACCTGAATGAATTCAGCCCGAGCCTTCTTTCAGCCAAAGTAAAACAAAGTTTATTAAAGATCCGCCATATTGGGTAGACTCTTAAGAAATCTTACCATATTGGCTAGACTCTTAAGGAACCTGAGGGTTTGCGATGCTTGTATTGACAAGTGGGTCAGAATGAATCTGAGCACTTTCACGGAGGCAAGACCGATCACATATACAGAAATACTGTAGGGGGATCCAGGATGGCCAAGTAGTCTGGGGGTGACTAGAGGAGGGGTTTAGGGAAGGTCTTGATGGGAGTAGCCAGTACCTGGGGTGACTCCAGGTAGACTCCAGGAACCAAGAGAATGGGAATAGGGGTAGAAGTAGCTGAGGGAGATTTGAAAATTGAAATAATGGAAGGCTTATGGCCTCTGGAGAATGCCAGATCCAGTGAGAAGATGCAAGGAGAGTTCAAGGGGTTTCCCAAAGCCTATACCCCATCAATCCTGCAAGCAGGCTCCCCAGTGTC
This sequence comes from Gymnobelideus leadbeateri, assembly GCA_011680675.1. Taxonomy (NCBI): domain Eukaryota; kingdom Metazoa; phylum Chordata; class Mammalia; order Diprotodontia; family Petauridae; genus Gymnobelideus; species Gymnobelideus leadbeateri. The sequence goes on from WOXC01006305.1 coordinate 698,691, forward strand.
TTCCACTTAGGGAATCTGCATCAAATCTAGTAAATTCAAACATAGTCATTCATTTTGTGAATATGCCAGTGTCCATTATATTAACATTGCTGAAATTCTCTCATGCATTTATTGACTTAGACACAAATCATTGTAAGTGTACAAATATTTTAGTAGCATATGTAATATACAGTAATTTATAACATACAGTAATTATTCCAGTAATATAGAAATGCAAATGAGCCTTTAAAAGAATAGATTTCCTCTTTCAGACCAACTCTCAGTGATTAGCCAATAATAGGTCCCAGCTCAAGGCTCACTTACTCATGGTTTGGGGTTTGATGACTCAGAGTGAGTTCAAATAGTAATTGTTTCTGTTCTAGCCAGAAACCCAAAGAGTCCTCCCCTCCCAGACTGATTCTTTTGTGAAGGCAAACTAGACCATCTTTTGCCTCCATTCTTACCTAGTCTTTTATCACTGAATGGATATTGCTTCAGACAAACTGAGACCTGGGAAGACCTTCCCCTAAAAAGGCCAAGGTTCCCCACTGCCCTGCCTCACTTAAATCCAATTCACTTGCAAGTCAAGACATCACACTCCCTGACAAAGAACAAAAACAACAAGAAAGGTGGGGTTGAATGTCTTGACACATCTTCATGTACCCTTATGACACACCTCCCTCTAGTTGTTGGGGAAACTAGAAATGAGTGGTTGGGCAGGTACATGGAGGATGGCTACCCTATGTATCCAATATGCAGTGTGCCTTCCTCCTATCCTGTTGACATTATGTAGATTTCATCTTTGCTACCTGATTGGCCCACCTAGAGGCAGTGTGGTACAATGGAAAGTCTAATGTAATGACCAATTATAATTCCGGAGTACAGCTTATGAAGAGTGCTACCCACCACCTTACAGAGAAGTAAAGAACTTGATATGCAAAATGAGACATGGATTTTCAAACACAGACAATGTGGGAATTTGTTTTGCTTGATTATACACATTTGTTACAATAGTTTTGGTTTTCTTTTTTTTCTTTTCAGAGGTAGAAGGAAGATAAATAAATGCTTATCAATGAAAAAAAATTTAATTAAAATTTTAATTATTAAAAATTACTAAAAATTTAATTTTTAATTATTAAAAAAGAAAGAGCACTGGATTTGAAGTCAGAGGACATGCTTTCATCTCCCATTCCCATACCTTTACACTGTCCTCTGTGCCTCTGATGCTCTCTGTTCTCACCTCTGCCTCTTAATTTCCCTGACTTCTTTCAAGACCCAAGTCCAGACTTCTACAAGAGCCCTTTCCTGGTCCACCCCAGGTACTGTTGCAGTCTAGTGGTCTTGGGAACCCTGAAATGCAAGGGCAAAAATTCGGATCTGCCTTGAAAGAATTCAACCACTTAAGCCTTCTTTCAGTCAGAGACAAGGTTTGCCAATAGAAGTGGGAGAGATTTTAAGTTTTAAAAATGAATGTTGGGGCAGCTAGGTGGCGCAGTGAGTAGAGCGCCGGCCCTGGAGTCAGAAGGACCTGAGTTTGGATCCGGCCTCAGACACTTAACCCACACAAACAAAAACCTAGCCGTGTGACCTTGGGCAAGTTACTTAACCCCAATTGCCCTAAAAGGGGTGGCTAGGTGGCGCAGTGAGTAAGAGCGCCGACCTCGGAGTTGGGATGACCCGAAATCAAATCCGGCCTCAGAAAATGAGCACCCACACATAAATAATGACTAGCCGTGTAACCTTGAGCAAGTTACTTAACCCCAATTGCTTAAAAAAAAATGAATGTTAAAAATTGTTTTTACACGAAACTGAGAAATAAGATATATAGGTAATGGGATGAAGAAATCTGTTGCCCTACAAGACAATAGAAAGGAAGGAGATGGGGGGGGGGGGTGTTGATAAAATGGAGGGCAGATTGGAGGAAGAGGTAATAAGAATACTTGCTGTCTTGAGACAGGGGGAGGGGAGAGATGGGGAGAAATTTTGGAATTCAAAATATTGTGGAAATGAATGTTGAAAACTAAAAATAAATTAATTAATAATAATAATAAAAAGAATCTGCCCTGTTTGTGATGCCAGTACAAGCAGGTCAGACTGCAAGAATCTGAGCCATTTAATGGGGGTAAGATTGGTATTTTGTACAGAAAAACTGTGGGAAGTTGCAGATGGGATTAAGGAGTGTCAAGTAGCCTGGGGTGGGGCCAGGTTCAGACAATGAGGTCCACAAGGAAAGGAGAGTTAAAAGAATTATGTGGGGATGGGTGATGCCTCCGGTGAACTCCAGGGATCTGGGCCATGAGGAAAAATCCAGGGGCTTTTCCTTTTTTTGGTCCAGATCCCAAAGATATGGTCTTTTCCTTTTAGGGACTCAGATACCATCCCCATCATTCCCCCCTCAAAGAAATGGGACCAAAAATCTTTTGGGGTAAAGAGAGTACAGTCTAGGGGTACTGGTACCCTGAAATGAAAGGGTAAAAGGGCACGGTTCTGCCTTGAAAGAATTCAACCACTCAAGCCTTCTTTCAGTCCAAGTAACAAGATTTATTGTGACATCAATACAAGCAGGCCAGATTTTAAGAATCTGGGCAATTAATGGGGACTAGATGGATCCTAACGCCAACCCTACCTTCCTATGATCAAACAGTTCTATGATAAGTGTGCCTGGAACATAGTAGGCATCTAACAAATTTTTTTGATTGATTAATTGATTGAAAGAACAGCAGTATCCTTCTCATTAACCAGTTGGCAAGAATTGTAAATGAGAAAAAGGCTGAGCTAAGTTATGAGAGTTTGAAAAAAGTCTGAAAAAACTTTTGAATTATTAGAAAAATAAACATTTCTGATATAAATTGAGGTAGATTATAATTATAATTATTATCACAAAATAATTAGCATTTATGTAGCATTTTAAGGCTTGCAAAACTTGATTTCTTTGTGTGAGAAAGTATATATAATATGCATATATTCTATATAGTGAAATTTAGCTTGTATCCATGGTGGACTTGGAGTGATGTTATTGGAAGGCAGAGTGATGGACTAAATGATCTCTCACCACTTCCTTCCCTATGTTTATATAACCCAAGTGTTTCTAATTTAATCAAGCACAGAAAGCCCCTAAAAATGCCAGTTCCATGTAGCAACACTTTTCAACAGTCAGGAATATCAATAGTCATTTCTAGCTAATGGCCAAAATAAACACCCAGTAAAAGGAGGGGGGGAAATCCTTCATCATTTAAAAAAAAAAGCCTCACATAATTTACATTTGGTCAATAATTTGCTCCAAGTACATTTACTTCTTTCACTGATATTTCATTTTTTGCCAATTTTCCAGCTTTGTCTTATCTTCTACCACGTCACATTCCAGCCAAGGAGAACGCTTCATCTCCCTTCTCGGGTCTTGCCGATAGTTTTATTCTTCGAGGAGCAGCCAGATTCCTGGATGACGGATGACCCATCATCTATCAGTAACTTTGGTCTCCAGTTGGAGTGTATGAGTCAGGATGCTCGGCAGCTCTGGGCAACAGTTTCCATGTTCTCTGAAGCTTGGCCCCAACTTCATTCTAAGGTTTGTCCTTTATGCATGCCAGAAATCTGAATCCTAATTATCCTCATGCATCCACAGTGTTTCCCGAGGTTATTATGGCCATCTTGTCTTGGAAGAAGAGAAGAGTCTAAGCCACGGGCCACAAGAGATTGAAAACAGAAGTGATAATCTTTGAATTCTAGCATTCATAGTTAGTTATTAGGTAGGGCTGCAGGGTCTCATTTCATCCTCACAACAACCTTGGAAGGTAGAGGCTACTGTTATTTCCATTTTTCAGTTGAGTAAACAGAGTTAAGTGACTTGCCCAGGGTCACACAGTTTGTAAGCATCTGAGGTCAGATTTGAGATGAGTCTTCCTGACTCCATGTCCAGAACTCAGTCCACTCTGCCACCTAGTTGCCCCCCATCCTTATATATAAAGATAGAATGTATGCTCCTTGAAGGCAGAGTTATTTTTTCTTTGTATTTCCTATGTGTAGCACAATTCCTGGTCCATAGTAAGCACTGAATATAAACTTATTGATTAGTTGATTGATAGAGGGAAAAAAAAGTATAATCCTTCTGAATGACCAGTTAGCAAGAATTAGAAACAAGATTGGTTTAAATTCTATTTTGTGACCTGAGACGTATTACATACTTATCAAGGGGTTGTTGTTGCATTCAACTGAGATAACATTTGTAAAGCACTTACCATAGCTATTTTTAATGTGTTTCAATTATTACTGTATGTAAAGTACTTCGAAAACTTGGAAGTACTACAGAAATGACAATATTATCAGGACCAATATTAAAGCAAGTAACAAAGTTGCCTGCTTAATCATTTCAAATTTAATTTAATTCCTTATAATGACAAATGCTTTGTTTATTTTATATAGATAGATATTTATATTTTGTATTTAGTTTATATGTGCTGCTTTCCCCTAATAGAATATAAATTCCTTGAGGGCAAGACTCATTTTTCATTCTTTCATTCATCCAGAGTATTGTACGACAGCAGGTGTGTAATAAATATTGAATAAATACTGACTGAATTGAAACTGTAGGAAGAGGAATCATCGACTCATAGACTGAGGTCCAGAGAGTAGTGACTTGCCTTGCCCAAGGTCATTCAGTCAACTAGTAGCAGAGTCAGAATTCGATCTCAGATCTTCTGACACCAGTTCACCGTGTTTGCTGACATACCATCACCATCTAAACCTGCTCTCTACCTCTTTTGGGACCCGGGAGGCAAAAAATGCCAAAATCCAAGAGAGAAGGGCCAGGCAACCATTACAAGACCAGAGTAGAAAGAGAGACAGAGGAGAGTCAATGTTCTCAGCATAAACAGGTGATAAAAGCCGACAACAGGAATGACAAAATTAAGAGTAAAAACAGTGCTCCAAAGATTTATGGGCCAGCTAAAGCAGAGCTTACTAAGTGATAACCACGTTGATAAAATGCCATGGGGCATCCCCCGTCTAAACACCCAGCCCACTTCAGTGCTTCTGTATATCACAATGACACTGGTCTGCTTACACCGGCACCAGACCTTTTGCCCCTGGGGAAGCATGTCCACCATCTTTCTCCCTTTAGTGTTGCTGGACTCATCAAGGAGGAGTTTGACGGGCCTGACGATGACAAACAGCCTTTTCAGAAAGTCCAGTTATCCTTGACTGGATGCAGATGGCCCCGTGAAAAATGAAATATGCCAGGAGATGCTGCCTTTATCAGTTGTAACAGTTCAGCAGGGCCTAGACTTCCTCATCCTTGGCCTGAGTAAGCCAGCCTTCTGTTTTAGCACTGTATCACAAACTGTCCTAATGAATTCTTGTAACGCACGGCAGCCCAGATAAATATGCATATATTAATGCTCTTTGGCAGGCTGAGCCTTGGTACGGAACTCACCCCGGTGTTTGAATTCCAGCTGGGAAAGACGAGGAGGAATGCAGGCAGAGAAACAGAGCATCTCTGAGTCCAACTCCCCTCTGTCAATCCGTTGATCAATGTGCATTTATTAAACACTTACTGTTTACCAGGCATTATGCTATGCAGTAGCATAATGTCCAGAGACAAAAATGACACAATCCTTGTCCTCGAGGAGTTTCAATTCTCCTGAATAGAAGAAAACTATCTAAGAGACAATTCTTCATTATTTCTACATGGGTTATCCACTAAGTGGGTCATCCATGCCATAGTTCTGAACATGGGCCATGTGTCCTTGTCAAAGGCAGTGTGGTCCAGTGCATGTATTTGGGACCTGAGTTCAAATCCTAATTTGATACAATGAAAAAAACATTGAACTTAGAGTCAGAAGACCTGAGTTTGAATCTCATCTCTGTCAGTTACTGTCTGTTGTTGTTTGTCCTTTATGTCAAACAGGGCCAATGACATCATAGGGTGATATCTTGACTTGTACGTTCATTGGATTTCAATGAGATACAGCTGCTCAAAGTCTTTGGCCTCATTTTTTCTTCCAGAGTCATCAAAGGACAGTGATAAGACAAAAGTCAGGATGACTAGCGATGGCCCTGGATGCAAAGGATGACCTTGGCATCCTCGATGTCTGACCAGCCGCCTTCATGACCATTGAAACATTCTCATCCACCCATTCCACCAGCAGAAATGTTCACATGCTTGGGGCAGATACCTCCCTAACTCACTATCAGGTTTGAGGCCTGTTGGTCACCCTCAACCTGGTTTAGGCCATAGACAGGTCACTGAGGTGTGACCACTGCACATGCTACAGATTCTTGGAGCTAGAGGTGCTAAGGTGGGCACCAAAGCACCCAAAAAGGCTCAGCAAGCCCTCACCCCAGAGGTGCTATTCCTCCCTGGGTATCCCAAACATCCCCTTATTATCTATATGGTTTTGGGCAATGGTAGAAAGGCAGTTGGTTCTAAGACAGATGACCCAGTTTCAAATTCTATCTCTATCCCTCATTATCTGTGACTTTGGGCCTACTTCAACTCCTCTCTGGGCCTGTTTTCTCCTCAGCAAAATTAAATCAGGAAATTAACTAATATTTCTTCTGGCTCTAAAGCTATAATCCTATTCCTTCCTTGGGCCTCAGTTTCCTGATCTGTCAATTGAAGCTTTGGACAAGGTTCCTCTTAGCTATGATTCCATGATTCTATATGGCCCTCTAGCCAATTCATGCCCAGAAAAGTTAATCCAATACACAGTTACTGAAGCATCTCTTATGGGAAGGATGCTTTGCTAACGTACTGGGGATTTGCTGGAGGTGAATAAGACACAATCCCTACTCTCAAGAAGCTTTTAGTCTCAAAAGCAAAAATGATAGAAATACCAGCCCAAGTCAGACACAAATGCAGACACTGATTTGATATGTCTGATGTCTAATATCAGGAAAAAGGGGGGAAATGTGTATTGATCTGGATATTTATCACATATCTGGACATTTAGTATCATGCAGACAACAATAAGATAATTAACTCATTTTTTTATTTAAACTTCCTCCAGGTTTGGGGTTTCTTTAAATAGCCACAATTAAGAAAGATAAAACTTTAAAAACAATTGTGGCATTTATTACAAAGCCAAATACTGTGAAAGTATGATTTTTTAATTAAAAATCTTATTTATTTTAGTTAAAATTAGCTTTTCATTAAAATTTCGTTAACTCTCCCAGTGCATGTAGCCAAAGTTTCCCATGTTATTGTCCAGAGCTGGTCAGATACAGAGTTGAAGTTCAATGATTCACTGACCCTCCCCACAAGAGAATCACCTGACTGCTTCATAATTTGGAGGCCACTATGATAGGGAGTCTAGGTGGCACAGTGCTGGTCTTCCTGACTTCAAGCCTTGTGCTTTATTCATTTCTCCATACTGCCGTCAGTCCCACTAACGTAGCCTCTTTCCTCGTGCTACTACATCTGAAATATTTTGCTTGGTTTTGAGCCCCATATTTTAGGAGTGGCTATGTGGCATAGTGGATAGAGTACTGGTCTAGGAAACAGGAAGACTTGTCTTCCTGAGTTCAAATCTAGACTCAGACACTAACTGTGTGACCCTGGACAGGTCACTTAACCCTGTATGCCTCTGTTCCTCATCTGTAAAATGAACTAGCAAAGGAAATGGCAAACTAGTCTAGTAACTTTGCTAAGATCATAAAGAGTCAGAAACAACTAGACAACAGGAAATATATACTCTTTAGGTGCTCCCCTTGATCAAGGTGATTTTTGCTGAGAGCTGCACTGCCCTAGGAATTGGAAGGCCTGAGTTTGAGCTCCAACTCTGCCCCTTACCACTTATGTCACTTTTTCCCAAATCATTTCACCCTTCTGAGCCTTGGTTTCCTCATTTGTCAAAGAAGGAAATTGAATCTGCTCATCTCTAAGGTTTTTAAGGTCCTTTCCAATTCCAGCCTTCTCAGACCCACTGCTGGCTTAGAACAAGAAAGGACTGGATTCCAACTCACCCACAAGAAAGCAGAAGTTGCTCAGAACTACATGACTTCTGAGACCCCTTCTAGGCATAGGGTTCTATGATGAGCTATTCTAAGAGACTGATGTGTTGTTCAGTCATTTCAGTCCTGTCTAACTCTTTGTGGCCCCATGTGGGGTTTTCTTGGCAAAGATACTGGAGTGGTTTGCCATTTCCTTCTCCAGCTCATTTTACAGACAAGTAAACTGAGGCAAACAGAGTTAAGTGATTTTGCTCAGGGTCACACAGCTAATAAGTGAATGAGGTTGGATTTGAACTCAGGAAGATGAGTCTTCCCATCTGGCACTCTATCCACTTTGCTCCCTAGCTGCCCAAGAGACTTACAGAATTCTCTAAAAAAATAAAATAACAGGCGTCAAGATCCAAAAAGATCTCAGTACACTGAATCTAATAAGACAAAAATGAAGAAGAGCAAATGTTAAGTCCTACCCTTGGGTTCAAGGAATCAACTGTACACCCACAGGATTGCGGAGGCAAGGAGTGGCTAGACAACAGGTGGGAAACATCCCGGAGTGTCAGTGACCAGCAGCCTCAACATGAGCGAACAGCTCATTACCCAAGCCAAAAGAACAAACAGAATAGTGCATTGCAGGAAGAGACAGAATGTCAGAAACCAGGGAAAACTGGGCTCAGCCACTGCTGGGCTCAGTCCCGGCCAGACCGCATCTGGAATTCAGTTCTGTGTGCCACATTTTAGCGAAAAGATGGACAAGCAGGAGCCTTTCAAGAAGGATAACAACCAGAACCTTGGGAATAATGGATTCCTATCTCCTCCTCCTTCTTCTCTGTCTGTCTGTCTGATTCTCCTCCTCCTCCTCCTCCTCCTCCTCCTCCTCCTCCTCCTCCTCCTCTTTCTTCTTCTTCTTCTTCTTCTTCTTCTTCCTCTTCTCTCCCCTCTTTTCCCTCTTTATCTCTCCTCTTTTCTTTCCTCTCTTCTCTCTCTTCTGCTCCTCCTTTTCCTCCTCTTCCTCCTCCTCCTTTTCTCTCTTGTCTCTCCTTCTTCCTCCTCCTCCTCCTTTTCCTCCTCCTCCTCCTCCTCCTCCTTCTCCTCCTCCTCCTTCTTCTCCTTCTCCTTCTCCTTCTCCTTCTTCTTCTTCTTCTTCTTCTCTTCTTCTTCTTCTTCTTCTTCTTCTTCTTCTTCTTCTTCTTCTCTCTCTCTCTCTCTCTCTCTCTCTCTCTCTCTCTCTCCTCCCTCCCTCCCTCTCTCTGTCTCTCTGTCTCTCTCTCTGTGTGTCTGTCTCTGTTTCTTTCTCTCTCTCTGTCTCTGTCTCTCTCTGTCTCTCTCTCTCTCTCTCTCTCCCTTCCTCTCCCTCTCCCTCTCTCCAAGACTGCTTCTCCCTACATCACCCAGGCTGGAAATACAGCAATCACTCCCAGTCTAATTCCACCATTGATTCACATGGTAGTTTTGACAGGTCTGTTTCCACTTTGGGCCACTTTCTCCCTCTTAGGCAACCTGCTCTTCTAGGCTCACTACACTGGAGTTACCATAGTAGTGTGGACAACCAATCTGTTTTAGCCCAACTGCAGCTCAGAACCCACAAGCTCAAGAGACCCAGCAGCCTCAGCCTTCCCAGGAGCAGGGACTAGAAGGGTGCATGCCCACACCCAGTCTAGATTCCCTCTATGTGCCACTGGGATACAAATACAAAGACAAGTTCCTGACCTCAAGGAGTTTACAATCTAATGGGAAAGATGAAACATAAAAAGGAGCAAAAATGGCATGGGAGGAAAAATGAAGGCATCCAGAAGGCAATGACAGGGCAGGAAGAGGAAAAAAAGGCCAGCTGGTCCCTCCACAAAATGTATTAGGAGGAACTCACCAATGAGGGGCTGGCCTTACAGTGGGGTGTTCCAGGATGAGATGGTGGAAATAATCATTGGATGTTCCAGCGTAAGAAGGCTCCAGGAACCAAGGGGAACTGAAGGATGAGACACAGTATGATTTGGAAGTCTGAGAGCCAGGAATAGGGCCAGCAGGGGAATGAGACTTCAAAATCAGTTTGTCTTCTATCTCTCCCCTGCCCCCTCCCCAATATAACCCTTTCATTTTATAGATGAGGTTGCCTTATTTAGAAAAGTCCAGTAATTCCTTGTAGGTAGTCTTATGAAAGAGGTGAAGAGAGCTATGGCTATAGTCAAAATCCTATTGCCATTGGCCTCTCTCAAATTTCTAGTTCCCTCTGTTTCTTCCTACTCTTCTTCTCTAGCCTTAAGCAGTACTATAAGTGAGCTCTCTCTGAGACTTGGGCATAAGGGGTTAGAAAAATGGGTGCTTTGGGGAGATGGGAATGGTTGTTTCCAGAGTCCAGCACTGAGTGCCTAAGGAACATGGACACTCAGTCATGGAGCCTTTGAAAAGATCCAGGGATTTGGGAAGTCACAGGCTTCCTTGGGTTTCCTTGGGAAGGGGCTGGCAAGGGAAATAGCATCATAGATTTGGAACTTGGAGATACCTTAGAGATCATTGAGTCCTATTCTCATTTTATTGGTCAGGAAACCAAGGTCCAGAGCCATATAGCTAGTACGTGTCTAAGTCAGGTTTTAAATCTAGCAAATATACTGGCAATATAAAGGCTATGTAAATAGAATGAGGAAAAACCTTCTTCATTTCTACTTGGAAAGCCTACTGAGCCAGGAATCAGGAGACCTGGGTTCTAATCCCAACCTTGCCACTTCCTGGGTGAATTTGGCCATTTTTTCCTGTCAGGTCCCCTCTTTCCTGCATTTTTCTGTCAGGTCTCCTCTTTGGAGCTCAGTCTCCTCATCTGTACAATGAGAAGCTGGACCAGATGAAGAGTTTGTAGTTTTTTTAGGTCACAGAGCCCTTTGGCAGTCTTCAGAAACCAATGAACTCCTCAGGAAAAAAAAATTTTAAGTGCATAAAATAAATTGGCTTACAATGGAAAACGAATCATATTGAAATATAGCTATAACAAACGAAAAGTCCCAAATTCACCTTCCTCGAAAATCCACCTATGGACCCTATGGATGTGTTCTCTGATGTTCCTTCTAGCCCTGAGAACTCAGTCTATGAGCACATGCTGACATGTCGCCTATTGAAATAGACAACTTCCTCCACATCCCTTTCCTTCTTGCTTTGGGGCTCTTTGGGAAAGCAGGATGCTACCATTTAAAAATCCTCATTGACCTTGAACTTTCAAAATGTGTTTCTCAATTTTCCCTTTTCATCTTTGTCCGGCTGGCAATATGCTATGTCATTTCTCAAGTTCTGGCATTTAACCTAAAATAGAGATAAAAAAACACATATTTTGCAAACAATCTCTACAAAATGTTACTAGGGGAGAACAAAGTTCTTGTTACAAATCAGGTTCTCATAGATCTGTTCTCTTTCTTTTGGTCTTTAATTCTGGAAATAAGATGACCCAGATTTTACTTCCTGGCATCCGTGTTACTCTGACTCTTAGAGTCTTCTTGTGGTTAGATGGGGATAATGGCTGCTCCAAAGCAGTATGGTTCCCACCATAGGATGTGGGTAGCTGGGCTGACTCAGGTTCATGATAGGGTCAGACTCTATTAAACGGAGCTGCATTTTCCTGTCAGGCCACTCTGATGATTTTCCAATGTAATATTGGAGTATTAGAGTATAATCAGTATTTAGAGTCAAGAAAACAGGGGCGGTTAGGTGGTACAGTAAATAGAGCATCAGCCCTGGAGTCAGGAGAACTTGAGTTCAAATCTGGCCTCAGACACTTAACACAAAAACTATCCATGTGACCTTGGGCAAGTCACTTAACCCCAATCGCCCTCCAAAAAGAAAGCAAAAAAAAAAAAAAAAAGAAAACCAAGGTTCAAATTCCACCTCTGAGACTTACTAGCTATGACACCCTGAGCAATTTCCTATCCAACTCTGTCTGCCAGAGGCAACTCTAGGATTTATCTTTTCAGTCATGGCAGTAACATGATGCAGTAGACAAGAGGATTTGGTATGAGGTTCGAATGTGCATACTGCCTTAGATGCTTACTAGCTGTGGAGCCTTGGATAAGTCACTAAAATATTTCAGCCTCAGTTTCCTCATCTGTAAAATCAGGGTAATAATAACACGGTCTTCACAGAGTTGTGAGGATCAAATGAAATAACATATATAAATCACTTTGCATACCTTAAACTTCTATATAAATGCTAGCTATTATTGGGTTTGGGTTTTTTTTTTTTTTTTGCATTTTGCCCGGTGGTGAAAGGAGTTCCCATAGTGAGGTGATCCCATAACAAAAAAATCACAGATCCTTTGCAATTTATTATATCATCAAGAGGCCTACATAGCTGCCCAATTGGAAACAAATAAAAATTTGCTTTTGATAAGCAAAAGGCTCATAAAATAACAAATATTAGACTAAAATCCCAAGGTCATCTGGGATAGCTTTTCCACAAGGTTGTTTTTTTTTCATATTGATCTGAGAGAAATTTTAATGGGATACATTATCACCCTCAGAATTTCATGAAACAAATGCCTTTGAGGCAATTCGATCTAATGGGTAAAAATCTGGTTTTGAAGTCAGTAAGCCCAGAGTTTGAACCCCATCCCTGATACATACTTGCTGTACAAACCTGGTCCAGTAACTTAAACCCTCAACACTGGGTAACTCTCAAATTTCAGCAGATAGGGGACCCAGTGAATAGAGTGCTGGACCTGAAGTCAGGAAGACCTACATTCCAATGCAGCCTCAGACACTTTCTAGTTGTATGACTCTGGGCAAGTCACCTACCTTCTGCCTCAGTCTTTTCATCTGATAAAATGAGATCATATTTGTAAAGTAATTTGGGAACCGTAAGCACAATGTAAATGCTAGCTGCTATTATTGTTATTAAACTTATTATTATCTCAAAGGTTATAGTTTCATAGCAGATACCAAGCTGCAGACAAAATTTCCTCACTAGGGTCTTTTGCTAATGAAATTACAGGTTTACCAATAAAATTTTTAAAAGCTTATAGGTTATATAAGTTATATATAAGACAGTTATACAAGTCTAGAGTAGACACAGATGAGAGGCTGTGTTCTCCTTGTCTCTTCCCTCCTTGCCTCCCCTAGGGCTCTGTTTGACTCTCTTCTGAATGTGCCCCCACCCTCACGCCTTTCATAACCTGTTCTTGAACTTAAATAGTAAATGCCTATTTATGACCAAAAAAACCCCAACAACAAATTCCCACATTGGTCATGTCCAAAATTCCTCATCTCGACCCCAGTACCTCTCTGTCCCAAGAAAGGCTTTATCATTTGTCCTTTGCAATAAGACCACAGAAAATTCAATGTGAAAAAAGCTTATCTAAAGGAGGCCTAATTAGTGTCAACCTAACAATTCTTGTACTCATGAAGGATATGGAGTTGAGCCCCTTGATTTTACACACAGGGGAAACTGAGGCCAGGGCATGAAACAGCTTACCTTAAGTCACACAGCTAATAAATAGTGGATCTCAGACTGGAAAGCATAAATCCATGGTGTGTTCACCAAACCTTGCTCCTTTTGATTTGACAGCTACCAACAGCAAGATCTATGATCTTCCTTTTCAAACCTTGGTAAAATGTTTGTCTGGAAAAATTCAGAACCTATGTGATGCTTAAAGGCATCCCTTCAGGTGGCCATACACGGTGTTATTCTGTAGTCCTTGTTGGAGGGGCTTAGGGAAGAAGCAGATTGCCCTGAGAAAGAGTTCCCCTTTTTCCTTCAATGCTCCTGGGTAGCTAAGTATTGACTAATTGGCAAAGTAGAAAACTGGGTGCTGTACTGGTACCATGGTACAATCACTGGCAAGACTTAGCAGGATGAAACTTTGCTGGAAACTCAGGTTTGGGGCCACCTGAGGGCATGGTTTTAAGAAAAGAGTAGCTTCTGGCTTTCTCCTAACTCAGGTTTCACCAAGGGGAAAGGGGAACAATAGATGTAGCTATTGGTAGCTATTCATTAGCTGTGTGACTTCAGGCAACCTGCTTTACCTGCCTTAGCCTCAGTGTCCTTATGGGAAAGATTAGAGAGTTGAACCGTAGTATGTGAATTCTTACATTGTACTTGATTAGGACTTCTTAAACAAGCTTATTTAAAAATTGTGTTCTGTGTGGTCTGGAACAGAGAAAGCCCCCCTCATTTTGGGTGTATCCTTGCTGGCAAACTTAAAGAGAAACATGTGTAACCTTGTACAAGATGGGCTGTGATTTGCATTGTTGGACAGAGTATTCACATCAATGAATGTAATATTGGAGTGTGGGGTACTCCCTCCCTAACAGATTGCAGCCATGGTTCCACAGACAATTTTCTGTCTGACCTTCATCATACTGGTGGCCAACCTGGTGGTACATATTTCTCTGATCTTGACTTGCTTCTTAGATGACAGAAGAACAATCCATCACTAGGCTTATATTTCTGCTCCATTGGCATGCCCTTCCAAGAATTCAGCATCATGACAGCCCAGGCATACCTCGAGGAGGTCAAAAACAGAAAGAAGGGTCCCATAGGCACAAAAATATTCAGAGCAACATTTTTCTAAGGGAAGCAAAGAACTGGGAACAAAGTAGATACCCATTGGCTGGGGAATGACTAATCAAATTGTGGTACATGAATATGATATTTGTGCCATAAAATAGTAACGAATGGAAGGAATTCAGCAAAGCATAGGAAAACATCTATGAATTGATGCAAAGTGAAATTAGCAGAACCAGGAAGGCAATATTCATAATAATTGCAACAAGGTAACCGGCAAGAGTGAAAACCCCAAACTGAATGTAGCCATGACGTTGGGCCCTGGAGAAGTGAGAAAATGTACCTCCCTCCCTTTTTTATAGAAGTGGGGGACTAAGGGTATGGAACGTTGTATATGTTGTCAGACTCAGTTGATATGTTGTTAATTTGGCCAAATTACTTTGTTCGTTTGTTTTTCTTCCTATTTTGCTCTTTGTTGGGAAGCTTAATGGGTATGTAGGGGAGGAATATATTTGGAAAGGAAAGTGATGTAAAGACAAAAAATTATTAATTAAAAATGTTTAAGAACCTGGGTACATGTTGCTGCCACAGTGTGGTACTAGAGGAAGATTTCAATCAAGTAGTTATGTTTAAAAGGCAAGATTTCAATCAAGTAGTTACGTTTAAAAGGCAAAACCACACTATCTTCCTGGCACCTAATATGGCACCTACTATGTAGGACTATGCAGGAAAAAAGGAACAAATAAATCCATATGCAGTCTGTTGTTCAGTTCACTAAATGCTCTTGAGGCTCATTGTTTACACAACCCTAGTAGTAAATGCAGACCCTCCCTTTTAGACATTAATTCTTCAATAATAATTCTAAGGGGACAGGAACCTTTGTTCCAAGCAAGATTTTAGGAATTATACTTTTGATGGCAACATGGCATAGCAGATAGAATACAGGACTCGAAGGCAGGAAGAACTGGGTTAAAATCCCACTTGTGACCATCACCAGCTGTACCTCCCTAAAATCCCTTTACTCTGGTTCTAATGTGTTTGTCAGTTCAGAATAGCACCTGTGGTTTCCATTGCCTTAAAAAAGAGGGATTTGATCTTGTGGGAAAAGGTCTTTGGGCATCCAGGTGACACAGTGGATAGGGTATTGGACTTGGAATCAGGAAGATCTGAGTTCAAATCTTGCCTCTCTTATTTACTAGCTATAAGTGGAAAGGGTATTGGACTTGGAATCAGGAAGACCCAAGTTCAAATTCTGTCTCACTTATATACTAGCTACAAGTAACTATGTTGCTACTTACTAGTGATGCAGAACAAGTCACTTTACCCTCCCTCAAACTCAGTTTCTTCGCCTATAAAGGGAGAATAACAATCACACAGAGTTGCAATAATTAAATGAGATATAGATATATGTAAAGTGCTTTGCAACCCTCAAAGTGCTATGTAAATGCTACCTCTTTGTTCTTAGAGGTAAGTGGACACTCTGGGGAGCAGAAAATACCAATAGGATTTGATAAAAAGAATGTTGGACCTTGAGTCAGTAGACCCAGGTTTGAATACTCATTCAGCTCTTTAATACCTGTGTGATCTTGAGAAAAGTAGCTTTGTCTTAATTGGAGTGGGATTTGGATTAGAAAATCTCTAAGGTGCTAATACTCCTCCATGTCTGCAAACCTCTGGCCAGCCTTAATAAACTGACTTTTATTAAGAGGCCAGAGATAAGTGGTTTTGTTTTGAGGATTTTCCCCCCAAATCTGGAAAGCTCTACACATCTGATGTTTGCCATACTTATCCTGAGCTTCTCCAGAGAGATGCTGTCTTCTGGCAGGAAAAGATAAAAATGAAGGATACCAATGAGTCACTAACTCAGTTATAATTAACAATGATGCAATAGCCATCTGAAAAGAAATGGTGGTGGGGCAGACTTGAGCCATTGACTGTTACGTTGTCCCGGGTTACAGCCAGAACTCAACACAGAAAATGTCTTTCTGTGTGGCTGTACTTCCATCTTTCTGGGGTTGGCTAAAAATACACTTTTAAAGAATAAAAGGAACAGAGAATTCATGCAGACTCAAAGGTAGAGCTCCACTTTAGGCAACCACAAATCCATGTGTTTATTTGCAATGGCAGACAGAGAGTTTACCACCAGTGTCAGGATTCCCTTTCATGTATGGCCGTCTTGGAAAGACTGAGTGGTTTCCAACCTGCTGAAGGCATTTAAAGAAACTATGGCCGTAAATTAAGTTGTACATGGCGTCCAACATACCACCTCCTAAACCCAAGGGGATCTGTGTGAATAGTTCAGAAAGGCCGGTCACCACTTAAGGGCTGCATTTTCATGGGCTGACCTGGAATGAGAGGTGACGGCTTCCATTGAGACCCAATAAACAAAAGTAACTTAAATGTGGCTCTACAACCCTAGCTTCTACCCACCCCACCCCTCACCCCAGTGAGCACACAGAGCCCACCCCCTGCCATAACTCCCACCCCAGAAGAACAGCAGGACTGCTTTATAACACCATTTGAAATCAAACACTGTTGTTATTTTTTCCCCTTGCTGGGACAATGCCTAACTAAGATGGATAAATTGTGGTCAGGACCTGAGCAGGTTAACTAGTGGTCATCATGTTGGTGGTGCTTTTGAGAGAGAGGGAGTGGAAGAGAGAGAGAGAGACAGAGAGACAGAGACAGAGAGAGAGAGAGGAAGGAAGAAAGGAAGGAAGAAAGAAAGAAAGAAAGAAAGAAAGAAAGAAAGAAAGAAAGAAAGAAAGAAAGAGAGGGAGGAAGGAAGGAAGGAAGGAAGGAAGGAAGGAAGGAAGGAAGGAAGGAAGGAAGGAAGGAAGGAATTAGGCCCAACTGAACAAAAACATTTGTAATCTAATACCAGTTGTGACAGAAGGCAGATGTTGGAATCTCACATTTCCTTTTTGAATGGGTTTTAATTGAAATTGAAGGTGAAAAATGCAGATTACATTCTTAAGTGTTATCATCATCATCATCATCATCATCAATATGTTAAAACAGTAACATCTGAACAGTGAGGCATCTAATATTTATACACTTTCTAATTTTAATTGGCTAAGAGCAATGCATTATCAGATAGATATTTACACAATCATTTCAAGCCACAGTCAATAATAAACACCCTCCCTCAAAACAGAACAACAAAAAGACCCTCCCCCAACAATATATTTTCTCACACTGATAAGTCTTTTTCTTTTTCCCCACATATGCTTGTAGACCCAGAGTCTTTTTAAATTACTTAGGAACAATTTTTTCAATGGAGATCCTGGACCAGCCCCCCTTTTCTCTTAGTTTCATCTTAATTTTTACAACTTTAAAACCACATAACCAGTGTGGTCTTGCCATCACAATAAAGTCCCGAATGATTAGAACAATTTTCTGTTTCTTTAATGTGAGGAGACGTGAACATCTCTAAAAATAAGCTGTAATTCATACCAAAATAACAATAATAATAACAATAATAAAATTTCAGCTCCATAGAACAGTTTTTTCAGATCACTATGACAATATTAAAAAACAAGTTAACTTACTGGTAAAGATTCTTATGGATTTCGGTACAGAGGTACTGATTAGTTTTGATTTCTTTTTTAGCTGCTTTATAAACAAAGATTTTTTTTTTCTTTAAGTCAGCTGGTGGAAGAGGCTTTCCTGCCATCCAGGTTAGAATCTCGCTTGACCCCAGGGAATGCTGTGTGAGAAACCCACCCACCCCCAAATGCCCTGGTTTTCTGATTTATGTCTTGCTGTTAGTAAATGGAAACCGTGACAAAGTTTACATTAGCAGACACATAGACATGCCCCAGCCTATAAATATTCCACAACAGAAAATAGTGTCATGAATCCATCCCAGGAGAAACCCAAGGTTTCTTTGGGACTTTGGAGAAGGGGGTAGGGAAGGAAGTCTACCAACAGCAACTCTCTTTCCCAGTGAGAACCCCAGGAGCAAGACGATGCAGGTCTTACTGAAACTGGGTCATTGAGCCCTGGGGAGTGAATGAAGAGATGGGAAAATGGAGGCCACCCTGCTGCCTGACAAACCTGGAATGGTTCCATCTGAAGGGGTAACTTGTCTTCACGGTCAGTTGTGGTTTCCTTATTGTAAAGGTGGCCAAGGATGAGTTTAAAAGCCCACTTCCATAGTGGTTCATAGAACGTCCTGCCCAGGATATAGATGCATCCTTGAAATGGACCCTTTAAAGTGTCAGCTGGAGCTTTGTCATGTTCCTTTGGTGCATATTATGGTGACGCACTAACTCATCGGAGCGGGCAAACTTTTTCTGACAACTGGGCCACCGGCAGCTGAAGGGCTTTTCACCTGTTAACAGAAGAAATGATCAGGGGTGTGGGCAGCTGAGGATATGGGCACATGCACAGTACCAAACACAGGCCCAGGATCAAAGGCTTGGGTTAAGGCATGATAAAGGAACAGAAGGAACTGCCATGGGAAGTCATCGGATCACAGGATTTAGGACCAGAAGGGACCTGAGAGGTCAGCTAATCCAATGCCCTCATGTTACAGATAAGGAAACTGAGTCCCCTCAGAGAAGGAAAGTGACTTGGAGCTGGAAGGGACCCTCACAGGTGATAAAGTCCAACCCCTTCATTTCACAGATGAGGAAATTGAAGCCTAAGGAGGTTGTGACTTCTTCCAGTTCACACAGGTAGCCAAGTGTCCATGGCTGGATTTGAACTCAGGTCCTTTAACTTTAAAGCTCTTTCCACCACACCACCTTGTTTCTTGGGCAATGTACTCCAACCCCCTCATTTTAAATGAAATATCAGCTACTTGCCTAAGGTCACATAGGTAATAAGTACCCAAGCTGGGATTTGAATTTACTTCTACATTCTCCCCAGTTGCACCATGAAGTAGGTGGGCACTCTCTTAGTGAAGGCCTTCAAGAAAAAGCCGGATGGCCATCTTTCACCACATTGTCAAATATCATAGACTACATTTATATTGTGATTAATAAAACAATATATTGCATTTCTATCCATTATCACTTGACACAATGAGGAGTAGACCACTCATCCTTGGACACTAGATGAGAGACTATATGGCCACTGAGGTCCCTTCCAGCTCTGAAGTCTTGTGATTCTGAGTCTTGAAAATAGTTCAGGTTCTTTTCCTGAAAAAAAAGCAAACTTAATATGAACCAGAAAAGTGACGTGGCCCTGATGCCATCTGAGGGCACCTTCATAGAAACAGGGTATCCAGGACCAGGAAGGTGATAGCACCGCCCTCTCCTCTGCCTTGATCAGACCACATCGGAAGCATTGTGTTCAGTCCTGGGACTGGGTGATCCAGGTGTCATGACTGGAAGCCAGACCATATGAGAACAGATGGAAGGAACGGTGATCACCGGAGATAGATTTAGACCTGGACCTCAGTCATTATCTAGACCAACCCCCCCTCCCTCATTTTACAGATGAGGAAACTGAGGCCCAAGGAAGTGAGGTGACTTGCCCAAGTTTACACAGGTAGTAAGCAGCAGAGCTGGGATTCAAGCCCAGGTCCTCTGACTCCAAATCCAGCATTCTTTCCACTGCACCACACTGGTGATATTTACCCTGGAAAAGAGAAGACTTAGGGGGTACATACTCTCTATGTACAAATGCTTAAGAGTTTTCATGGGGAAGAGAGAAAGGCTTTGCTTAGTCTCAAGAGTTCAGAAGTAGGAACAATAGACAGAAGAAACAGGAGTGGATTTCAGTTCAATAAAAGGAGATATTTCCCAACAACTGGTCTCTGATCTATCTAAAACTATCTAAAACTCTGTCCCAGGGGGTGAGATGGCTACTTCTCAGGGATAAAGGAGGAGAACCTTATGGAGGTGTGGGCTCAAGGAGATGACCTCTGGGGCTCTTCCTCTCTCTGAGATTCTCTTAAGTGCTTTCTAAAGAGATCCTTAAAGTGGAGAGACTGAAAGAGGCTTCTATAAGGTAAGTTCTTTTTTTGGGGGGAGGGCAATTGGGGTTAAGTAACTTGGCCAAGGTCACACAGCTAGGTTTTTGTTTGTGTGTGTTAAGTGTTTGAGGCCAAATCCGAACTCAGGTCCTTCTGACTCCAGGGCCAGCACTCTACTCACTGCACCACCTAGCCGTCCCTAGAAGGTAAGTTCTTAACAATTTTGCATTAATAGATGCCTTTGGCAGTCTGGTAAAGCCCGTAGAGTCCTTCTTGGAACCGTGTTCATAAATGCATAAAATAAAATCCATGGCTTTACAAAGGAAATAGAATAAAATGAACTCTAATAAGCAAAATTTAAAAGTTCACAGGCCCTCAGTTAAGAACGCCTACTATAGGAGAAATATATGGATTGGAAGAGTCTAGTTAACAAGATACATGGAAGGGTCTCTTAGCCCCTACCCTTTGACATTTAATTAAATGCTGATCAAGTCCCTAAAATCCTAATCAGTCAGAGGACTTGAAGAATAGGGAAGCTTGGGTAAATAAAATCTTTTGGTTCACTCACACCTAAATAGAAAATATCTTTTCATTCCATCCCCTGAGTATGAAGATCCTAGACATGGGAGGAACCTTAAGGGTGCCGATCCTATGCCAATTCGTATCTGAAGAAGGAAACTTTGTTTTTAAACTTAAAAAAAAACTTCGTAAAAACCACTAGTTTTCTTTCCTGCATCAGTAAGTAGAAAATAATGAGCCTCTCTGCATCTTTCCTTAGTAACTGACAACTTTGCAGGGCATGAAAGAGAATACAGATTAAGAGGAATAGGGCTGGACTGAGGTGTTTGTAGGCCCTTAGGGAGTTTCTGCTTTACTAGCCCCCTGGTGGATACAGTTTTGTAAATGCATGTGATTTTGCAATAGCAAAGTCTCAAAAGCTTCATCCTCAGTTAGCTTCATAGAGAGGGCAGGAAATGACCAACAGATAGCCTATTATGACTACATTGTAATCTCCTTCCATCAAAAAGATCAATAGAAAATTCCCTATAATGTTGGACAAACCGCCATGACATACTGATGGGAAGATATGGAGAAGAGCCACAAGGCTGGGCTTAACTTTTTGCGACACAATCAGTGATCTTAAGGGTTCTGGTTGTTAGTTCTGCTTAGTGGAAGTCTTACTTTATCAAGCTTTGCCCCAAACTCTGTAGATCAAAACTTCTCCCAGCCAAAGAGATCTCAGCATGGCCATCCAAAGGGTTGGCTACTTGAGACCAATAAAATCCTTTCTTGACCAGTTTCTAAAAACTCTCATATGACTTGCCAGAAATAGAAGAATAGATTGTGGCTGTATGATTAATACAAATGCTACAGGAAACCATCAGAAGGACCTTGGAAGGCCACCAGTGGCCCCTGTGAGCATGACTCATATTGAGTGTCATAGAGGGGACATCTGGGACCACCATATTAACTAGACTTTTCTAATGGCAATAGTCACTTGAATATTATTTTTAAAGGACTTATGGCTATTTCAGACAACTTCATGACTACTCATGGGAGTAACTTAAGCACTTTGGGAAAGTTTATTAATTCTTTCTAACTACTAAAACACTCATTTGATGCATTTGATTTTGTTATATTAGGGAGAGGGAGGGTGGTATTCAATTCCAGATAAGCCAAAAGGGGACACCAATCACTACTATGTTTTAGACTAGCCTTATAAACTTTTGCTTCATCTTTCCACCCCTTTCAATGTGGAAAAAAATTCAGCTAAGTAAATTATTCTTTTTGGGTCACAAAACTAATCCCTGCTAATGTCAACTATCTCACCAATTGAGGCTATTTTCAAATGAAATTGTCAATTTAATTATCAAGTGCAGGTGCATTTTCCAAAGGCATCTGGGAGATTTTCCCTCTCCCCACCATGCTGGGTTCTCTCCCACCACATTGGAGTATATCCAGAAGAGCGGAAGCTATTCCAGAAGCTGCCCCAAATGTACAGTGTCCCAGAAATCTTAGTGCAGTTATTTTAAGCTATTAAAACCTAACATTTCACTAAGACTTTTGGAATACCCTGTTAGGTGTGCAAGGAGTAGCCAAGTGAAATATCGGATACATGCTGTTGGTCAATGTCCTTGAGAACTCTCTGCTGGGTCAGGGCAATCTGAGTCTGCACACATGTCCTTACACCAAGCATGGTGACAGGAAACAAGTAAAAGAGAGATTTTCTGGGTCCTTAGGGACATCATTTCCCTTCTTTACACTTTCCATAAAATGAGGGGGATGGACATAATGGTTTTTAAGGCTCCTTGGGAAAGTTTATTCATTCTTTCTAGCTACTAAAATACTCATTTAGTGCATTTGATTTTGTTATATTAGAGAGAGGGAGGGTGGTATGACTCCTATGACCCTGTGATCTCCAAGCATCTTTATGGAAGGCAGAGATGTCTCCGCCTTTCTCTACCAAAGCCAGTCCTCACTCTCTTGCCATTGGAGAGAGGGAGAATCAGGTTCAGTGTACATCTCAAGGTGAGCAACTAAGGGCAGTAACATGGGTTATATGAGATCACACCTGAGAATCATAATGCACAATGCTAACATAAAGGCAGCTAGGTGACAGACACAATGGAGAGAGCTCTGGGCCTAGAGTCAGGAAGACCTGAGTCCAAATTCAGCCTCAGACTCTTAATAGCTGTGTGACCCTGGGCAAGTCACTTGACCTGTGTTTCCCTCATTTTCCTCAACTGTAAAGTGGGGATAATAACCATAACACCTACCTCACAAGATTGTTGTGAGGATCAAAGGAAATACTATCTACAGAGCACTTGCACCCAGTGCTTAGCACAGAGGAGGTGCTTGTATAATGTTTATTCCCCTCCCTTCCTTTCCCAAAAGAAGTGCTGTCATTATTGCTTCTACAGGAAACAAAACAAAACACACACATTGGTTTGTGGAAAGCATTCCTTTTGACGGAATATAAGAAATAATATGAAATCCATGTTCTTGGCCACTGGGTCATGGTCTGGAAAGAATGTTGGCCTGGAAATTAGCACATGTGGCTTCAAGTCCTAGGTCCGACACTTGGTGGCTGTGTGACCTCGGGCAAGGCCTTGTGTCCTCATCTATACAATGAGGAGGCTGGACTCCATGGCCTCTGAGGTTCCTAGTTCTAGGATTCAATGATCTCTGCTGTTGCCTCCCATTGCTCTAAGGTTTGCAATGCATTTTCCTGCCAACAACTATAAAGAGGGTGTGCAGTATTTGAATTATTACCCCCATTTCACCAGATGAGAGAAACCAAGTCTCAGAGAGGAAAAAGCCTAGCCTAGCATCACACAGCTAGGAGCAGAGTCTTAATTCCAGTTCCAGTACTCTTTGCACTCTACCATGCTGCCCCTTGTAAGGAGCTACCTGAGCTTAACTCCTCTGGAACTCACTTAACTCATCTGTTCTATAAGGACTAAGTGATCTCTAAGGTTCTTTCAGGCTCCAACATTCTATGTTTCTACCAAACATGCTCCATCCACCTGGAAGAATTATTCCTGGCCCCAGGGCAGTGGCTACAAGATCTCTGAAACTGAGCCAAGAGGGTTATCTCTCCCAAAATAGAATGACCTTAGTGAGATTGATAAAGAGGAGTTATGTGGGGGGTTCTGAGGCAAGCTGCGGATTGAAGCGGATCACTGCCTAAAAATTACATAGGGGATAAAATTTAATTTTTTACAAGACTCTTCTACCTCTTCAGAGATAATTGATTTTTAAATGTAAGGGGTAGGAACAGGGGTTCTTTTCTCTGCCTACTCTCTTCTTTTTTTCTTTCCTTGAACATTTCAGTGAATTTCCCCTTTCCTTGGGTTAGACCTGCCTGGATTTGGGCCCTCTCTCATCACAAACAACTTCATTCCACATACACATCAAGAAAATAATGAAAAATAAATGTGAAGAAAAGTTTTACGCACTTGTTTTACCTGTATGAGTCCTGGTGTGAGTCTTCAGGTGGTCAGACCGGGAGAACTTTCTCTGACAGGTTTTACACTGGAATGGTTTCACACCTAAATAGATAGAGAGAGTCTAGTCCCAAGCTGGAAAACCTCGGGGGAGTGAGGACATTAGGTATGTCCCCCACCAAGGTACTAGAGTTAATACCTACTCTCCTTGGGATCACTATTTATCCTAAACTCAAGAAACAAATGACTCTACACCAGCCTTCTTCTGTCTTGAGAACTAGGTTCTCAACCAGAAATGTTCAGCTTCTCAGTTTCATAAGAACTGAAATTTACTTTCAGTCAGTTTGGAAAAAGTGGGTTGCAAGGAGCAAATTTCCCATCTCTAAAATTTCTCTCTCTCTCTCTCTCTCTCTCTCTCTCTCTCTCTCTCTCTCTCTCTCTCTCTCTCTCTCTCTCTCCCCCCCCTCCCTCCCTCCCTCTCTGTCTGAATCTCTATCTATCTCTGTCTGTATCTCTCTGTCTCTATTTCTGTCTCTGTCTGTCTGTCTGTCTGATTACTTCCAGATGACTACTAAGAAGTCTATTATTCTGTGGAAGAGAAGTTGGAGGTGCTTAAAGTAATATCTTGGTTTTCTTTGTTTGAAGCAGAAAGCCAACAGAGATGAGAAAGTTTAATGGGAATATTAAACAGAAGACTGACTCATGACCTAATTCCAACTAGCACGATTCAGCATTAATGAGAGCCAAGAAGATATTCACATCCTGTCAAGAGTTGGACCTACAAACCTGTGTGTCTCCTTTGGTGTCTTTTGAGTTGGTCCGACCGAGAGAATCGCCGTTCACAGTCCTTGAAGTCACACTGGTAGGGTTTCTCACCTTAAAGAGGACAGTTTGCAGGTGAATAATAATATTGGACATTGGGAACAGAGAGACAAAGAACAACCTCCATCATGAATGGAGAAACAAGAGAAACAAGAAGGGCTTCTCTTATGGATGCTATTAAATCTGTTTCTGGAACCATGCTTACACAATCCTGGATGACAAATCCAGAATCATGTAATATGGGAGACTAAAATGTTGGAATCAATTCAATTCGATAAGTATTTACTGAGTGCCTACTGTGTACTAGTCAACCAGCAAGCGTTTGTTAAACACATATTACTTAAGAGATACTGTGCTAAGCACAGAAAGGCAAATTTTGAAAAA
Organism: Gymnobelideus leadbeateri; assembly: GCA_011680675.1. Taxonomy (NCBI): domain Eukaryota; kingdom Metazoa; phylum Chordata; class Mammalia; order Diprotodontia; family Petauridae; genus Gymnobelideus; species Gymnobelideus leadbeateri. The sequence continues at coordinate 724,170 of WOXC01006305.1, forward strand.
CAAGAGCAGTCCAAACTCTCAAGGAGCATATATTCTAAAAATGGGGAAGACAATACATAAATATCTAGGTTCATACAAGATGGACACAAACTTAAATGGGAACATATGACACCATCAAGCCCAAGTAGCCTGTAAACTTCTGGAGGTCAGAAGCTATCTCACTTCTATATTTGCATCCCTAGAGCCCAGCATGATCCTTGGCACACGGAGGGGCCAATGCTAATCGATTGCTGGTTGATTGATTTTGTCCACAAAAACTTATAAACATGGTTTGCTAAATTATAAAGGGGTTGGGACTAAAGGAGGGAGTGAAGGGAACATGTACTATGCTAAGCACTTTACAAATATTATCTGATTTTACTAAAAGATCATAGATAGTAAGCTGGAAGAGATCTCAGAGGTTATCTAATCCAACCTTCTCATTTTGCAGATGGAGAAATTGAGAGCTTGACAGGACAACAGATAATAGACATCAGAGCTGGGATTTGAGCCTGGGTCCTCTGATTCTGAGACCTCCATCCTCGAATGCTTCCAGCTGTGTGACCCTGGGCAAGTCAGTTGACCACTGCCTGCCTCAGTTTCTTCAAGTGTAAAAATGGGGCTATAACAGCACTTACCTCCCAGGGCTTTTGTGAGGATAAAATGAGATAATATTTGTAAACACCCTTAGCAGAGTGCTGGCACATAGTAGGTGCCATAGAAATGCTTATTCTATCCTTACTACCACCAATGGTGGGAACACCCACATTGGTAAAATCCAAGATAAGGGGTTCTTAAACTTTTAAAATATTTATATTGATAACTATATTTCCATGTAACTGGTTTCCTTTGCAAAGCTATGCATTTGAAAGTCAATATTGGGGGGTAGATGGGCATGGTGTACAGGCTTCCCCAGAATGCCCATGGAGTCCAAGACACAGAAAAGGCTGAGAACTCTGAGTCATCCAATAATAATAGCTGACATTTGTACAGCTTTTTAAGGTTCATACAGATCTTAACATAGACTAATATCTCACGTTATCCCCACAACCCTGAGAGGGAAATGCTATGTATGCCCCTCAGCAAATCACTGGTTTCTCAACCTCAGTTTCCTAATCTGTAAAATGGAATAATTATAGCACCCATCTCAAAGAGCTGTTGAGTAGATCAAATAAGATAATATATTAACTTAAAATCCCTGAAGCACCATTGAAATGGTATTTATTATTATGAAAAAAAATGTTGGCTGCTTCTTAACAGGGAAGACTAGATGCTTGGATTGTGAAACTGCTTTTCAAGGTCTGGCCACAGTAAGTGAAGCCCATCCATAGGAAAATCAGCCCCACTAATGCTGGGAACTAAGCCCAAGAGGCCAGCTCAGTGACCACAGGGTCTTCCTGGCTTCTCTGTGGAATTCCCAGGCCCAAGAAGTGGAAAGTTGGAATAGGATGCGTCCATGGCTCTGACCACTTCTACAAGCCTAGGATGTTCCAGGAGACTATAAATGTCCTAACAACATTTAAGAAAATTAATTATGGAGAGGAAAAGTTGCTAACTATAATAGCAAGACTGTGGAATTTAAGAGTTGCAATGGATCTTGGAATGCATTTTGACCAGCCCTTACCTGAAGTAGGCATTCCTGTACAATGAGGGTTCTGAACCTGGCATTCATGGACCCCCAGAAGTCCTGTGGATAGATTTCAGGGGGGTTGTGGGCTCCAACAGAGCAAAAAAATTACAACTATATTTTCACTGACTTATAAGTACAACTTAGTGTTTCCTTCAATTGTTTAAAAACCTTATTCTGAGAAGACATGCATAGGCTTCACCAGACTGTCAAAGGGGGCCGTGACACAAAAAGCCAATCAGTCACTAAACATTTCTTAAACACCCTACTATGTGCAAGGCACTGGAAAAGAAGAGAAATGATGAAGAACTGCTTTTAAGCATTGCAGGTGGCCAATAGCATCTTGGCATGTAGGACAGAGATAGGAACAGGATCTGTAATTTCATTGAGATGAGGGCCTCCCAAATGAGGAAACTCCCTCTACCAATGCAGGATAGCCCCTTTCACAATTTATAGTCTGAGAAAGCTGCTGAGGCCACTGAGAGAAAGTTAAGTGACTGACTCAGGATTCTGCAGCCAGTATGTACCAGAGGCTTAGCACAGTGCCTGGAGCATAGTAGGAACTTAATGTTTATTGACTGACTGGCTAGACTTGAACCCAGGTTTTCCTAGCTTCAAGGCTATCTCACAATCCCCCAAACCACTCTATCTTGGTGCATATATGGGTATATGTATGTATGTGTGTATATGTATAATAGGTATATACATGTGTATGTTATATGTATATGTACATACATATACATGTATATGGATTTTTTTCTTAAAGATCAATTGGTCAACAAGCATTTATTAAGCACTATGTTCCAGATACTCTGTTAGGCATTGGCAATACAAAGATAAAATAGTACCTGCCTTCAAGAAGCTTACATTCATTCTATCCAGGGAAACAAAGGAGAAAGGGAAAGAGAATAAACATTTCTATGGTACCAGCTAGGTACTGTGTTAAGTGTGTTTCTTTCTTTTTTCTTTTTTTCAAACAAATACTGTCCCATTTGATCCTCACAACAACTCTGGGAAGTAGATGCATTATCCCCATTTTGCAGTTGTAGAAACTGAGGCAAACAGAGGCTTAGTGACTTGCTCAGGTTCACACAACTGGTAAGTATCGAAGGCAAGGTTTGACCTCAGGTCTTCCTGACTCCAGACTCAATGCCCTATCCCATGTACCCATATAAATGGAAATATGTTATATACAAGGGGTCATGCGCGCACACACACACACACACACACACACACACACACACACACACACTATAAGCAAAAGTATTTTGTGAGAGGAGACATTCACAGCTGAATGAGTAGCCCAGAGCCTTGGAAGGGGAGAAGCTTGAGTTAAATCCAAAAGGAAACAAGAGATTCTAAGAAAAGAATGGGGGGATAGGCTGAGTCAAGGCACGGAGATGTGTGTTAGGGATGGTTTGAAGGCCAGCTTGGCTGGGCCATAAAAGGGAAGGAGAGTGAGGTAGAGAATGAGGCTAGAGAAACAGGTTGGAGCCAATCTGTGGAGAGCTTTGAACTCTAGACAGAGGCAATAAGGGAACTTAGAGCTTGAGCTCCAACTGTCACTGATAACTAATGACATATGATGGCTAAAACCCACTTCTCTCAGGAGAGAGGTGGGAGGCCCTGAATGAGTGATACTGCATGTACAATCAGGGAAGATCACTGGATCAACTGGTTTTACTGAACTGTTTTCCTTTGTCACAAGGGAAGACTTGATGGTGAAGGGAAGTATTGGAAAGTGAATGATGGAAGTATGCCACCCACCTCCTGGTGGGGTAACAGACTCAAGATACAGAATGAGACATAGATTTTTTTGGACGTGGTCCACTCTGGAATTTGTTTCACTTGACTATGTATATTTATTACATAGGCTTTCTTTTTTTTTCCCAATTGGTCAGGGAGGAAGGCGGGGGCGGGGGGTGAAAGATTTTTAATTTTTTTAATTTAATTTGAAAAAGAAAATTACTAACATCAAAAGGCATAAACAAAACATTTTTTAAAAATTACTCTCAATTTCCAATTCTTTGGAAAGGAAACTCTATCTTTTGAATATTTACTATATCATCATTTTTCTAATCTTTATCCTCAAACTAAATATTTGTCAATGTTTACATTAATTTGGGTTGTAGGTGAGTTACCATTTATCAAATGCAATTAACATATGAAGAATTAGGTGATCAAAGGCCTAGAACAGATCCATTTATTCAATGAATACATATTAAGTGTCTGCTATGTGTAGAGCACTATGTTAGGCACTGTGGGGAAAGACAAAGTTTAGATAAAATATAGTCCCTTCTTCTCTTTTGGAACTAACTTATACAGGGAGAGAGACTCAGGTCCACATAGCATTTTATAAGTTCATTGTGCAGGTCTTTGAGGAAGGAAAAGGGAAGTCCTTAAATGACCGGGCAGATCATGGATGGCTTCCTGGAAGAGGCAACATCTGCTCAGGGCTACAAAGGCCAAGTAATAGATGGTGGGCCTTGAATTGTGTTTTCCATTGTAGGGAGGAAATTTTTACTACTCCAACCACATACTCAAATCTGTTAGGGAATGTTAAGGGATCCTCTGAAGTCTATGGACACATCCAATGTCCCTGTAGACCAACACCATGTATTTATGAAATGCTTGACCACAAACTAGCCCAAGAGTGTCTGTGGCCATAAGTAGAACAGAGTCAACTGGCCTTTACACCAGGGAAAACTTGACCTTGGCCTCATAAGCTTTGCATTCTCATCAACTGGGATTATGCTGGACAGTCACGTAGTCTTTTTTTAAGGAGAATTAAAAAAAAAAAAAGATTTCCCAAAACACTCCACCCTTCTCAACCCACTCAAAATTTCTAATGACTTGCAAGGCAGAATTTCTCTTTGATATCTCTCCTTCCTTCTTTGCTCCTCAGCTGTAGCCAAAGCATTGGCTCCTCAAAGAAGGAATGGGCCAATAGGTGGTTTGGAAGCAAAGACCATCAAATCCAACTGGTATCTGAAAAAGATTTCTCTCTCCAACAACCCCAACAAGTTGCCATCCCACCTTCCTTTGAAGATTGCCAGTGATCAGGAACTAGTCTCCACAGGCACATTCTGCTTTCAAATAACCCTAATTACTAGGAAGATTTGACTTAATAATAAATAATAGTTAGCATTTCTATAGCACTCTAAGATGTGCAAAGAGCTTCACATGTGTTATTTCATTTGATCCTCACTATAGAGCACTGGGCAGGGAATCAGGAAGACTCATCTTCATAAGTTCAAATCTGGCCTCAGACACTTACTAGCTGTGCGACCCTGGGCAAGTCACTTAATCCTGTTTATCTTTGTTCCTTCATTTGTAAAATGAGCTAGAGAAGGAAATGGCAAACCACTGCAGTATCTTTGTCAAGAAAACTCCAAATGGGATCACAAAATGTTGAACTCAACTTGAAAAATGACTGAACAACAATAAGGGGAAGGTCCATGTTTATGACTGTGAAATAGGTACTATTTTTATACTGTTTTACAAATGAGGAAACTGACGCTGAGGGGTTATAATTAAGCAACTTGCCCAGGATCACATGGCTAATAAATGACTGCTGCAGGATTTGAATACTTTTTCCTAATTCTAAGCCAGAAAACTAGCCACTACCCCACAAATCTGGACTAAATTGGCCTCTTTGTAAATTCCCTCCACTCCTTTGCTCCCAGAATTGAGAGAACAAATCTAATAACTAATCTCTTGTCCCATGTGTCAATCTCTCTACTATTTGAGGACAGTTAACATTCTCTCCTCCTTCCCCTCCATGTTGTCTTCTCCAGATTAAATATGCTTAATTTTTTTTAATTTATCTTCACATGAAATGTACTTAAGGACCTTCGTCATCCTGGTTTTCCTCCTTTCTTCAGCTTGCTCATAGCCTTCCTAAAATAGGTTGCTCTTCAGTCATGCCCAACTCTTTGTGATCCCATTTGGTATTTTCTTGGCAAAGACATTGAAGTGGTTTTCCATTTCCTTCTTCAACTCATTTTATAGATGTGGAAACTGAGGCAAACAGGGTAAAGTGACTTACCCAGGGTCACACAGCTAGTAAGTGTCTGAGTCTGGATTTGAATTTAGGAAGATGAGTCTTTCTAGTTGCCAGTCCAGGACTCTATCCACTGCACCACCTAGCCTCTCCTAAAATATGGGACCCAGGACCAAGCACAGTATTTCAGATGTAGTAGCACCAGGAAAGCGTCTACTCTAGGGGGACTGATAGAAGTATGCGGAAGTGAATAAAGCACAAGGCTTGGAGTCAGGAAGACTTGGTTTCAAATCCTACCTCAGATACCCACTAGTCATATGAATGAACCTCTCAGTGCCTCCTTTTCCTCATGTGAAAAGGGCTGGATTTGATGGGCTCCAAGGTGCTATCTTGCTCTAAATCTAATACCTCCTTCTTCCTCCATTCACCCCTTAAACCTATCCAAACCCTCCTTACTTCCCACTACAGAAAGCCTTTGTTTCCCTCCCAGTATCCCTAAACCCCTCTTGGATCCAGATTTGAAATACTTACATGAAGATCTAAGGGTAAATCCCAGGGGTTGCTGTCCAACACGGAGCAGCTCAGAGTGAGAACAGCTAGGAGTGAAGTCAGATAAAAAGCAGGGAAACTGACTTACCAGTATGCTTTCTGCTGTGCATCTGTAAGTGGGACAGCTTAAAGTATCTCTTGTTGCAGCCTGGATATGCACACATGAATGGGCGTTTCTCATTGGTCTCCGTGGCTGACCTCACTATAGTAGGAGCCACCCCCGGGACTCGCCGGACATCCTGCCATGACAAAGCCACAGATCAGATAAAGTGTTACTTGGAATACAACTGTAATGGATAGATTGGAACACCCAGATCTGTCCCTGGGTAGGGAAATGGACAGCTAGGTGGCGCCATAGTGCATAGAGCACTGGGCTTGAAATCGGGAAGACTCATCATCCTGAATTCAAATCTAGCCTCAGATACTTACTAACTGGACAAATCACTTAATCCAATTTGCCTTAGTTTTCTCATCTTTAAAATGGGCTGGAGAAGGTAATGGCAAACCACTCCAGTATCTCTGCTAAGAAAAATGGGGTCACGAAGACACACCTGAAATGATTGAACAAGTTACACCAGGAATGGAAGAAAAATAAACAGCTCTGACAAAATGATGAGCCAGGAAAACTCCCAATAATACATCATGGGAGGCACTGAGGCTGTACTTTAAAAGTCATTGATTCAAAAAACTATCAAGTTGCTCACATTCTTTGACCTAGTGATTCTCCTTTGGGAAATAAGCCCCAAGGAAGGAAAAATAGCCAACATTTCTATTTAGCTGCAAACTTACAAGTGCTTTATGAATATTATCTCATAATGACCCTGTGAAGTAGGAATCAATGGGTATTACTATCCCAAAGAAACAGAGACTCAGTCATTGAGTAACTTGTCCAGGGTCACCCAGTGAGGGTCAGAGGTGAGATTCAAACTCATGCTTTTCCTGACTCCAAGTCCAGAACTCTTTCCTTGATACCATGATGTTCCTCAAACTAATAACAAGAGGAGGTGAGGAAAAAAAGGAATTTGCATAAAAATACTCATTTGTTGTTCAGCCGTGCTTTAGTCATGTTTGACTCTTCTTGACTCCATCTGGGGTTTTCCTGGCAAAAATACTAAAGTGGATTGCTTTTTCCTCCAGCTCATTTGACAGATGAGGAAACTGAGGTAAACAGGGTGAAGTGACTTGCCTGGGGTCACACAGCTAGCGAGTGTTTGAAGTTGGATTTGAACTCAGGAATTTGAGTCTTCCCAACTCCAGGCTTTATTTCACATTTATTTCACAGACTCTATTCACTGTGCCACCTAGTTGCCCTTAGATGGCAATTTTTAAAAACCTGTAATTTCATTTTTCCTCTCATGAGGAACATCCTCTACCCAAACATATAATCCCTTTCTCTGTGACAGTCTTAAGCCCAATAGAATTTGTGACTTTCCTAGGGCAGGCCAGCTGGTAGACCTGAACCCAGGTTTTTCTGACTTTGAGATCAGCTGCCCACTGCCAGCCTCATTTACCCTCTTGTCCCGATCTCCTAATATTTTAGTCTGTCTTCAGCTACCTATGCATCTCCTTAATCATCTTAGTGGGCTTTATTGCTTTCTTAAGCCAGGATTTTGTAGATTCTCCCACATCTATAGGTCATCTTGCCTATTAGGGAAACATCTTAACTTATCCATCCCCTCCAATGCCTAGCATAGGCTTTTGAATACAGTAGGTGTTTATTAAACTCAATGGAAAGATAGATGAATGGGTGGGTGAATGAATCACACACAGTGCTTAAAAATGTTGGGAACTTAGGATGGTTAGAACTGGAAGGGCTTTAGAACATCAGAGAAAGCTCTTAGAACAGAATGTTTTAGAGCTATGAGGAACTTTTAAGTTCTTTACTTTGCAAGAGGTGAAGGAGACCTTATAGAAGTGGGGAACCTTCAGCCTCAAGGCCACACGTGGCCCTCTAGGTCCTTAAGAGTGGCCCAGTCAAAGGGCCACCCTTGTGGCTTAGAACATAGAACACAGAATGTTATAACCAGAAGAGACTTTAGATTATAAAATGCTAGAGCATAGAAGGGCCATTAGAGACCATCTGGCCACCCTCTTCACTTTATAAACGAGGAAATGGAGACTCAAAGAACTTAACTGACCTTCTTTTGGCTGCCCAGCCAACGAGTCCCAGAGCTGGAGCTAAAATCCAGTTCTCTTTAAATCCTGTAAAGCATTTCCCTACTATCCCATATTCCAAGTTATTTTCACGAGCTGTCATGTATTGTTAGATACACAATCAAATCGACAGAACACCACAGTATCTTGGCATAACTAACTGAGATTTCATGAATGCCACTTTTGATTTTAGAAATTTTGCCAGAAAAATTCAGAGATAAAGAAAAGCCATTCTATTCATTTGTAAAATTAGGGAGTTGAATGAAGCGATCTCTCAAGTCCCTTCCATCACTGACATTCTATAATTCTATTCAATGATTGTCCTCCAAAGTTCAAACTACAGCCTACTGAAATTAAGCAGGGATGACTGGAAGAGACTAAAAGGAAGTCAAAGGAAGTACTGTCTTTTCCTCCAACCTATAATAAATATACTATAGTAATAGGATGACAAAAGGGTTTTCAGTGGAAAGAGTCTAGAATAGTGAGGACAATCAGAAAAAAAACTGTAAGATCTTAGTGTAAAAGATCTTAGCTGGAAAATGAGAAGATTCAACTAGATCATCCATCATTCTCTCTCAGCTCAAATATTCTATTATTCCATTGCTGTAGGGGTTCTTAATCTGGGGTCCATGACTTTGGGGGTTTCTTCTATTTTGATAATTGCATTTCAACATAATTTGTTTCCTTCGTAATTATTTGTATTTTATTTTATGCATTAAAAATATCATCCTAGGAAGGGATCCAGAGACTTCACCATACTGCCAAAGGGGAGTATGATACACAGAAAACAATTATGAATGGCCGGATTAAAGAACTGTAGGATTTAGAGCTGAAAAGGAACTTCAGTATCATATTATCTAATGATCCCTTCATTTTACAGATGAGAAAATGGGGGCCCAGAGTGATTAAGCAGCCAGCTTTTACAAAATTGAACATATATTTGGGATTGACACCTTGGTTTTCTGACACCCAATCCAGTGATTTTTCCCACTTTACCATGGTCTCCTACATGTTGCCTTTGTTAATGGAGAATCAAGGAAGGTAGCCTCTTCAATCTCTGACCTAATGGTCATTCCAGTCTATTCCTGCATCTCTCTACAAAAGGAAGCTCTTCATTAGACTCCAGTTTCCTTTTTTTTATATCCCACTCAAAGATGAGAGGATTTGGGAATCTCTCAAGATTTCCTTGAGCTTTGTTAGACATTCCTGAAGATGCAACAGCTTTAAGCACCTACTATATCGTAGATGTTATTCATTCATTTTTCCATTCAGTCGTTGAGCAGGGACAAATAGGAAGAAGGGTGTTGGATTTGAAGCCAGAGACTCACATGCTGCCTGTGTGGCATGGGGCATGTCCCTCAGCCCTTCTAGGCCTCAGTTCCTCATTTATAAAATGAGGGGGTTGGACTAAATTTCCTCTAAGCTTCCTTCCTAGTTTAAAATCTATTATCCTATGCTCCTATGCTATAGCCACATAAATAATAATAATAAATGATGCTTTAAAGTTTGCAAAAAAATACTTTTCATGTATTATTTAGGTCTCCTCAGTAGAGCATAAGCTTCTTGAGGGCAGAAACTCTTGTGGCTTTTTTCTTGCATGCCAAGCACTTAGCATAGTACCTTGAAGATTTTTTTTTTTTTTTTTTTTTTTTTTTTTTTTGCTTTTTGGAGGGCAATTGGGGTTAAGTAACTTGCCCAAGGTCACACGGCTAGGTTTTTTTGTGTGTGTGCGTTAAGTGTCTGAGGTCGGATCTCAGGTCCTTCTGACTCCAGGGCCGACGCTCTAGTCACTGCGCCACCTAGCCGCCCCCATTGGTCTTTCTTAACCTTAAATCTATGGTCTTTTGAGTCTATGTTTGAGTAAGCCTGAACGCAGATTCCTTCCTTCCTCTCTCCTCCCTCCCTTCCTTCTTCATTTCCTTTTTTATTCTTCCTTTCCTCCCTCCTTGCTTTCCTCCCTCCCTCACTTCCTTTCTTTATTCCTTTTTTCCTTCCTTCTTTTCTCTCTTTCTTCTTACCTCACTTCCTTTTTGCCCCTTCTTTCCTCCTTTCCTCCCTCCCTCCTTTTCTCCTGCCTATTTTCTTTCTTTCCTTCCTTTTTCAATTTCTTTTTCTTTCATTCTTTTTCTTTCTCTTTGTTTTTTTTCTATATTTCCTTTATTTTCTTTTTCTTTATTCTGCATACTTTCTTTCAGTAAGCATGTGACAAATAGGAAGGATGTTGGATTTGAAGACAGAGAGCCATGTTCTTTTTTCCATCTCTTTTCTCCTTTCTTTTCCTTTATTTCTCTCATTTTCTTTATTTCTCCTTTTTTTTAATCTTGGTCTCCCCAGTGCCTTGCAGATGCTTACTAAGTGTTGGTTGTATTGAATTGAATTCAGTATGAAGGAAGTGGTCAAATGGGAGTTTTGATATTAGATAAATTATTTGGAACATCACGGTCTACTTTACCCCACTGGAAGGCACACTAAGGAGAGACCATTGTGTTCCATTACAAAGAAACTTCACTGGAAACACGAGGACCTTTCAGCTGATGATGCCAGCAGCCTCCTGACCAATTCCTGTTATTTCTAATCCTGGGCACTGGTTACTTTAAAGAAAGCATCATGGGTGTGATAGGAGTTGTAACACTAAGCACCAGTTACAGTACCAACCTTTGGTAACTGTATTCATTTTTGAGCCCTGTTGAAAAAAGCTGGGGAGGTGGCCTTCAACAAAGTTCTGTGATTTCTCAGAAACTTTTTAACTATTCTTTTGGATTTGTAGCTCCTTAGGGGTGGGTCCTTCCCTTACACTGGCCCATTGTTAGGGTGGCTCCCTCTGGCCAGGGGAAGCCAATTCACAAGGTCAGTTCAATAATGGGACCACCTGAGTAAGGAATAATTGACATTTTTCACATCTGCAAAGTGCTTTACATACATTAGAACAGTTGACTCTCACTGATGACCTCGTGAAGTTGGGACTCCAAGTCAATTCATCCCCATTTTATAGATGAGGGACCTGGAGCTCAAAGAACTGGTTTACTTTACTGGATACAAAGCTCGACTTGCAATCTCAGTTTCCTCAGCTATAAAATGATGAGGTTAGATTTGACCACTTCTGAGGTCTCTTCCGGCTCTAAATTTCTGATCTTATGATTTGTCCCTGGTCACACAGCTACTAAACCTCAGAGACAGAGGCAGGGGTTAGTGGGACCATTTTATGGATAATGTCATGTCAGATGCAAACTCAGCTCTTCCTGATCCCAGGTCCACTCACTGCAGGAGTCCTGTATCCCCTCACTGGCCTCTCAAGGTAAAGGAAAGTTGAAGAGGAGGAAGGGGCAGGAAGGATCCTGGTTTGAGTCATAGAGTTTATATTGGCTTGCGGAGGAGTAGGAAACCAGTTTATCTAAAGGATGGGGGACCTTGCTGTCAACAAGGGAAGCCCTAAAATTAGCTGCAGATTACCGAATGTCCAACAAATAGTCAGTGAAAACCCAAAAAGCAGGTTTGGAGGAGGGGGGGGGGGGGAACTAGGAAATACTCACTTGTATTCCTCTAAAGACACCATGAGTGTGTATTCTATATTGGGCCCCGCAGAGGATCGGAGTGGTGTGGTTATCATTTTCATATCCTGTGGTATGGCTGCAAGCATAAAGAAAGAAGACTTCATGAAGTTCACAGCCCCCTGTTGGAGACACCAAGCTTCTAATCCAAGGGAGATTCCTTTAGAAGCCCCCAAAACAGACATCTGGCTTTGACCTTTGACCTGGGAGGAGGAGGGGAAGCCAAACCAGTATAAATACAGTGCTGGCTGGCCGTTCAGCCCCCGGCCTTCTCTTTTTGTCCAGCCTTATCAACTGTGGCCTGGAGTGGGTGAGAAGCCCTCAGCCCCTGGGGCCCATGTCTGGGAGAGTCTACCTCTCATGGGGTGAGCAGAGAGGACTCTGAGGGGAGAGCTACATTTCCAGCTAAGATGTTTACCATCCCAAGTGCAGACCCAGCCGTCAAGAGCATCTTAGGAATGAGCAGAATGTTTCAAGTTTAACTTTAAGTACCCTGGATTTGTGTCAGCACCTCATGACTCAGATGTTACCAGATAGCACGAGAAAGTGATGACATTTACAAGAATAGATGCCGTGGCCTGAGCAGTGGGAATTACAAAGCAGTGGCCTAGCTCCACTTAACCCCCAGACAGATCAGCTTTCCAGATTAGTTTAACCCATTGTGCCTGATCCAGGCTGGGCCCAAAGATAAATCCCTGACACCCTCCTCCCCACCAAAAAAAAAAAAAAACTGTTAGAATAATCTCCCCCTCCTGACCAAGGCATTCAGGAGGATCTAGGCGGGTTAAGAAAAAACACATAGGATGAGATATATTCCTCCCACCAATCTACAAGTAAGGAAATGTTAGTGATTGATCTATAAGAACAGTGCAGGGCTGGGGTGGTGGGTGAAGGCTCTTAGAGACAAGGCTATTTGGAATGTTCCCCCCAGGATGGGCTTGCACAATGAACCCATGTTCTATGCACCCCCGATGAGCAGAGTTTGGATTCATAAATTGGTAGTGTTCCGAGTCCTTGTTAAGCAGCATGGTATAGGGGCAGAAGGAGGAAGTATGGAGGAAGAAAGAACCTTCTTCCAACCCTAGCAGAAGTAGGAGCTTCACCTCCCACCATAAAACCTCCTAAGAAGCCACGTCCCACTGATGTGGCCTTGAGGCTATTGTTTAATCTCAGTTTCCTCATCTGTAAATGGCTATGTTGGACTAGATGAGCCCCACAGTCCCTGTGTTCCTACCAGAAGCCAACAACGGCACAGAGATGTGTTTTAATAACTGCCTCCCAATTGCAGTTCAGTCATTTTGGCAATTGTGTCTGGATGATGTGACCCCATTTGGGATTTTCTTGGAAAATATACTGGAGTGATTTACCATTTCCTTCTCCAGTTTACTTTTTACAGATGAGGAAACTGAGGCAAGCAGGGTGAAATGACTCCCCAAGGGTCACGCAGCTAGTATCTACTGCCAGATTTGAACCTGACTCCAGGTCCAGTGCTCTATCCACTGAGTCATTCAGCTGCCCGATTCTCCCAGTCAGCAAGTTTCAGAATCTGTGATGTCTTCCCTCTCCACCACCTCCCACATTCAATCAGTTGCCATAGCCCTATTGTCTCTACCTCATCAAAGTCCCATGGGTCTCTCCTTTCTTTTCCATTTCCATGGCTATGACCTTCAATCTGGACCTAATCACCTCCTGCCATTACAATAGGTTCCTAATTGGTCTTTCTGCTTCTGGTCTCTCTTCTCTAGGCTATCTCTTCACACCACAGCCAAACCATCTTCCCAATGCATAAATGCCATGTCACTGACCTACTCAAACATCTCCAGTGGCTCCCCATTGTTTAACCAATAAAAGGGAAACTCCTCGAGCCTGGCATTCAAGAGCCTCCATGTGGTGGCTCCAATCAGTCTTTGCAGCTTAATTTCACACACCTTCCCTTGACATATTTTAACTTCTAACTAAAGTCTCCCTTCACCAATCTCATCCTCAAACTGGGGTGCAGAAGATGAAACATTGCCTCTGGGTTCAAGTCCTGCTTCTGACACTACCAACCATATGACCATGAATAAGTGGTGTCACCTCCCTTGGCCTCAGTATCCTCATCTGTAAATTGAAAGGATTAGACAAAGTCATCTCTTCCAGCCTTAGATGTATGAGCCTATGATTTTCCCCCAACTTCATTCATTGCCACACCCAACTCCAACTTCAAAGAATGGGTTGCCCCTCCTCCCCTGACATCTCTATTTGTTGAAATTTTTCCCTTCCTTCAAGGTCTAGCTCAAGGTGTCATCTCCTTCCTGAATTTTTCTCTGATCCTCTACCCCATCCCCTCCAGCTCCTCAGATCTTTCACACTTCTCAATTTGAGCCTTCCTAGACACTAAAAGTTCATATTACACTTATTTCACAGGATCATAGATATAAAGCTGGAAGGGTCACCTAAATCCAGGCCCCAAGTTCGGTACTTTCCATTACACCACACTGCCTGTGTGTCATATCCCCTCCTAAACAGCTAGTCTCGGAGAATGTGTCCTTTGCTTTGCTCTTTGTGCCCTAGATGTAAATCATAGGATTTAGAGCTGGAACAAACCTTAACAATAATCTAATTCAACTCTCTCATTTTATAGATGAGGAATTTGGAAACCTGGAAAGAGGAATGGAATGTCTACCAGGTAAACTGGAGACCCAACTATTAGAAGGGGTTTGGAGGAGGGGCTGCTGTAGAATTCCCCAGTTAGCTCCAGTTCTGGGGTTTTAAGAAAGACTCGCTTGACTTCCTGGTGTGGGATCATGATACCAAATTTGGAGAAATGTCTTGTATCTTTGCTCAGCTCTCTCTCAGGCAGCTAGGTGACCCATTTGATAAAGCTCTAAACCTGGCGTAAGGAAGACCTGAGTTCAAATCCAGCCTCAGACACTTATTAACTGTGTGAACTTCAGTATGGCACTTAACTGCTATCTGCCTCAGCTTCCTCTATTGTAAAATGTAGGCATTAATAATATCTCCTACCTCCTAGGGTTGATGAGGGGATCAAGTAAGATAATATTTATGAAGTGCTTAGTTTAGCATCTGGTACATAGCAGGTGCTGAATAAATGCTTGTTTTCTTACTCCCTTCTTCACTTTCTCTAAGCCACAGCCATCACCCACAAAAACTTAATTTTTCAAGAAGACAGATCAATATTTAAAAAAACACACACAAAATAGAAAAGGGAAGAGAACTCACCACCCTGAGCATCCATCACCTAGGGAATGGCTGAGCAAACAATTGTATATAAATTGAATGGACAATTATAAGAAATGATGGATATGAAGACTTTAGAGAAACACAAGAAATCTCCAATGAACGTATGCAGAAGGAAGAAAGTTGTCCCAGGAGAACAGCATGCACAATGGCTACTATAATGTCAAAGAAAAGAACGTTAAAAGATGGCTTATCTCACTGAAAGGCCATGAGCAATGTTGGTTCTAGAGGACTGATGACCAAGCCCAGGTCTCTCCTCTCCAGAGAGAGACAGGGAGGAGGAGACAGGCACAAGATGTTTCGTGTGCTGGCAGGTATGTCTCTGTGGTTCTGTTTAACTGTTTTCCTTTGATACAATGGGAGATTCTAGTCTGGGGGTCAGGATAGGCTATATCAGGTAATTATTATGGTTATAAAAAAAGCAAAAAGGCATTAAAATAATTTAGCATTTAGTCTTTGACATTATAAACCTGAGGACATTCTAATAATAATAGCCAGCATTTGTGTGGTGCTTTAAAGCTTGCAGAGCCTTCTACATATGGTAGCTCATTTGATCCCCTCAACAACCCTCTGAGGCAGGGGCCGTTATTACGCTTATTTTACAGATGGGGAAATTGAAGCACTGGGAGGGTTAAGTGACTTGCCCAGGGTCACATGACTAGCAAGTATCTGAAACAGAATTCAAATTCAGGTTTTTTGTTTGTTTGGCTTTTTGGAGGGGGAAGGCAGGAAAATTGGGGTTAAGTGACTTGCCCAAGGTCACACAGCTAGTTTTGTGTTGTGTCTGAGGCTGGATTTGAACCCAGGTCTTCCTGACTCCAGGGCTGGTGCTCTATTCACTGCGACACCTAGCTGCCCCTAAATTCAGGTATTCTTGACTTCAGCTTCCCCTCCATTGCACCACCCAGCTGCCTGGTTGTTCTCTGGGAAAGGAGAGGCCAGGTCAAAGTTACAAGGAAAACAAGTTAATATCGCTGGCCAAGTGTACGTGGGAAGTAGTTAAGAAAGAGATGACATCATCAAAGCTCTTGGCTGATAAGGCCCATGAAGCTCTTTCTGCCCCTTTGTTTAGATCTGAATTCTGCAGGAAGTGAGACCATCACCCCAGTGGACATCCTCAAAGGTGGAGTTCCAGGGACACTGTCCAGAGTGAGGAAACCAAAACACCAAATCATGAAAATGCAGAACGTTCCAAAATCCACGTAGTGTTTGTTTGTAAGCTCATTGCAAATGGGAATTGTTTCATTCATTTTCTTTGTTTCCCCAATGCCTAGAACAGTGCCAGGCAAATAGAAGCTTAAAAATGCTTGCTGGTTGATCAATTCACTCTAAACTGGGGCAGGCGGACAAGCCCTAGGACCATGGAGTGGAATTTCCCAGAGATGCTTTCATAACAAAATTGACGTAATAATAACAAGTTATGTTTCTATGGTGTTTTAAGGCTTACAAAGCACATTCCTCATCACAGCTCTGTGAGGTTGGTAGTGTAAGTATTTTTATCCCCATTTGACAGATGAGTAAACTAAATCAGTTTCCTCTCCAGGAAACGTTTCTGATCCCCTTGGTTGTTTATCACAGGCACACACAATCATGTATTTAGCACTAGAAGGGATCCCAGAGGTCATCTAGGTCAGTCCCCTTCATTTTACAGTTAAGGAAACTGAGTCCCAGTTTAAGAGACCTAATTTGGCTAAGGTCTTACAGAACAGAGGCAGAATTTGAAATCAAGCCTCTTGACTTGAAAGCCAATGCCCTTTGCACTATGATAGTACACTCCCTCCTCCTCAAATTATTGACCATATACTGACCTTCCTGACTCCAAAGCTAATGCTCACGTCAAGCTCCCTCAAAGCACTAGAATATGTGAGACGCTAGTGATTCAAAGATAAAACAAAACAGATCTCCTACTCGGAAGGAGCTTATAATATGATAGGGAGGAGGTTGGGAGGCAAGAATGTACACAAATACTTGTGCCAGGGAAGGATATGAGAAGTACAAAGAGAAGGATCAGACAAAGTGATAGAAGAAATCTGGAGGCAGTGATCAGCTTCAGGAGGGGAGGGAGTAATCAGGGAAGGCTTCCTGTAGGAGGCAGCAGCTGAGTTGTGCTTTGAAGGAAGGAAAGAACTAAATTACATTGAGAGAGATCTATTCCAGGAGATGTGTGAAAGTGTGAATAAGGGTTCAGAGAGGGCAGGACGAGAATATCAGTTTGGCTGAAACACAGAATATCAGTGGGGAATAAGAGAGGAAGGCAGGCTGGGGCAGAGGGCAGAAGGCAGAGAACCTTAAACTGGAATCCAGAGTCTATGTTTTATCTAATAAGTAATGGGAATTCATTGGGACCTTTTTTTTTTTTAAACAGAACACTGATGTCAGAGTAGCCTATTAGGAAGATTATTCTTTCAGCAGGGTGAGACAATGTATTTGGAGTCAGAAGACCTGGCTTCTCCTTTCATTTCTGCCACTTGCCATAAACTGTATTTCTTTAAGCAAGTAACACAATCAAGTCATTTAAATTCTCCAGACCTAAATGCTGGGGCCAGGAAGACTTGAGTTCAAATCCAACCTCAGATACTTACAAGCTGTGTGACCCTGGGCTAGTCACTTTACCCTGCCTGCTTCAGTTTCCCCATCTATAAAATGAACTGGAGAAGTAAATGGCAAACCACTCCAGTATCTTTGCCAAGAAAACCCCAAATGGGGTTAGAGAGAGTTAGATACAACTGAAAATGACTGACCACCACCAACAAAAAAGCCTTCTCATTTGCAAAACGAGGATGTTAGACTAAATGACCAGTAAGGTCCCTCCCAACTCTAAGTCTGTGGCATCTTTGTTCTCTATATACTTAGGTATGTATATGCTATCTCTCCTGAGAGAATGCAAACTCTCTGGGCAGCAGGGGAGCTTTCATTTTTTGTCTCGCTATATGCCAAGGCTCAGCTGCTATTGCCCAGTCATTTTTCAGTAGGGTCTGACTCTCCATTACCCCATTTGGGGTTTTCCTGGCAAAGATACTAGAGTTTGTTGTTTCCTTTTCCAACTCACTTTACAGATGAGGAAACTAAGGCAAACAGGGTCACTACTTGCTCAGGGTCACACTGTTAGCAAGTGCCTGAAGCCAGATTTGAACTCAGGAAGAGGAATCTTCCTGACTCCAGGCGCAGGGCTCTATCCACTGCACCACCTAGCTGTCCCAAGGTACAGTGCTTGGCTCATATTGGTTATGTAATAAATGCTTGATTAATGGAAAATACTAGATAATTGGTGGATAATGACCTGGTTGAACATATGATGGAGTCACTTGCTTAGAAAACAATAGCAGTGGTTAGCTGTTGTCAACATGGGGCAGCTACCAGGGCCACTTTTCACTGGTTACACACACAGTGCTGGGAACTGAACGTGGCCTTGCTCTCTGGGACCTCTGGGCCATGTAACATGAACATATACATGGTGCCAGAACACTGGGCCATCGTTAGCATCCTCTGTTTGTCTGTTTCTTATTTCTTTGTAGGAAACAATATTTTATGCATTTTAATGCTAATGGTAAAGGATTGGGGACAGAAGCCCATGACAACGCCCTCCTCAGGATGCCTACATTGCCATTTTATGACTCCAGATTTCTGTTGGTATGAATAAAAATTATGCCTAACAAGCAAAATAATATTTAGTAATTTCGGTACCTGTGACAAGTGTTGCTCATCACAAGCAAAACAAAATGAATCTTGACATCAACCCTGCAATTCAAAATGTAAAAATATCACAAGCAGAAATTGGGTCAAAGGAGTCTGAGCATGAGGGGAAAGGGTAATCAGGGAAGGCTTCCCGTAGGAGATAGTGGCTTCTAAATGTTAAAGCCTCCATAGAATGAAAGCTCCTTGAGGGCAGTCAGTTTATTTTTTTTCATCTTTGTATACCCAGCCTCTAGCACTGTAACCTGGAACAGAGCAGGTGCTTAATAAAAACTTGTTGATTTATTGAAAAGAATTCCTGAACTAAACATTTGTACTCTCCAAATTTCAGCACTCTGAAGCACAGACCCATTTACCTCACTCTCATTATGGCCTTGCTAAGTAATGCTTTTATGTGATTCTTCTCAAAAACAGCTAACACAAGAAAATCGAACCTAATATGTGCTAGGTTCTGTGCTAAGAGCTTTACAGTTATTATTTCATTTGATATTCACAACAACTTTGCAAGATAAATGCTATTGTTATACCCATTTTATAGATGAGGAAACAGAGGCAAACAGCAATTAAGTGTACCACCTAGCTGTCCCAAGAAGAATAACCCAAATTGCCCCTGATTTTTTTATAAGCACTTTCTCCTGATCATAGGAAGACAAGACAGCAAGAATAGTTATCAGTCCCCCATATATCTAGTGATTTCATTTCCTACAATAGTCTGAACCTGGCCTTACATATTTTTTCCCTAGGCAATTAAAAAATAAATCAAGGAAAACTTGCCTCACAGTCTGCCCTGGTAGTTTGTAAAAGCAGGACCCATATAACCTAAATTCTAATCTCTCAGTCACTGAGCATTCAGGTATAGCCCAGAAGATCCCTACTATGTGTACAATAGTTTTTAAAAATAATAATAATAATAATTTTGATCTTCCACAGAACATAAGGAGTTTTTTTTCCTCTAAAAAAAAGACATAATCCTACAGATGAAGAAAAGCAGAACTGTGCCCAAGAGCCAGATCAATGGGAAATGCTGAAAATAAATAGTACTTTCTGAAAACAATTAGTATTTCATACGAATATTCAAAAAGGAAGAACCTGGGGCCTGCAATCTCTCTCACACACCTTCTGTTATTGGCTAGGGAAGCCTCAGCTCTCCCATTCTTAAACAAAGGGGGTGGTGACATCTTGTCTTCACCTGGTTATTGTCTCCAGTTCAGATGAGAGCAAGCACCATGGGAAGATTCTAGACTCGGGCACATCCTGGGAAATGGAATTCAGGCTCTGAAGCCTCATCTCTAGAATTGGGAATATGAGTCTCTCCCCACCACCATTTTCCTTTGCCTTTTTTTCATTAGTGCAGGGAGTTCCTGGAGGACCTGCCTTCATAGACACAAGTCAGCGCCCCCCTCTGCCCGTTGCATTTTAGGGTCTCAGAGAGTTGTCTAGAGCACCGAGGAGTTATGTGACTTGCCTGGGGATTCCCAGATATTATGAGTCAGAAATAGGACTTGAACCCTGGCCTTCCTGACTTTGAGGCCAGGACTCTTATCCCCTACACTATATTCTCTCTCTCTTTCTCTCTCTCTCTCTCTCTCTCTCTCTCTCTCTCTCTCTCTCTCTCTCTCTCCTCTCTTTCTCTCTCTCTCTCTCTCCCTCCTTCCCTCCCTCCCTCCCTCAGGCCAGAGCCACATAGAAAATGCCAAATAGAAAAAATTTGCATTTCATCCTAAAGACTAGATAACCACTGGATCTTCTTCAGTGGGCACAAGGAATAGACAGATTTGGGCTTTATAAATACCTGTTTAACATCTGTGTAAGGGATCGTTTGGAGCAGAGAGAGAGAAACTTAGATGTAAGAGGGACAATGAGAAGACAATTGCAATCGTCCAGGGAGGAGGTCATAAAGGCTTTGAGTAGGTTGGCTGTAGAGTAAGAGAAAGGAAACAGACAAGGAAAATGCTATGGAAGTGGAATGAACAAGACTTGACAACCCATTGGATATGGGGATGAAAAGAACCATTGATGTCATCTAGTACAATACCCTCATCTTACATATGAGGAAACTGAGGCTCTCCTGCCTCCAAGTCCAACACTCCACTCTCTATGTGAAATTATTTCGTATTGCAATGGATTCCCCCAAAACAGAAAGTCTTTGAGGACTGGGACAATTTTTGCTTCAGTTTTAGTCTTTGCATGGAGTTCTCGAATAATATCTTTCAAAGGACAAGAATTCTACTTTTTCTCTAAGAGATTTTTTGAAAACCATCACTTTTGGGGAAAGGGAAACCTTGACCAGAATGGAAATCTAAAGGTAAAGATGGCAAATTTTGAGATGATTCCCCTTGCCATTTGGAAGGAATCCCTTCCTCCAAACTCATCACTTGTCCTTTGAACTAGTATACACTGGTTTCACATTGAAATCAGGGACTTGGAAATGAAGAACAAATGAATGTCACTTATCAATAGGAGGGGGAACTGTAAAAATAGTTTAACAGCTGTTCTGAACAGAGGTGTCAAACATACCTGATATATGTAACCACTCTCCCCACCCACCCATCACCCAACCAGATTAAAATGTAATTGGGCAATATTTAACAAAATAAAGAAAACTACAAAAGAACATGGACAATGCTAATATGTAGTTTTCTAAGTCAAGCTTAATACCACTTCTGTAGAACATCTGTTTGCTGGACCATTTTTTTCCAGTGCCTTCTCTATCTACATTGTTCCTAGAGGCAAAAAGCATTTAAGTCATTCTACTGAAACATGCACAGCATGCTTCCTGTTGATGTCTTTAGAAAGGTTTGAAAGGAAGAAACAGATATTGAACTTTGGTTTGAGAGCTATTAAGCTCATAGGACTTAGACCTGGGTGGAATCATAGAGATCATCTTCTCCAATCCTCTCAGTTTAAAGATGAGGGAATTGGAAATGAGAAAAGTTAAGTGACTTAACCAAGGTCACACAGCTAAAAAGTAGCTGAGCTGGATAAGAAATTATGGCAGGAAGATTTCAGAAAAACCTGAACTGATGTGAAGAGAATAGAACCAAGAAAACATTGTACACAGTAAAAGCAATATTGTACAATGAAGAATTGTAAATGACTTGACTATTCTCAGCAGTACAATGATCCAAGACAATTCTGAAGGACTCATGACAAAAACTGTTATCTGCCTCCGACGAATAGAGGGGCAGCTAGGTGGCGCAGTGAATGGAGCACTGGCCCTGGAGTTAGGAGGTCCTGAGTTGGAATCTGACCTCAGACACAACACAAAAACTAGCCATGTGACCTTGGGCAAGTCCCTTAACCCCAAATGCCTTCCAAAAAGCAAAAAAATAAATAACATTTTTAAAAAAAGAATTGATATTGTCTGAATACAGACTGAAGCATACTGTTTTTCACTTTCCCTTCTTTTTGTTTTGTTTGAATCTTCTTGTACAAAATGACTAATATGAAAATGTTTTATGCGATTGCACATGTATAACCTTTATCCGATTATTTACCATCTGGGATGGGGGAGCTGAGAGGACAGAGGGATAGAATTTGGAAGCCAAAACTTTTTTTGTGGGAGAATAAAAAGAAAAAAGGGGGACAAAAGTATAAATAGGGTTAAAAATGTTCTGGAAAGTGTTAGTACACTTTGGGAGTCTTGTCAAATTACTTAAGATGAGAACTCTTTAATAGTCCATGTGTAAATGTTTACTAGGGTAAACTGTCTACAAATTGGGCAAGAAGTCTAAACTGAATAAGAGCCCAGAAGAAAATGAGTGGGAAAGGGGAGCAAAGTGGGAGAAACAGAAAAGAGAGGAGTGGGGGGGGGGGGTTTGGAGAAGCTACTGAATTAGTCTACTGTAAGTGAGAGAAACAAGGGACTCGACATTAAATCATAACCAACCATTTCCTATTCCACAAACACAAGAGGCTCATCCTTTGTTCTCCCCATTATGGCTAACAGACCTCAGCCAAGCTGAAGACAAGAATATAATGAATGAAGAACCCAAGAGCAAACAACTGCATTAGAAGAGAAATCAAGACCTATGGAGAAAAAAAGGGAGTCAGGGGTGTGGATTTTCATCGCGGAAAACTCTTCTCCATCTTTGCCTTGCATCTCAAGCCCAAAGCCCCTCAGGAGCCACTTAGAAACAGGCCATTCATTTTCAAGATGTAAATCTCCTGGAAGGGTACCTTATGTTCACAGAGTCTGAGTTTGGAGGTGCTGGGCTGTGGATTGTAACTCTTGGCCAGAAGAGACAGATAATTCATTTGGCAAAGACTCTCTGTGATGAGACCATGTCTAGCACTGATTTTCTTCAGATTCTACAGTTTTGGCCCTACCAAAACATCAGCCTTATTTTACCATAGATCACTCATCTCAGTTCTGTTTCTCTCTCTCTCTCCCTCCCCACCCCCTGTCTCTCTCTTTCCTCTCTCTCTCTCTCTCTCTCTCTCTCTCTCTCTCTCCCCCTCCCACCCTCTCTCTCCTTCCCTCCCTCTCTCATTCTTTTTGGTTTTTTTCCTCCTTGAAAACATCCACAGGTCAAATACTCTGTGCTCCTAATAGGCTATGAACTTCTTGGACATGCAAGGGAACATTTGTTCTGCTCCATGGTCCATCCATATTTCCATTGTGTTCGATTTCCCACTCCCCCTTCCCAAGTCCCTGGAGGATAACCTCTTCCTCATTTTAATAGCTTGGACCCCAGTCAAGGTTGATGTGTTTCTCCATTTTGCAGGATATTTTCTCCAGAAAAGACAAAACAGTGTCTAACAGTGTTAGTTTAACAGCCTGGGCTTTTTTTTTTAATCCTTTAGAAACCAGAAACCATGAAGAAAATGGAGGAAAGATGGTTCCTTTTTAAAACTCCAGACTGAACAGAAAAGCAAAGTATTTTTTATATTACACATAATGGCTTATGCTACAGTGATAATCCCCTTCATCTTTCCTTAAGAGTCCCACTTTGAAAAAATCTAAAAGAGTTTTGGTGGGGCAATGGGAGCTAGCATAATAAATGGGTCATTTATTGGCATTTATCAAGCATTTGTCATGTGCCAAGCATCACAACCATGTCGCTCCCCTGCTCAGCCCCTTGTCTCTAAGTATAACATACAAATTCCTAGATCTCCACTGAAGACCTTCCTCCATTGGGCTCTATCTGACATTTCCAGATTAATTTCATGTTATTCCCCTTCACACATGCCATATCCTCACCAGACTATTCCCCAAACTTGCCATGCTATGTCCTGCCTCTTCTGTGTACTCATATGGACTGCCTTTTAGAACACTCATCTTCCATTAAGGCTCTCACCTCTTATATGTACATTCCCATGCTCCCCTGGCCCAAGTGGGTTCTCTCCCTCTTCAAATGTTTCAGCTATTTCAAACTTCTATTTTAAAACTGCAGTCACAGGCTAAAGCTTTGTTTGTTTTTTAAAGACAAGCACCTCTAACTTTCCTCACTGCAGTTATCTGATACATTCTTTTATCCCAAAGATATTTCTGTAGCACTGAGGGAAAAGGGCATCTGCATTCAATATTACAAGCAATAAAGGTTTATGCCAATGTCTCCACAGTCAAAGCAAAGAGCTAGATTGGACCAATTAACTGACTAAATCAGATTTTTTTTCTACCACAATTATGCAATTACCTTTGATCTTCTGCCTTGGCATCCCACCTTTTACGAGACAAATATTTAATTTTCAAAATAAAAATAGTAGTAAAGACTCCCAGTGGCATAAAATCACAAATCTCTAATGTGCCCAAAGAAGTCAGGCTAGTGATCTCCAAATCCCTTCCAGCCTGGACATTCTATGGTCTCTCAGCTCTGATATGCCATGGTCTTTGTTTGAAGGTTTGCTTTCTATTCTGATATTCTAATATCCCACCAAACTCTAGCATTCCATGTTCTATGTTCTAGAGTCCTCCAGCTCTGACATTCTGGGTTCTGACTTCTAAGATCCCTCCCAGCTCTGACATTCTGTGTTCTAGGTCAAAAGGTCTCTCCCAGCTTTGACATATTACGATCTTTGTTCTAAGAGCCCTTCTGTTTCTCCAATAGCACATGTTCTGTTTGTTTTGTTTATTTGTATTTCCTTATACACACAGTGTTGTCTCCCCTCCCAGTAGAACATAAGCATTTGGAGGGTAGAAATGTCTTCTTGTTGCCTCTCTTCAGAAGTGATTGACTCCTATAGTGCCTAACAACAAAAAGAACAGCATAATAATAGTAGTACTTTAAATAGCACTTTAAAGTTTGCAAAGTGTTTTACAAATATTATCTAATTTTGTCCTCATAACAACCCTGAGAGGTGGTTATTATTATCACCCCCATTTTATAAATGAAGAAACTGAGGCAGACAGAAGTTAAGTGACTTGCCCAGGGTCACACAACTAGTATGTATCTGATGTGATTCAAACTCAGGTCTTTCTAACCCCAGATCCAGCATTCTCCACAATGCCTGACAAATAACACATACTTGAAAAATATTGATTGATTGATTGGTTGATTAATTATCCAAACAGCCACTAGAGACCTAACATTTTATTATTCTATGAAAAGAAGTTATCCAACAGTGCTGATCCAGAGTATGATGGAAAGTACCAGAGTAACAAGACTCAGAGAACCGGGGTTCACCTGTTCTATGGATTGCTCTGTGGGGAGCATGGGGAAGCTGTGTAACTTCTTTGAACCCATCTGTAAATCTGAGGACAGTAAGCTGCCTCCCTCATAGGGATTTGTGGGGGTCAAATGAGAGAATGCAGGCCAAGTACTATATAATGGGAGCGACTCTTTATTTACTCATAGACTCTTTATTTACTCATATAACTGTCTTTATGCAACAAACCTAGACTGCTAGGTAGTGTCACAGTGCCCAGAGCTCTGGGTCTGGAGTCAGGAAGGCTGGAGTTCAAATCCCACCTCACACACTAAGTTGTGCGACCTTGGGTAAGTCACATAACATTTGGTTTCCTCATCTATAAGATGGCAATAGTAATAGCACCAACTTCCCAGAGTCATTGTGAGGACAGAATGAGATAATATTTATAAAGCACTTTGAAAACCTTAAAGTGTCAAATTATAAATTCCAGCTACGATCGCTGGTGCTATTGGACACTCTTCATAGGAAATCTATGGCTTCTGAACACATTGAGTATAAAAGAATCATCTTGCATTTCAATCGTCCTTTTTCCAAATGCATTTAACCCACCAATGAGTTCGCTCTGGAGAGGAAACTATGGCATAGTCAGGCAAATGTATTTTTTAAAACCTCTAAGCTTTTTCCTCCAGATGGTATAGAAGACAGCAGACCAATGAATAACAATTATAACCATAGTAGCATTTATAAATTTTAATTATATAATTAAAATAATATTAATGTAATCATATTTGTTATAATATAATTTATAATTATAGATAAAAATAATTATAATCATTACAATAAATATAATTATATAATTCTTTAAGATTTGTTAAAAAGTTTGTGTTTCATCCTAAATATATCTGTACATACTCTGTAGGACTTGTTATATATACATACACATATATCTATATGTATATATGTATGACTAGTTCTATTGAATTCTTCCGGTAGATACCATATCCAATTGGCTAACTATTAGATCATAGCAGTGATTTTTTAAAGTTACTGAATTTCTTTGTAGTTCTTTACCTGCCCACCAACCCACCTTTCACCTCTGCAAATTTCCAAAATCCCTTGTATAATTTTTTAAGTCCTAAATGGTGTTGGGAAGTATAACACAGGAAAAACATGAAAAACTTCATAGTCACCTTCAGCCTCTTCTGTGGGCTAGGTTTGGTTTAAGGGGAAGGGAGATAATGCTTAAATCCCAGTTAAAGAAAGGGCCAAAGGGAAAGAAGCCAACTAAGGGATTCCGAAGCAGAAAAAGAATGGCCAGTGTTGGGAAGCAGGGAAATTGATGATAAGGGGAGAAGAGACACAAAGGAAAGAATGCTGAAATTGTCAGCCTCAGACCCGAGGAAAGTGGAAGAGTAAAATGCTGAATTAAAGGGAAAGGAAAATCTGACCCCACCACAACCAACATGCAGATAAGGGAGGTGAGGATGTTACTGACTGACGATAAGAGCTCTGGGCAGTAGAGAAATATTTGGTAACAAGGTTTTGGTGGATACAAGATCCAAAATGGCAGCCGTCATATCAGGAAAGCTGTTGGATGTACCAGAAAATAAAGTCGGGTAAAAGAAAAGGGGAAAATGGTCCTGGGCTCTGGGAACAGAAAGAGGGAGAAAATAACCCACAGGGATAGTCCTAGGGACAGGGGCTGAGGAAAGCATAACCATTGGGGAATTAAAAGATATAAGTCTTGGAAGAACCTAACAGGAAGCCAATGGTTCACCCTAAGAAACTTTAAAAGGAGGGAGAAGAAAAATGAGTGAAGAAAAATATAGAGCACAGCATTAATATATAGCAGACACTCCCTAGCTGGTGGGTCTAGGAGAAACAAGAGGGACACTACAAAATGAGCGTAGTTATGAAATATACACTAGGAAAAGTAGCAAGTCATCTATTGGACTCTAAAAGAGGCACCCAGTCACTACATATCTCAGTTCTTATATCATTCTCTCCCCTGACAATCCTAAGTCAAGCACAAGAAAGAGAGCAGGATATTGGGCTTTGGCCTCTGTTGTTTCTAAGTCCATCCCCAGTGGCCCCAGGGTGCTGCCCCTGACCATCCTCCATCAGCTTGAACTTGTAATCCTCCTATTGCCATAGGCCAGTGGCAGCGCCATTACTTTGGGAAACCAGAGTATCAGACACTCACTTGCTTTGCCCTTCAGTCCATTTCAATGAGCTGGAGTTGCCAGCAGCAGGTCTAGAAGAGAAGAAGAAGAGGTGGGGTGGGGATGGCACATGCATGGTGGTGGGTAAGCCACCCTACATAGAAATCCAATGAGGAGTCAACGTTTTCTTATGAGATGCAAAGATGATAGGACATCTCAAAGGAATCCGGTAAACCCCCAGCCCTGCAAGGTCTGATTTCTGATATCCTTCCTTGTTCTGACATGTATTGTAAGGAGGTAAGGGGTTTTGAAAGAGCTGTCTCCTGATAGCTAGACCCAACTCCAAATTACTTGTCTTCCTGTGGGTGCTGAAGTGACCTTAGGGCCTGTCATCAGACAGGTAATACATTCGCTATTGTAGGAGAATATCAATCAGGGTGGATGCCTGTTGGTGGGGCCATTCTCAAGCAGATCTGACTGTTGACTGTCCAAAGCATCATCACTCAAATACAAATTTGGGGCCTGGACTTTGTACACTTAAAGCATTTCTTGATAAGTATAATGGATACCATCTGTAAATAACATTTCCTCCAAAATGTGAACATTAGGGGAAAATCAGCTGAATGAACAAAAGTTTGGAGAACTCCAAGGCATTTCATATGAAATGACCACACTGAAAGTTAAATTTTTGTTGCCAAGCCCACAACCCAGGAAAAATATTGTACGTTAGACCCCAAGAAGCAATTTGTTTTCTTAAAATCTTAAAATTATCCAAAAGATCACCAACCACAAAAAAAAGAAAATACCTGACAAAGAAAGGCAACCAATGCCACAGCTGTTGCCTGATGTGTTTACTCTGCCCACCATTACCTTAAAACTGGGTCAAACAAATCCAAGGTACTGTCGATAAACAATCAGTTGAGAGAGGACAGTGAGAGGTCCAACCTTACCCCTTCAGTGTGGCCCCTAGGTTCATCTGGTTCCAGGTCATGCATTCTAGCTGCGAGGTCATTTGGTACAGATTGTCACTGTGAGAGAAAGAGCCAGAGTTAGAGGAAGGAAGGAAGAAAACAAACATTTATTAAGTGCCTACTATATGCCGGGCTCTTTACAAATATTATTTCATTCAAGCCCCACGGCAACCTGGGGAGGGAGGTGCTATTATTAATATTATTAATTACTAACATTTTGTTAATATTACCATCCCCATTTTACAGTTGAGGAAACTGAAGCAGACTGAAATTAAGTGACTTGCCCAGGGTCAAATAGCTAGTAAATTTCAGAGGCCAAATTTGAACTCAGATCTTCCTAACTCCAAGCCTAGCATTCTAACCACTGTACCACCTATGCAATCAGAATCCAAGTGAATGCAATTCTTCTTGCCAAAAGTAGCAACGTTTTCATTTTCCTCTAGAGAAAAAATTTCCACCCTCCATTTCATATTGTGATTATGAAACATATAGTCACAGAAGTTCTAAGTTTCTTTACAGGGAAAGGGGCCTTGTCAGCCTTCTAGTCCAACCCATGCCCAAAAAGAACCCTCATTACAACATCCCTCATAAACTGTCACCCACCTTCTATTGAAAGGCCTTTTGGGGGGCAGGTAGGTGGCACAATGAATAGAGTACCGACCCTGGAGTCAGGAAGACCTGAGTTCAAATCCGGACACAGACACCTAACACTTATTAGCTGTGTGACCTTGGGCAAGTCACTTAACCCAAATCGCCCTGATTCCCTCCCTCCAAAAAGCAAAATAAATAAGCAAATAATAAATAATGAAAATCATCAATATTTTTTTTAAAAAGACCTCTATTGAGGAGGTCAACTAAGCTCTCAGAACACCCATTCTGCTTTGGGCCTTCTCTCTGCTTCCCCATTTGACAACTGCCTTCCATCTCCATTCTTGGATCCATGCCCCAAACCTGCAATGCACTCACTCATCATTTCCCCATAGATCCCACTCAGGATGATGCAGCCTATATGAAGCTTTTCCTGTTCAGCCCAACTGCTAGGGCCATCTCTCTAGAATTACCTTATATCCAACTACTTCTTTATTTATTTGTTATTTACTTTGTATGTACCTACATGGAGTACCTCCAGGTCTAGAGCAGATTTAAGCTTAATTAGCTTTTAAAGATTAAAATGGCACTAAGACTTTGAGTTGTTGTAGATAGAGCACCAGCCCTGGAATCAGCAGGACCTGAGTTCAAATCTGAGTGTCCTCAGACACTTCCTAGCTATGTGACCCTAGGCATGTCACTTAGCCCTGTTTGCCTCCATTTCCTCATCTGTCAAATGATCTGGAGAAAGAAATGACAACTCACTCTAGTATCTTAGCCAAGAAAACCCCAAATGAAGTCATGGAGAGTCAGACATGACTGAAACAACTCAACAACAACAAAAACACCGAGTACACCTTGTCAGCATCTGACACAGTGACTGAACATAACAAGAGCTGAAATGAATGCTTTTGGACAGCACAGATTGGATAGCTCTCCTTGTCAGGAAGCTTTTCCTAACATCAAGCTCAAATCTGCTTCCTTGAAACTTGTGCCCATTATTCCCAATTCTGACATTCAACAGACCCAATAGAATTTCCCTTTCCTATGCCAATCCTTCAAATATTTGGAGAAACCTATTATACCCACCCTTTCACCCGCCCCAAATTCCTTGAATTCATCTTCATATGTCATGAATTCAAGGTTCTTCACCATTTTGGTTGCACAGCTCTGGACAGCAGAATCATTCATTCAGGTGGTGCAGTGAATAGAGCACCAGCCCTGGAGTCAGGAGGACCTGAGTTCAAATCTGGCTACAGACACTTAACATAAAAAAAAACTAGCCCTGTGACCTTGGGCAAGTCACCTAACCCCAACTGCCCTCCAAAAAAAAAAAAAAAAGAATCATTCATTCAGGTTGCGCCGCTCTGACATTAGAGTCATTCAAAGACCCAGTAGAAACAACAGTGATTGTATTAGACACTTTGAGAGATTTAAGGTGGACATCGCATCTTACACATATTATTTTATTTGATCCTCACAACACCGTGTGAGGTACTTAATAGATGTATTATTATCCCCATTTTACAGAAAAGAAGACTAAGGTTCAGAGAGGAAATCAAGTGACTTGCCTGGGGTCATACAGCTAGTGAGAGTCAGGTGGGCTATGAACCTAGTTTGAACCCAGACTCCACATCCAGTACCCTGGGAAAGGACCATTTCTATGTCCTTAGGGGAAAAAAAACACTTGAGATTATAAAAATATCTTTAAAAAGCAGAGAGAAAGAGGCTGGAGAGGTTAATCATTTGAAAGGTCACAAAGACTCTGTAACCCCAAGTCAAAATTCTGGAGCCAAAATGTAAAGGAGAGCAGATTAAATGTTTGTGAAAATTCATTAAGTTGTTTAAGCCAAAAGAGGAAGGGCATTTGGTTTATGGTGGCCCAAAATAATGGACAGTGAAGAGTGATGGGCTGGCCATTACTAGTGGATGTGACATAGAAACAAAAATCAATCTGGAGAGGGATGTTTTGCCAGAAAAGAGAAGGGGGTGGGGGCTGATGGCTGGTAAGTACTTTAGAAATGTTTACTGGTTGATACTGGAAATCCCAACCCATCTGTGACTTCAGTGATGAGGTCTAGAGTTTCTTGAAGCTTGAAGAGCTTAAGAGATTTGTCCAGGAACATATACATAGTTAGGATGATGGGGTCATAGATCTAGGGCTGAAAGGACCTGAGGCCATCTTTTCAATATAGTACAGATAAGGAAATTGAGGCTCAGGGTGGTCAAGTCAACAAGTCAATAGTCTTAGTCAAAAGCCCTGGGGATACAGACATAGCTCCTTCAAGGAGTTCACAAGCAAGTTGTCACTTGCCCACAGTCAGTCAGTGAACATGTAAGCACCTACTAAGTGCTGGACTAGCAACTGTGTGACACTGCTGCTATGGGCATAAGCATAGGAGAAAGTCCTTAGTCATCACATATGGCATCTCAGTATCCCACGGAAGTAGTAAACAATGTCTACTAAGCAACAATGGATGGCAAATCCTGAGAATCTGCCCCCTCCACATGGCATGCCTTTGAGTTGCTTCACCAGGCATGGGCAGCACCAAGCTTTAATTAAAAAGATATTTCTGTCAGGCCAACAGAAAATGGCACCGTGAGGAAGGAGGCTTCCAAGGGGAGATGATGGACATGGCCGCCATTCCCCAATAAATGAGGGTCACCCTGGGCTTTCTCCCTAGTTTGATTAATCAAAGCAAAGCACATCTGAGTCTTATGTAATCACGTCCAAAATGATTTTTTAACTCCCCAGGGCAGGTCTCTATGATAACCAGGAAATCAGATTCCAAGAGATTTTGCATATGAAAAGTCAAGTGACTTCAAACTACAAGTATGCAAAGCATCATTTGTCAGAATGGTTGGCCCCAATAATTCATCCTCATGTCGGACTAGCTATTATTCTACTATAATATCCTGCATATCATCCCCCCCCACCCAAAAAAAAAGTATTAAACCTTCCTACGGTTTCCCCATTGGCAACAGCAATCCGTACTGGTCTGTGCCACCACATTGCACAATTCCAGAAATTCTTTGCTGTAAGGCGGGTGTAATTAATTCCTGCAGGACCCAGATTTTTATTAGAAGCACCAGCCCAGTGCATTTCCAGGAGGAGACTCCGCTAACTTTCTTTAAGTTGACAGTTCATTAATAAGAGACCTCCTCCACAATTTCAACTGGTTTTTGTTCTCCCTCGCCTTTTCATCAGGCAATCCATTTATTCATCTTGTCATTAATCTAAGCCAACAAGCATTGTATTCCCCAGGCAGCTGTATATTTTTGTGACAATTTTTCCCCTTCTTAAAAATATTGCTCACCCACTAAAATCACTCAGCCCGACTGACAGTTCTCCTAGGCCTGTCCAGATCCCCTGAATCCTTCTTCATTTTAATTCATTAGTATGCCACAGGAAACGTCTTGGGATTTTCAGGAGCTGCAGGAGACAGACTTCTCAAACGCAATTTCTGTACCTAGATACTCCTGTGGCTTGCACCTAAGGGATCCTCACAGTTTGGGCAGCCCTGAGCTTGAGTTCAAAGAAGACAAGGCAAAGAGGAAGGTTACTGGAACTCAAGTCACTAACTCTTGGATACAGGACTTTTTTTTCAAAGTCTTCCTCAAGGAAACAATTTCAAATTAAAATGGTAATTTGAGTAAAAGGTAAATTCTGTGAAGGTAGGGTCTCCAATCAGTCTTGCTGTAGAACAATGACTGCTACAGGTAAATAATAAAGAAAATGGGAGCCATGACTCGGAGAAAGATTCATATCCTGATGCTCCCTAGGGAACATTCACTTTCAGGAAAAGGAGTGGAGACAGCATCTCCAACAAAGCTCCACCAAAGAGCCATAACAAGCTACTTCTACCAGTGTCCACCCCACAGAAAGGGGAACTCTGAAATGCTTGGGACGAGAGAGGAGGGAGATACAAAAAAAGCCTGCACGTAGTGGGCAGTTTGGGGAATAGCTCACCTAGGGAGTGGCCAGACATTAATTTTTATTTTAACTAACTCAATGTTATGCCCAGTTAAAGGACTGTGCTGTCAATGCTATCTAAAATTTTGGTGCCCTCGGCAAAGCCCCAGATGCCCCACCTTGGTTATAGTTCTGTATCACTAACGTACTCTACCTTCAATGGGTTGCACAGTCCTGTCTTCAATCTATGATTTACCCAAAAGTTACCACATAGATTTTTGCTTCGGGAGATGAAGATCTCACCAGGATCCTGGGAGGAGGACCTATACTTTATCCTTGTCTTCCTAATGATTATTCCAGGCTGGAAACCACTGGGAGGGGTTTGGGAAGGGTGGCATTCAGAAAACACCCCAAGATGGCTTCCCAATGGTGATACTAGGGATCAGCCTAGTTTTAACCACATCCTTCCTACTGTTCTCAGGGGACTCTTGGAGGTTCAGCCTACTAAGCTAGCTCCACCTTCCCAGTTGAAAGTAGAAACATAAGATTTGGAGCTAGAAGGTCCTTGTGAGATCATCTCACCAAAGCCCCTCATTTTACTGATGAAGAAACAGAAGTCTAGTGTGGCAAAGTGACTCACCCAAGGTCACAGAGGTAGTAAGTCACAGAACCAGGATTTGAAACCAGGTCTTCAGGTACCAAATCCTTTCCTCTTTCCTAGCAAAACTAGAGGAGGATTAGATGCTAAGAAAAGTCCACAATACAATGATAAAAAATGAGAGCTATACCCAAGGGCACTTTCACAATTTACCAGTATTCCTTTACCTCAAAATCATTCTGTATTATTTTGAATATATTTTGTATTTGTGAGAGGTCCTTGAAAACAGGAGCTAGTTTTCTTTTTATAGGGGCCTGTGGAATCTTTATGTCCCTAACTCAGATCACAACGTGTTCATAACATAGGGGTTTAATATGTGTTTGTTGAATGGAATGGAACTGCAAACCTTTGACAGTGAAGCCAACAAACTGTATTTTTTCTAATTTTTTTTTTTTTTTGCTTTTTGGAGGGAAAATGGGGTTAAGTGACTTGCCCAAGGTCACTTTTTTAGTGACCTTTAGTTTAATTTTTGTGTTGTGTTGGAGGCCAGATTTAAACTCACGTCCTCCTGACTCCAGGGCTGGTGCTCTATTCACTGAGACACCTAGCTGCCCCAAAACTGTATTTTTTTTTAAAGAAAGTGATACACTGAGTACCTGTAATAACAGATATTGGACCCAGAGAACAAAAAGAGTCTTTCAACTCCCAACCTAGCGTTCTCTACACAGCAAAACCCAAAAGTGCAAATACCTGCAGATGGCGAAAGGGTCTAGGCTCCAGAGAGTTGACAGGGAGCTGAAGATCCTGGACCTCACAACCCCTCCCTTCTCTTGGGTATGAGGGTATATACTTGTACTGGCAGAAGAATTTCCATATCTGTGATATATGTGTATATGTATATGTGTGCCTATGTTTTATGTGAATAAATGCATACTAATAATAGTTAACATTATTATTACACTCTAAGGTTTTCAAAGCATTTTACAAATATGATCCCATTTTATCCACACAACTATTCTAAATTATAGTTGTTCAGTCAGGTCTGACTCTTAGTGGCCCCATTTGGGGATGTCTTGGTAAAGATACTAGAGTGATTTGCCACTTCTTTCTCCAGTTCATTTTACAGATGAGGAAACTGAGGCAAACAGGGTGAAGTGACTAGTTCAGGGTCACACCCCTAGTATCTGAGGCCAGATTTGAACTCAGGATGGTGAGTCTTCCAGATTCCAGTCTAGGTGCTCCATACACAATGGCGCCACCTAGCTGCCCAAGTACTCTATGAGGTAGGTGCTATTATTATCTTCATTGTATGGATGAGAAAACTAGGCTAGACAGGTTAAGTGATTTTGCTAAGGATCACAGTCAGTAAGAATATGAAGCTGGATTTGAACACAGGTCTTTTTGACTCTGGGTCCGGTTCTCTCCTGCGCCACCTAGCTTCTCAACGTATGTGTGTATACACACATACATATGTGTACATGTATACATAAATGTACACATGTAAGTACTCATATGTGCACTGTATATATGTTTATATATATAAGTCTGTGTGTATATATGTAGTGTGGTACACAGAATAAAATTAGGATCACGAATTTGCTAAAAATAGTGTTAAATATGCAAGAAAAGCCGTCCTAAAGCGTGAGTAAACAAAACAATAAATTTTTTAAAGGAAGCTTTAAAAAAAGACTCAAGGTCACAAACTCCCCCAAAAGTTTTCAAGTTCTTTTTTAGTTTAAAAACAGTTGTTTGCTTTCTCTGTAAGAAATATTAGAAGTGGAGGATAGCTGAGAGAAGGAAAAGAGTTCTACAATGGGGATTCATACAAGTTGGAGACGAATGAAAGGAAGTCAGCCCCAAGCAACCAAAAGGTACATAAAAGGAAATCGGTAGTAGATCATTTGGTTGTTTTGGCCTACACCACTGGGTGACCAAGTTCTCGACCTCCACACAAACCTTTTTTTAAACAGCCATAATCTGGCCTGGAACTCCTCCATTCCCCCTCTTAAAATCCCAGCTTGATTCCCAGTAAATGTTGAGCCTTGCCAGTGTTTACTACATCCAGTGAGTACAAGGTAGGGAAAGCCCTTCCCTCCTTGACAGGAGCCATAACTGGTGGCTGCCTCTGTCACCTCAAAGAGATGCCCGGTTTTGGACATGCTGAGGAGGCTCAGAATGGAGGCCAGGGAGCTGGCAAAGCCGGCTGGACTCAAGTAGCCATTTACCCAAAGGGAAGAATAAGTGAGATGTCAAAACTGGGAGATTCATCCAGGATTAAAATCTCTGTCCTTTCAAACGTCTGCTGTTATCACTCACCCTCCTTCCTATTCCCCACCCTTCTCCCCCCCCAACACTCATACTCACTCTCTCTCTCTCTCTCTCTCTCTCTCTCTCTCTCTCTCTCTCACACACACACACACACACACACACACACACACACACACACACAAACACACAAACACACACACGCGCACACAGCTACATGGAAGAATTCTTTCCCAACTGAAAAAGCCAGTCTCCAACCCAGAACCTTTCCCCTACACACATTTCCTTGCATGGCGCCTTGGAAGCCAACTCCTTAGGAATCGCTGTCGCCTTCCTTCTGGCCAGACTCACTTGTGTTTATGATCTCTTGAAGTAACGGAACTTTTTGCTCTTGTTAACTTAGGTGGCCAAGAGCACAGCCAGAGACTCAGGGCACACAGGGAATGTTGGCACTGGATTTCACTCCTGGCAATGAATGTTACTTCGATGGTCCAGAGGACAGCCACCTGTGATATCCGTCAGTATGAGATGCATCCCTGGGCACTCTTTTGAACAACTGGGGGTGGGGGGAGGAAGAATCTGAGAGGGTTGTGAGATACTTCCCTCCCCCCATCATTAACCTGGTAGCATACTTTTATGCTTACACTAGGGGACATATCTATAACCTAGGTCACACACTTAGAAAAACCTGACCTTCCAAGCTCAGAACAAACTAAAATTTTCTGACTGGCATCCCTGTTTTCACTGCTAAATAACCTACATAAAAGAAATGGTAAGGGATTCAAAACATCACCTTTGACTCAGTAATCTGACTGCTTGTGTACCCTAAAGATATAATTATCAATTTTTGTAGAAATGTAGAATGGTATAGTGAGTAGGGTGCTGGACCTGGAGTCAAGATAACCTTAGTTCAAATCCTGCCTCAAACACTTACTAGCTGTGTGATCCTGGACCAATCATTTAATCTCTGTCTGCCTCGGTTTCCTCATCTGTCAAAAATAGAGACAATTATAATACATGCTTCCCAGGGTTGTTGTAAAGATCAAATGAGATTGTATACCACGTATTGCAAACCTTGATGTACTATAGAAAGTCTTTAGCTATTATTGTTGGGTTTTCAAACTACTCTGTGGCTGCCCAGTAATACTTCTTCTCCCTAATATACATATCTGTGTCTAAGGGTAGCCGTCTCTGGGGAGGGGAGGAGGAAGTGAAAGGTACATGCTAACTTTGTACTATATTTAAAAGAAATAGTAAATTGTACATAATAGATCTGTAGTTTCGGGACCAACACTTTTTTTCTATTCTACTTTGTTACGGAAATGCTTATTTTATTTCTTAAGTTCAGAATAAAAAAAAATTTTTTAAGAAAAACCTCTTCTCCCCCTCCACGCCCCAAGTAGAACTTTCCCTTATAACAAAAAAATATAGTTAAACAAAACCCAACCATTAGCCGTATGCTAATGTGCCTCACCCCAGAACTGCTAAGACTAGAGAGGAGGGGCATTTTTCACTCCCTGTCTTTTAGTGGAATGGAAGCCCCTTGAGGGCAGGGATGATTTCGCTTTTGTTTTGTATCCCCGGGACCTTGTAGTTTTCCCGGCACAAAGTAGGTGCTATAGAAATGCTTGCTGGTTGATTGACTGATTGATTGCTTGGTCTGAGTTCTGGTCTCTTTCAAAGCTGTTTTATGTGAAGTGATTCAGGGGAAAGAAAGCAGAATCAGAACAATACAGGCAATGATTAACAGTAAACAATATGGCCAACTATGTTAATAGTAATGATAACAGCAGAAATATAAACAGACAAAAGGAAGGATCAGAAAATGATACAGAAGCCAACAGGACATTTTTGTTATTATTTTGTTAAACTAAGAACAAAAGAGGGAGCCTGAAGAAAAGTTTTAGACCTGGGCATGCAAGCAAGTCATTGAACTTCACAATTCCCCTAAGCAATTGTCTTGAGCTGCTGCTCTGAATGGGGGGGAAGGAATTTTGACCAGGAATTCTCTTAACTGATGGGGAAAAAACCCACTGTCTTCTTCCCGAAAGTCTGAATATCCTTTATAAAAAATGCAGTGCAAGTAATGTGGAATTTTTACTTTTATATGCAGTTATTTTTAAATTTTCATTTATTTATTGGAATGTTTGGTTTTTGCTGATGGCTATTGGGCACAGAATAAAATTGTTCTAAGAAAATAAAATAATAAGCAACCAACATAAACAATAATCTATTGGCAAGAGCTCCAATTAAGAAAATCACTAGTTGTGAATTACAAACATAAAATTATTAACATTCAAACCAGCAGTCATTTTTCCTTTGAGTAGAGAATTTGTCATATTGGAAAGAATCATGGTGTAGTAGACAGGTCATAGACTTAGAGTCAGGAGGACCTGGGTTCATATCCTCCCTTAAACTAGCAATGTGTCCCTGAATAAAAATCCCTGAAATGGTCTGTGCCTCTGTTTCCCTAGCTGTAAAATGAGGAAGTTCGAGTCAATGGTCTCTAAGGTGACTTCCAGCTCTAAAGTGATGATCCCTAGAGTCATTAATAGGCATTAATAGGCCTGGGTTCTGGTCCCAGCTTTGCCACAAAGTCACTTCCTCTCTCTGAGTCCCCTTTTATATGCTAAGGTCCCTTCCAACTCTGACATTCTATGTTCTATGTGCTATGGTCCCTTCCAGTGCTAATCTTCTGTCATAGAAAAAGTAACTCAAAATCTCGAGACACCCAGAAATCAGGAGGGTAATAAAAGGAGTATAGGAAGCAGGAGGGATTCCATTTAAACTGATCATTGATAAATAATTTGTTGTTGAAGTATCTGAAGGTCTGAGGGCCTCCTCAGTGCCACAGGAAGGATGACATAAGAGCTAGATCAGCTAACTTTTTCTGTAGCTGTAGTCAATCACTTAGCCTGTATTAGGGCCCTACTGTGATCAGTGCCATCAATGCAAAGCCAGAAGCCAAAACACATGACTCCTGAAAAAGCAAGAAGCAAGGAGAAGGGAAGAACTGGAGAAAGAGAAGGGGTTTGGACAGTGGAGATGGACAGAATGTGTTACACCATTGTTCGGGTAACTGAAGAGAGAGGAGGGCAGCCAAGTGGCAAAATGGATAGGGTACTGACACTGGAGTCAGGAAGACCTGAGTACAAATCTGGCTTTAGACACTTATCAGCTGTGTGACTCTGGGCAAGTTACTTAACCCCTATTTGCCTCAGTTTCCTCATCTGTAAAAGGAAGTGGAGAAGGAAATGGCAAACCATTCCACTATCTTTGCCAAGAGAGTTCCAAATGGGGTTGGGAAAGAGTCTGACTCGACTGGAATGACTGAACAACAACCGATGAGGAAATGAAGGAGCTACAGAAAGTTTGGGTGTAAGACCAGTCTAGGAGAAAAGAAAGAGGCAGTAGATTTAGATTTTCAGGCAGCTCCCAGGAAGAGAAGTAGGAACCAGTGCTGCCAGACTCTCTCCATAATAAATGGAAAGCTGGGCTGCTGAGAAGCGGGTAGCCTTAGCCCTAGGAGGTGGGGGTGCCTGCCCCCACCCCCACCCCAGGGTCATTCCTCTGAACAATTAGGAAGTATTCAACTTTGGAAAGGTTTGAAAGCAAGGCAGAGCTAATGGCTTGTGCATAAGACCTGTGGGATGCAAAGTGATGGTTCAATAATGGACCATCCACCACAGCTAGGAAAGATTTGGAGCCATTTTGAAATGATGACTTCCAGTAATAGTTCTGATGCTTACTACTACCTCTGTGACAGTGGGCAAACCATTTCATTTCTCTGGGCCTCAGTTTCCTCATCTGAAAAATGGAGTTGTACTGTGGAATTGTGGAAAGAAAGCTGGTCTGAAGTGAGAAGACCTGAGCTCAGATCCTACCTCTGAGGCTTACTATCTGTATAATGTCACTTACCTTCCCTGAGTCAGATTCCTCATCTGTAAGATGGGGGGGGGGGGGTTGGATTAGTTGACCTCTAAGGTCCCTTCTGGCTGTAGCTACTAAGATACATACTCCAGCATTACCCTGAGAACACTTTGTGATAAATGTCACCTTTGGAACAAAACCAGTAAAATGTAAACATCCTGAAGGGAGGGACTATTTTCAAAGATTTTTGTATCCCTGGCACTTAACTCTCTACCTGGAATGTAGCAAGAGCTTAACAAATCCCTGCTGATTAATTGATTGGGGAAGAAACTCCAATAATGATATAAACACCCCCCCCCAAAAAAAAAAACCTTGACTCTGGGTGTGTGTGTGTGTGTGTGTGTGTGTGTGTGTGTGTGTGTGTGTGTGTGTACGTAAGGGAAATTTAATTCTCCAAAGAGGAAAAACTTGTACAGGAAGGATTGATGGTACACTGTATGTGTATAGTGAAAGTACAGTAAGTGTACATATAGACAGTAAATTGTTGAAAGCATATTAAAAGCATAGTAAGTATGTAAATTGAAAGTAAGCATACACATTTGAAGGTAAATATACATATTGAAAGTAAGATAGAATATTGAAAAGAATGGGTAATTGATCTGTATAAAAATCATTTGAAAATCATCTGTAGCCTGTCCCTGTTATCACTACATCTGGTGAAGTATAGAAAGCTCTTTGCAAGCCTTAATGTACTAAATAAATGATAGCCTAGGCAGCCAGCAGCCTGGGAAATGGAAGACTGGGACTGGAGACAGGAGAACCTGAGTTCAAATCCAGCCTTCGACTTTTATTAGCTTTGTGATGCTGAGCAAGTTACTTAACCTCTGCTTATCTCAGTTTCCCCAACTGTAAAATGGGGATCATAATAAGCCCCATCTCACAGCATTGTGGTGGGGATCAAGTGAGATACTTGTAAAAGTGCTTACCACCATGCCTGGCCATAGTGGAAGCTACATAGATGCTTATTCCCTTCCCCTTCTAAGCTATCCTCATTGATACTAGCAACAGCAAATATTTATCAAACACCTTCTAAGTGCCTATCACTGTTCTCAACACTGGGGATGTAAAGAAATGTAAAAATATGGGAATGATGTAGAAGGTGCGTCATGGGAAAGGCAAATCTCTGGTGCTAACTGGGCCAACCTCCTGGTCTTAATAGACCTCCACTGCTTCTTTGTTTTGTATCACTTGGAACTCCTAGCTCCTTTGGATGGCCAGCTTACACACCCATTCCTGCAGAGGCCTCTCCTCATCAGGCTAGTATTAATGCTATTTACTGGAATGGTTTGACATTTCCTTCTCCAACTCATTTTTTTACAGATGAGGAAACTGAGGCAAACAAGGTTAAGTGACCTGCCCAAGGTCACACAGCTAGTAAGTGCCAAAAGTCACATTTGAACTCAGACTCCAGGCACTGCACCACCTAGCTGCCCAGTTATTAGTGTAGTGAGGCTATTTTGTATTATTTTGTGTCTAAATTGTATTGATTTCTCTCTGTACTTATATTCCTCTATAAAAA
This sequence comes from Gymnobelideus leadbeateri, assembly GCA_011680675.1. Classification (NCBI taxonomy): domain Eukaryota; kingdom Metazoa; phylum Chordata; class Mammalia; order Diprotodontia; family Petauridae; genus Gymnobelideus; species Gymnobelideus leadbeateri. Next base: position 765,500 of record WOXC01006305.1, read on the forward strand.
TCAAAAGATATCAAATCAAAAAAGTCAAAATATTTGATTGCAAGGTCTTTAAACTGGTTTTGTTCTCATATTCCCAGGAATTAACATTGTCCCTTGCCCAGGGCACATAGTAGGAATTTAATGCTTGTTGAACTGAATTAGGAGCAAGTTTAACATACCAAAAGGCCCTGAACTTATGTTTTTACAATCTAAAACCTCTCTGAACCTCAGTTTCTTCAATTGTAAAATGAAAGAGTTTTACTCAATGAATCCAAAGGTCCAGTTCAGATCTACAGGGTGTCCCTAAAGTCTGGACACATAGGAAATCTCATTAGCTATGCATATTTTCAAGAAATGAAATGAATGAAATTTTCAACATTTTATTTAATTAGCATAAAAGAGATTTCATAGGAAGATGTAGGATACATAGAAAATCTCATTAATTAAATTAAATTAATCTCATTAATATGGAAAATTGTCCCCAATGGCTAACAAAAACTTTTATTTCACATGAAATTGTCCTGGTGAAAAGGTATGCTAATTAAATAAAATGTTGTTGAAATTTTGATTTATTTCATTTCCTGAAAATATGCACAGTTAATGAGATTTCCCATGTGTCCAGACTTTAGTGACACACCATAAATCTAAAATCTGCATGTTAATCCATAGAACCACTTACCCAGGAACACCTAGACTAAGCCAACGTGATGCAGTACCCTGAAGGGGAACAAAGGAAGTCAACACCTCCATTAAGGGGCCCTCTTCTCAAGATAACTTGTAACGTGACTGTCTGATATACGAACCAAAAGAGGGTGCCAAGGTCCGCTAAAGGTTATGTACATATTATTAAAGTTTGGTTTCGTTCTTATTTCTTATTTTTACTAAATAAAAATAAATGTAAAAAGAAAAAAAATCCACGATCTGGACGCTCCAAATATTCTCTGAACTTTTCCATTTTCCAAATGGGTAACAAGAAGTCTGGAATGAAGATGGATGACTTGGGGACATTCCAATTGCATTCAAGTAGTTAAGCTCTAGATCTGTCCTACGGTGAAAGGAGGCCTCCTATTTGAGGAGAGGGGTCATTCACAAGAGGAGGAAGTATTATTCACCAAAGGATTCTGGGAGAAGGAAACTGCTCAGTAGGAAAGAGTCCTTCTAAAAGGACTTTCCCTATTCCCAGGCCCCAGAGCATCCCAGCTGGGTGAGGCAGGTCCGTCTGAGAAACAGTGGAAGGGGGAAAGGAGGGGGGAGGGGTAGATTTTGGCAGCTGTCTGGCCCACTGATCCCTAAGAGTTGCCTTGTACAGTCAAGTCTCTGGTTCTAAGCTTTGGACAGTAGCGTGACACGCTCCCTCCAACACGCAGGCAGACAGCCTCAGGACACTGCATGGCCTTGAGGGGATTTGGGGGAGAGGGATTGGTATCCTCCCTTCCTTGGGCTGCGGGCTCCTTAGCCAAGGCTTCCGCCCCCGAGCCTGGAAGAGGTCCAACTCAAACCCCAGGCACCTCCTAGATCACTTTAATTAAAAGGGATCTGGCTCACAGCAGGAAAGAGGAGGTGACCTCCCTCCCCCGGGGTCCCAAGGGCTGGGAGGAGGGGAGGGAAGGGTGTGTGTGTTAGTGGGTCGCAGCCACACTTCCCAGAGGCTCGCCAGATTCCTCCAGCTCCCCCGAGCCCGATTTCCTGTTCCAATCCCTTCTCTTTTCCTGGAGTCCCTAGAGGCGCCCGGCTGTCCCCCCTCCCGCCTCCTCTCTAGATCTTGGGCTCCCACTCCCACACTATGGCTTTCGGCATCTCGCTTCTTCGAAGACAGCATAGGGATGCTGCCCATGTGCCAGGAGAGCTGGGGTTGGGTGGGGTGAGCGAAGAAAGGCCAAGGTCCACGCACAAGGCCCAGAAAAGTCTGAAGAGTGGCGGCTGAAAGCGTGACCTTAGGTGTGGGGGCTCCACCCTGCTCAAGGCACTGGGCTAAGAACGCTGCGGTCAAAACCTCTCTGGGGTCCACAGCTGACAAGTCCGCGCTCTGCCACGCCCTCTGCAACCCCCAGCCCGAAGTCATTCCTGAACCCACACCTTTACCAGAAGCAGACGGGAAGCACCCCGCGGCCAATGAGCTCCACCTTTGCTCCTGGCTCCCCTCTAGAGACTCTAGTATCCCGCGGAGCTGAGGGGCCCTCAGAGCGGCAGAACAAGCACCGACTTCTGCAAGCCGCCGGGATCTAGCGCGGGAGAAGGAGCCAGGCTGTGACCAACTCTCCCTCCTGCAAACTAGCTACAATGCACAGACCTGCACTGTCTTTTGGACCCACAAAATGCAATAGACTGCAGATCAGAGATCGGGACGGATTTCTGGAGCACAAAGCTAGGGTTCGAGCGACCCTCAGGTGCACTCCCTCAGAGCTCCTCCCCCCACCTGAGGTACCAGAGGACCAGTCTCTGTCATCCCCCTCCCCCCCATCTCTCCTGACAGGCCTTTTTCCTTCCTTCATTACCTCACTGCCTCCTTCCCTTTGACGTCAGCTCTGCCCCCTCCCGCCCCCAACACAGAAAGGAGAGGAGTTGGGGTGGGGGATAATGGGAAATATCAGGATCCCCCCCCCAGCTGGAGGAGGGGGACAATGAGGTAATGAGAGGCCAATGGAGAGTCGGAAAAGCCAGCGGCCGCTTCCCTTCTTCCTCCCTGCGTCCCCCACCCCTATCCCATCCCTATCCCCACCTCCTCCCCTCCAGTCCCTGGCTGCGCCCATGTCTGCGACCGAGTTACTAAGCAACCCTATCGGAGTCGCGGGACTGAAGCCAAGTTCACCAAAAGTTGAAGAATAAATTTTGGGGAGGGGAGGTGGGGGGAGGGAGGTGCGGAGGAGGGAAGGAAAACTTCTCTCAAAGCTCCCGAGAGCAGGACAAAGGGCCCAAGCTGGGGCTGCCTACCCGCGACGGCGGCGGCTACAAGGCAGACACAGCCTGCGAGCTGTTCCGGCTCCTGGCCCGGTCCCGACTGCTCTTCGGGCCGTGACCCTTCGAAGCGAAGCTTGGGGAGAGAGCGCAGCTGGGGCCCGAGACGCTCATCGCCTGGAGTGCCGGATCGCCAAAGGCCTTCCGAGGTTCCCAAAAGGGAAAGGAAGAAGCAGAAGCCCAGGAAGGTGGATGGTCATGAGAGTTAGCGCTAGATTAGAAAACTTCTAATCCAGTCCCCACCTCAATTTGGCAGGTGAGGAAACTGAGGCCCAGAGAAACTCACTTGGCCAAAGAATCCACCCCTTCCCACTACACTCCGCTACCTCCTTAGAATATTTTGGGAGAGTCACTCTCAAAAGAAGGCAACTCTCAGACCTCTGGTGTTTACTAGCTGTTTGCTGGACAAGTCCTTTCCTCGTCCCAGCTACTCAGTTTACCCGTTTACCAAATGGGAATGATTAATAAATAGTATGACAAAAGAAACAAATGCTATTGAAATAATTTCCCCCCCTAACTTCCACCGGTCTGTGGACTCCAACTCTACGGAAAATAAGCTATTATTAAGAGAAAGAAGCACAGCCTCGGCTCTCCATCTCCCTCTAGCCAATTAGTAATTAGCTCCTGCTTATGTTGAAAGCCTGTTCCCTTTTCACACAGACCTGCTTAAAAATAATAAGCTTACATTCATGTTATGACTTTGTTTTGCAAAGTGCTTTCCATGTACTACCGGCTTCAAACTTCACAACAGCCTGAAAGGTAGGTATATAGTTATTATTAGCCCCATTGTATGGGGAGAAGGGCAGGTCACACAGTATCAGAAATCAAACCAAGTCTTGCTGACTCCAAATCAAAAACTATCCACTGAACCACACTGACTTCCTATCACCATAATCATTGCTATTATGAATGTGGGAGTGGGGAAGAGACCAGACCTGTGATGTCATCGGTAAAGGGAACTTTCAAAGAGAAAACTTTCTTTCTTTCTTTTTGCGTTTTGGTTTTTTTTGGAGAGCAATTGGTCTGAGGCCGGATTTGAACTCAGGTCCTCCTGACTCCAGGGCCGTTCTCTATTCACTGCACCACCTAGCTGCCCCCAGAAAACTTTTTCTATCAATGCCCATTAGCAGTTTTTCTGCCACTCAGTCTGAGAAAGCTGTCTAGGGGCAGTGAAGTGTTAAATGATTTTCCCAGGGTCACACAGCCTGTAGGAGAAAGGACTTGAACTCAGGCCTTCCTGCCTCTAAAGACCATTCTCTGATCTGGGCTGCCTCAATACTCTTATCACCACCACCACTATCATTTCATCTTCTTATTAGTTATTTTTATCTAGTTCTTACCAGCTGGAGTTCCCATGAAATGATGGTTGTCATTGCTAGTATTAGTCTTAGTTTTTAGACTGACATTAATATATTTATCGTCCTTGTTAGTTTTTAGAACAACCTAAAGTGGGAAAGGTAAGAAAAAGGTAGAGATCTTGAATTGAGGAGTAGAGAACAAGGTGAGCCTTCGTTGACCAGTCCCTGTCCAGTTCCTTTCTGCCTGGGAGTCTCAAAAACATGCTTAAGACATGTTTCAATATGCTAAACGTTCCTAATGCACCACTGATCCAATCTCCCTTCCTTGTCTGGGGGTATGGACTGGAATAGGGGTGGGGGACCTCCAGCCTCGAGGTCACACGTGGCCCTGTAGTCCTCAAGGTCAGCCCTTTGACTGAATCCAAACTTCACAGAACAAATCTCCTTAATAAAAGGATTTGTTCTGTAAAACTTGGACTCAGTCAAAAGACTACACCCAAGAACCTAGAAGGCCACATGTGATGAGCTGCCCTAAGCCCCTAGCATTTCCCAGGAGAAACTGGCACAGCTGATTGCTCTTTATAGACCTGCCCCAAGTTGGATCCCAGGACCCAGGACAGCGAGCAAGTCCCTCATTCCCAGAAGCACACAGCATCTAAGACTACAATCTGGGGACAGGATTCCGGGTTTCCTCTGGCTCAGAGGGCGAGAAGGCGGGGAGAATTTTTACCTGTTGTAGGGAGTCCGGAGCAGCAGTGCCTGGCTGCCCGTGCAGCTGTCAGTGGGCGTGTGGCATCCATAGACTGGGGGAGGCACGGAGTATTGCTGCTCACCTATAGAAGGGGAGAGGTGGGAGAGGGAACTTCACATATGCTGTAGAACCACAATTTTTGTGGGGTAAGCAGAACCTGAACAAGGCCTACCCCCCCTAGGCCCCCCCAAGACTTCAAAATTGTGACGGCCCCCCCCCCAGGTTTGAACATTATGCTCCTCCCTTCCCATTCCTCCTGACCCCAAACGGTATTCCTGACCACTGGAGGCTTCAAGTCTTCTCTGTATGTAATGGCTCATGATTTAACTTAATACAAAATAAACACCTGTATGTCATGGTGTGTGTGTGTGTGGGGGGGGCAATCCTGACATTTACATTATTTATTCTTTTAAATGCACTTCAAAATATCCAAAAGATTTATGGTTTCACCGAGTCAATATTCCCACCACCAGCATATTTCATCCCTCCATGCCTTAAGCAGAAGGTTCTTCATGACCTTGTTGGGTTGGGATTTGGAGAGGGTGTGGAACCTGTGATTTCATCAGTTTAGGGAACTCCTGGTTTGGAACTGGCCTTTACCAACTCAGGTAACTTAATGCTTTTAGAGTTTTAATACGAACCCTGAAGCATTGAGAGCTTAAGTGAATTGCCATGGTCATACTGTCAGAGAAGGAACTGAACCCAGGTTGACTAGATTCTAAGGGCAAAGCTCCATCCAGTACTTGCCAGAATGAATGAATTGGTGTGACCTCCCCCACCACTACCACCAAAAAAAAAATACCCACCTGGTACCTAGTCTTCTGATAATGAGCCTTTTCAAATTTAGCTAGACTGGTGCTGTGACCACCAGACTGAAAACCTTTGTAAACAAGAGATTTTCAAAAGTAGACCTTGAATGTGGCTTACTAGGACTCTGACTATTTTGGTCTACTTATGATCCTGGCTCTGGGGGTAGGTAGCAAGGAGGTACAGTAGGAGAACCAGCATCATCTTTTGCTTTCCTTCCCAAACCCTGGAACTGAAGGTGGACCCAGTGGTCAGGAAGAGAGACCCCATGACCCCTTTCTACACCCATCACACTACACTTCCTTAAGTCACAATGGCATGCACCCAGGGTCGGTTGAGTGAGGGAAGAACCTTTTTTCTTTTCTCCTTACCTAAAGAGCCCTGCTGACCAATGGGGTCCTCGTGTTTGAAGGAGTGATTCGGGAACTGCGCTGCGTGGTGTGAGGGCGTGTGCCCATAGCTGGGTGTTCCGTCAAAAGTGACAGTGCTGTATCCTATGTGTAGCAAGGAGAAGCAGAGGGATTAGTGAGGCCAGCTTTCCCTAGGAGGTACTATCCTGGGGTAGAGGCTTTCTGGATTCCCCCTCCCCAGTCCCGATGTGGTAGACAAGGACGCCCTCTGCTCATCTTCCTCCCCACCAACATTGGTAAAACCAGCAAAACCATCCCTTCTCACCCTATTGCCGTCCCACTGAGTGGCACGGGGGTTTGGGTTGAGAAGAGGGAGAGAAGAGAGACAAAGAAAGGAGAGGAGATAAGGGGATGGGAAAGGAGAGGAGGGGAGGGGAGGAAAGGGGATGAGAGGAGGGAGAAGAGAAGAGGGGAGATGCCTAGTCCCCGCCTGCCCCCATTCAAAATCTATTCAACTATTTCTTAGCTGATTGACTTCCAGGGACTCAGAATTCAAAAGCCTTAGGCAGCGCCAATGAAACACTACTTTCCCCTTCTGGGGAAAGTTGCTGTTCCCCCCCCCCCCCAAAAAAAAACCACAAACAAACAAACAAAAAACCAAACAGCCAGGCTCTTCCAGGGACCAAGCAGAATCCGAGAGTGAAATGAATCCGCTCTGTTGACCCCTCAATGACACCAAACCGTAAATCAGCAGCCCGGGCACCAACTTTCATTAATGACTCGGAGCCAGTTAAACAAGTCCGACTTTTTTAAAAAAAATGTAATTACCGAGTAAATGTTATCAGTCGGTTGCCCCTCGGCTCATCACCACTGACACCCGGATCCCTCAAGCTAGCTGCTGTCGGAGAGGTGTTTGGGGAAAACCGCCCTTCTGGTACAGCTTCTGGCTCCTCTCGTAGAGGGTGTCTCCGGCTTGGACCATCTTTCCATGCATTCCCAGTCCAGGAGACCCCACCATTTCCCCCAGAAATTTTGTATGACACCCTAAACCAGTCAAATGGCCTCTCTGGAACTCAGTGTTCTCGTTGGTTAAATGGGGAGAATAATACTCAGCTCTGACTAGCCCATAGAGTAGTTGTGGGGAAAAGCTATACAGGTTCGATTCTTGGGTGAAGGGATAGGACGCCTTCCTGAATTGGCTTGGATTTGCTTACTCACTAGAATGATACTGTGCACCATAGAGAAATGAATCTTTTTACTATGTGGACTTAGACACTTTGAGCTCAAAGGAAAGGACCTTAGAAGCCACCTGGTCCAATCTCCTCACTACAGATAAGGAAAGTGAGTCCCAGAGAAGGCAAATGCCTTGCCCTAAGTCACAGGTCGTCTAACTCCAGAACTGGCACCTTCCACTGCCCTGTGCTATTTCGATCTTTACTGCTTGTTTTCTCCACCTACAAACTGGAAGCAATGCCGGTTACTCCTCTCTGCTGGGAGGTGGGAACTGCAGAAAGAGATTTGGGATTCTTGGTGGGAATCAGTGTGTGTGCTTGTGTGTGGGCAACGTGGGCACAAGGAGTGGGAGAATATCTGAGACAATGGGAGAATCCACCCCGAGTTCCAGGATCCGGGAGGGGTGTGGATTAGAGAGGGCATTCTTCCAAGGTTGTTGGAACTCAGGGCTCTGTGTCACACCACCTCTATCCTCTCCCGCCTATGTGTCTCTTCCTTGTATATATCTGAGACTAAGGAAAGTGGGGGACATTGATAGATTGCGAGGGGGGATAGGAACCAAGAAGTGATGACTTGGAACAAGCAAGACATGTAATGTGGAAAGGGCACTGTGTATATAAGGAACAGGGTGCAAATGGGTGTAAATGCAAGTTCTGTCACTACTAGATGTTCGGCCTTCAGGGGACACTTCTCTGGGCCGCATTTTGTCATGTGTGAAACAGAGGAGACTAGAGTTGATCTCCAAGATCCCTTCCGACTTTAAAATTCTCCCATCCCTGAAAACAGATCGAGACTAATCAGCAAAATGTCCTTGTTGGGGGCACAGCGCTGGTTTAACCCGGGTACTAAGGAAATTCGAGAATAAAGATAATTCTTCCTTTGTCAGTTTACAAAGCTTTTTCCTTATGACGTTGTGAGGCAGGGAGCTGGCGCAGCTTTCGTTGTCCCCTTTTTACCGAGGAAAAACACGTCTAGGGGCGGGAAGTGGCTTAGCTAAAGCCCCACCGCTGGTAAATGAAGCTCCTAACCACTTCTGGAAATATTCCTTCCACTTCTCAAGAAGAGGAAAAGCAACAAACAATTGGCTAGCGCTTTTGGCTTACCTGGAAGCCCCTTCGGGAGCCTCCCTAGCTGCACTCCCTGCGATTCTGGACTGACCCTAGGGAGACACCCCTACCCGACGTTTTTCAGAGATTCAGGTCTCTCCGAGAGTCCCTAGCAATCGAGGCTCCAGCAGCCTATCCTGGAAGCCCTCAGACCCTGGGCAGCTACTCTCTTGTGGTCAGCTAGCTTTTCGATTGACCGACAGGGCTGAGAATTGAGCCCACCTTAGCAAGCAGGCGTGCGGGGCAAAAAGAACCCCGGATTTTCGCCTCAAACAACCAAATCGCAGGTGCTCGTTCAAGGAACTCAAAGGACTGAATTAGACGGTCTGCAATGAGCTCTAAATAGAAGGCTACCTCGATGCTACGAGGAAAATTGCTGTGAGGTGAACAGGAACCCAGAACCAGTCCCTAGAATTGGTCCTCAATAAACCATTTCTTACTAACCCGATGACCCTAAGCAAATAACTTGTGCTTCCCGGGTCTCAGGGTCCTCATCTATAAAACTAAGTGGCTAGATTTGCGAAACGAATATCCTAATCCAAAAAAAAAAAAAAAAGATAACTCGCGGTGCTTTGCAAAGCGGGTCAGTGGTTAGAGTTATCATACTTTCCCCGATTGTCCTTTATTTTGTCAGAGACCTGGCCAGTTAAAGCCACAAACCGCAGCTTTCAGACAAAATTTGGCCAGCATCCCCACCCAGGCTTTTTAGCAGAGAGGAGAGCTTTGAAATACTCGTATTGCGCTCCACCGCCCCCCACCCTTAAGAACTGTGAACGAGATGGTCTTCCTCGTTGTACCCTCTGGTCATTCCCGCAGCCCTGAAGACATTTCGCGCAGTTAGTAGCTCGGGTGTTCTGGACAGATCCCGGCATGCAGCATCCTGCCTGCCTTTCAGCCCCCCCTGCTCAAGACTGGACAAAATCAGCTCTTGCAGCTCAATGGGTAACATCTCTCCATGTCTGTGCTTCTCAGCTGCATCACCTGCTTACGGAGGAGGGCCCCGGAGGCCTGGAAGACCCGAGCTAGGCCGAGGGAGGACATGTTCGGGTGCCTCTTTCACTCCCTCCCCTCTTCGGCCTTCCACGAACATAGGATGACCTTCAGTCATCGATCTGAACCAGAAGACTCGGGTAGTCTCCATCCCCATCACCCCAGCCAACAGCACCCTGAGATCCTGAGCGCCCCCCAACCCCACTTATACTTTCTGGTAGTGCCTGTCCCCGAGCCCCGCAAAGAGATAAGAGCTCAGTTCTGAAGACGCCTGGAGCTAAGGAGCTCTGTTGAAATTGGGAGCTTATCAGAAACTGGGCTGATTAAACCACGTAGCCCTTCTGCTAGCGGCAGCAGCAATCTTTCGGCTTTGTTGGGGTGGGGGGAAGGGGAACGAGAGCTGAGTAACAGCTGGAAGAGAACGGAAGGCTGCTGCGCAGGGAACGGGCAAAGCTTCTGTTTTTCAGCTCTTGGAGAGAGGGAGGCACTGGAGGGCCAAGGTAACGTCTTTCCCACGGTCAGCGTGGGCCTCTAAGCTGAAAGCAGCCTTGACCGCTTTAGTGAGAGCTCAATCTTCAACTCACCTGCCCTCCTACTGCCGGAGGAAAGATCACCCTCTATTTAGAGCGCATTGCAGACTGTCTAATTCGGCAGTAAGGACCGCCTTTCCACAGGAGCCCCAGGGGCTTAGGGGGGGTTGTATTGTCATTATGGGGGGGGGGAGAGCAAGGGGCTGGTTAGTGCCAAGAACCAGGCGTCCAAGAAGAAAATGGATGAGAGTGGTTCCCACTTAGAACAGTTCTTAGTACTCTAATAAACAATTTCACAGCCCTGTCCGGTGGGTGAGGAAGACATCTATACACCTTGGACCAAGACTTCATATCCTGGGACCTCGGTTTCCTCCTCTGTAAAATGAGGTCACTGGACTACATTAAAGTTAAATTCCCTTGAAATTCAACAATGCTACAATTCCCAAAGTGGTAAACATTAAAGCAATGGTTTTACAGAAGAGGAAACTGAGGTTCAGGCTGTGCAGCAAGTGGCAGAGTTGGTCCTGGAACCTGACACTTCACACTTCAAAGCTACTTCCCCTGCACCCTAGCCAGCTCTTCAGAATGAAAAAAGCATCCTTTTCCATCAAAAGCTTGCAACTCCATGAAATAAAAACAAGGAAGAAGACAACACAAAATCTCTTTCCTGCAACCGGATGGTAGACAGCCCTGCTTTTCTGGCCCTGGGGAAGGGCAAGGAACTTTGGGTGTCCTATGCTCCCACACTTCCACTAGACCTCTTCCTACCCACTGAGGCCCAGCCCCTACCCTACTACCCCCAGGAATGGGTTCTGAAGTCCTGGGGTAGCCCCCAGTTAGATGCAAGAGCTTCTGAAGGGAGCTGAGTCAGTATCAAATTGGCTCTTATAGGATAGAGAGGAGGGCACACCCAATGGGGTTTGGTCCCTTCTCACTCCTCTGGGGAAAAAACAGGAGAGAAGGAAACTATGGTACAGGGGAGAAGGGTGAGACATCGATCACCTAGACAAAAAGAGCAGTTCCCCTTCTCCTTCCCCACTGGACTCAAGCGCATAATCACCTGGGTTTGGGACCTAGAGACAGGAACAGTGGCCTAGTGGGTCCACCCAAGTCCAAAAAAGCTTTTGTACACTCCTCTGAAGAGGGAGTCAGGCCTTCTTTGGAGCCCAGCTCTTTCTCCTAGACAGCTGAAAGGCTTGGAGTGGCCCAGAGAAATGCTAGATCTGGCTACAGAGAAGGTCCAGTTGGTTTGTCCTAGGTTTCTCAAGGGATATTGCAAGGTATTTCACCTGCCAAGGGGACAGACACCAAATTTTCTCCATTCCCAGGTGCCAATAAGGAGATACCAAATCCTGGAGAGCCACCTGCTTCCTCTCTTCCACCCAGACCATCAGTCTCCAACCCCACTTTCTCATCTCTTGTCTGAAATAAAACTGAAATGGACTCTGTCTGGAGCCTAGTTATATTTGTATTTTAATCTCGTTGGGGAAGGAAGCCTCACCAGGGGTAAAATGCCCATTCAGGGATTAAATTAGAATTACTAAAGAAATACTGGAATAAAGTCCCTCCAAAAGATCATGTTCTTCCTCTCTTCCTTCCTGCCTTTCTTCCTCTTTCCTTTCTTTCTTTCTTCACTTCTTTCTTTCTTTCTTTTTCTTCCTCTCTTTGTCTCTTTCTCTCTGTCTCTCTAAGTCTCTTTGCCTCTGTCTCTGTCTGTCTCTCCCTGTCTCTGTCTCTTTCTCTGTCTTTCTCCCCTACCATACAAGAAAAAAAGATTCCTTCCCAGTTCTTCTCTGGTTCCCTGGTTTATGAAGAATGCTTAGCTCAGAGCAACAGAGTTACTGAAAGTCTCAGGTAGTAAAGGACTCCACATACCTGGATTTCTAGACCCTCTTGGAATTGTGTGAGACTCAGGATCTCAGACTATGAATTGAGCAAGACTGTGACAGACTAAGGTGGGGAAAACAGTAGGCGATAATCCCTACTCTGGCAGCTAGCCTCTTGAATGGAGTCTCAGCCCTGAGCAGAGCAAGGCTTTCCCTCCTTTGTAGGATTCAGATCTGGAAGGATGTCAATCATTAGAGATTACCCAGTGAAGGGAAGCCTATAAAAGCCCTTCTCAGAATAACATTGGTAAATGCATAAAATAAAATACATAGTAGGAATACAAAGGAAACCAATTATATTGAAATACTTAACAAAATGTTTTCTAAAACAAGTTTATTGATTTTAAGTTAAAAAGCCCTGATTTTACAAATGAGTAAACTGAGGCACTAAGGTAAACTATTTTGCCCAAGAGTACAGCTAATAAACAAGCAGAGTTAAGGATCCAACTAGGAGTTTTTACTGTACATGTAGGATTCTTTCCACTCTTCCTCAACCTAGTATGGAAACAGGCCCTAGCTCAACTGCCTGGGTAAGGAATAGACAGAGACCTCTAGCCTAGGAAGGTCTCCCATGGCTTCTGGCCCCAAGCACCACTCCCAGGACCCCTAGGACAGAATCTTCATGGCCACTTTGGGGAAACAAGTTGGGGATAAGAAAGAAGGGAATGAATAAGCAATTTCATGTCTTGAAGCAAGTTTCAGTTTCTCTAAGGCCTGAGTAGTGGGGTGGGGTGGGAAGATTCCAGGAGTGCAGAATTCCCCCATTTATGGGTCATCAAGGCTCCAGAACAGAAACTAAAAACCAGCCCCCTGGAGAGTGAGTCGCAGCAGCTTGGAATAGGACATTGCATTTAGGTTTTAGGATGCTCCACAGATTATATTTGCCATCAGTTCCATAGTTCCAAATCCCAAAACCAGGCAGGATCTCCGACCTGGAGAGACAGGCTTACACAGCTTCTTTCGGACAGAATGCCCGAGGACTACAGGCCAACCTGGCTAGTTTTACCTTTTACACTACGGGGGATATCGCCAACGAATTATCGGCAAATGCAAACGACGAAGGATGATGCTGCCTTAACCTCGGGTTATCTAAATTCGTCCCTCTGTTAACAAAGATGCAGATCTACGAAATCAGACTCGGGTTCTCTTTTCTGTCCTCTTCCCTCCCACGTGCAGTTTTCCACAGTACCGTGAGCGTTCTCTCCTTTAATTACATTTGGAAAATAAATATTGCCTAGCAATGAGGCCTTGAGAAGTCATTTTAACTTCCCTGGTCCTCAGTTTCCAATTCTGTAAAGTGAGAAGATTGGACCAAAGAGTCGCTAAGCTCCTTTCCAGCTCTAAAATACGCTTCGCTTCTCAAGGTCGGCGGCGGCCTTAAATCAGTTCTGGCCTTGCTGCACCGCCGGCTGTTGTCAGAGTTGGGTCAAACCCTATTATAACATGGTTTTTAATTACACAGATTTGAATAACACTGTCACCAGTCGAAACTTCACTACTTTTTATTTTAAGGATAACCAGTTAACAGTTAATCTGCCTTTTCCAATCCTCAAAATCAGCGCTAGGAACCGATGCTTGTTAAACAGGGAAGTACCTCGAAGCGGATACAATGAAAATAAAGGCCTCGAGAAATAGGAAATCAACAAGCCGGCTATACTTCAATTTGTGACGGCTCCTTGTCGTCAGCAAGAGAAACCGAGGAGCCGAAGTGGCTCGTGGAGCCCCGAGGCAGCCATCGAGACCCCCAGTCCCTTGCCCGGGCTCGGATTAGAAAACACAGGGGAACATCCCTCTTATTTTTGGTTCTGTCATGGAAGGATAAGTCTCTTAAACCACTAGCTTCTAGCTCTTTACATACTGGGCATCTCTCTCCCAGCGCAGCATCAAGCTCTCCTTCCTACCCACTTCCTTGCTCCCCAGGGTTTATAGGATGCCTCATTAGCCCAGAAGTACAGGAATACCCGAGGGTTGGTCCCTCCCGGGTCCTGCGAACAGTCTAGAAACTTTCCCTGAACTGTCCTGGCTTAGGGAAAAGAAAGCAGGAGGCAAGGCTTTATGCAGGCCTTGGGCTTCCTGTCTGAACCTTTTTAGCTCTCTAACACTCTTATCCCAAGGGCCTTGGCGTCTCATTTAGATGAAGGTAGGGGGCATGCCTAGGGAAGACTTTGGGGGAAAATGCTGCGGTCCTCCGCCTTCAGGATCCCCCAGGGACCCTCATGTTTCAGAAAGGGCCCATCAAACGCAGGAAACCAGAGCCAAAAATGGGTTCAAGTGGAGCAAGCAAAAGGTGAAAGAGAGGAGCGAGCGACAATTGTCTGGGCTGCCCTGGTTCGGTAATGGGGTGTAGGGCTGTGCTGCGCTGCACTCCCCAAGCGCAGCGCTCGGTGCTTACCCTGGTTACGGATGGTCGGCTGGCTCTCTAGGCAGCTGGGCAGGTAGGGAGCGTTGGGAAACATCCTGGCCTGGCCCGAGGGTGGTTGGCTGGGCGGGGGTGGTCCGAAGGGGCCATAGCGACAGGCTCCAGCTGTACCCGTGAACTGGCCAGAGAAGTGAACTGTGAAAGCGCTCAGGCACTGCTCCTCGTGGGGTTCTGCACCGCCCCAGCTCGGCTCCTGCTTGATGAAGGAGTGAGGCGGAGGCGGCGGCGGCGGGGCAGGCGGAGGCGCGGGAGCGCTCAAAGAGCCATAGGCAGAGGCGCCCGGGGGCGCAAAGTCCAGCACTGGGGCCCACTGCGCTGCGCCACTCACGGGCAGGGCGCAGCCGCCGCCGCCGCCCAGCGAGGGCACAGCGGGCAGCAGAGCATTCAGATCCCGCACGTCGGAGCCCATGGATTGCTCCCCGCCAGCCGGCCCCCGGCTCCGCCCCTGAAGGCTCTCGCCTCCCTGCCCGATTGAAGGGAACTTGCTCCAGGTGCCACCTGGGCCTCGCGCTCTCGGTTGCTCGGGCTGCTGCAGGCACCAAGGCCCAGAGCGAAGTGCACGGGGAGACGCCGGCTCCGGGGCACACGTGGAAGCCGGCTCCGGCGGCAGTAGGAAGTCCAGGGTCGCGGCGGGAAGGAGGCGGAGGCAGCAACAGTAGCCGGGCCCCAGCTCATGGACTGCTGTCCCGGGTAGATGAGTGGGTGCTTGGGTGGGTAGATGAGTGGGCGAGTGGGAGGACAGCGAGGAGGAGAGGAGGGAGCTGATTGTCCGACTGGAGAGAGCCCCCTGGGTGTGGACTCTGCCTTGAACTCCTTACCCCGGCAGCCTGGCTGCCCCCGGCTTCCCAAAGCTCAAATAAGAGGGGCTGGCGGCGGGGGAGGAGGAGGAGCTAGGACATCCCGCTGCTCCATTCACACCGCAGCCCAGGCCCTACTAGGCAGCAGGCTCTGCTCCCTGGGGCGACCTGAGCGCGGGGAGGGGAGGAGAGAATGAGCCAGGGGCGGGGTAGGACGGACTTGGGGGAGGATCTCAAACAGAGAAGCCCTCCTTCCCCCCCCAACCCAGCACACCGCTCGAGGTCAACTATCCAGTGGGGCGACTCCCCTGACTTCTTGCCCCCAAGCTTGAGCTCCCCTCTCTAAGATTTTGCGGGTGACGGGGTCTCCAGACAGAGGTGGGGGGGGGCGCTCCAGGTAAGCCATAAGTGTTTACGAAAAAACTGGAGAGACATGCAATGGAGGGGGTCATAAGGAAGGCTGTGGGCGGGGGAGGGTGGTCAGTTGCAGTGGGGCGGGACTTTGGGAAACTTCGTTGGCTTGTAAGGAGTGTGGAACACTTACACACCTTGCTCGCGATTCTGGTCCCTGTTACAGAAAAAAGAGAGGTGGAGTGGGAGATGTTAATTTTGGATTTACGGGCAGGAAGCACCTTCTGCAGGGGAGAAAGGGGGATAGCTGTGGATCTCTGCAACCGGGGACCAGAAGCTTTCCGAGTATTTCTGCGTTCTGGGATCCGAGATCAGGGGCTATAGTTGAGCACGCAGGGTGGATTCTGCTTCACCTAATCTGGCTTGGGTGATGGGTGAGCCGGGAGGAAGCTGGTCCCGGGATGTGAGCAGATGCCCAGAATAGCGGGAAAGTCTATCAACCATAATAAATTTGCCCTGTTTCGATGATTGCGTTCCTTCCTCGGAGGAAGTGTTTTCCTTTATTCTTGTCCCCTAAAAATCTGTGACGGTGGTACTGCCACTTGGGGATATCCCACACCTCAACCCAAGGGCACAATAAGGAAGAAAAAAAGACCTTGGGATGTTCTTGACTTGGGATTGGGGATGGGGGAGGGAGGGGCAATCCTTTAGCCTAAGAACTCAGGAAACCCCCAGAGAGGTATATCTCTCCCTATCTCTCAAGTCTACGAACACCGCCCCCACCCCACGAGTCATCCACGTCCTAATTTTTCCGGAGATCTCACACCACCCATATCGCCCCTATTATCTCCAATCCCGAGCCAGGGAGTGGTGGGAGGGGAACGGGAGCAGGGGCTTGGAAAAAGAAATTATATTAGGAAGTATATAGTAGGAAGATCCCAGAAGATGTACCAGCAGAATTCAGCCCTGGAGATTCAATACCGTGGGCTCATGGGCTTACCAGTGTTCTCGGGGCCTGAGAAACCCATTGTGATGGGGATGGAAAAGTCAAAGAAGCGCTATCTTCCAGGCTTTACTCCTCTTTAAAGTCCTCTTCCCCATCCACCCAACCTGTCCTACTATGGAATCCATCTTGGTTTCCTGGAGAGATTCCAGGTTTCTTTGGAGTATGCCATAGCCCAGTTTAGAAAACCCGCCATTGCCTAAGATTGTAGCAAGAGAGTTCAAGAGAAGGCGCCATCTGGACCGCTGAATCGGAAACCGCGCAAAGTGGTTGTCTGATGTCCGCTGGCCTCTCCATGTAAGGCTAGCCCAACCACCTGGTTGTTTGATTTTGGTTTGGGGGGGGGGGCGGGATTTTCTTTTTTTTTTTCCATAGAAATAACTATAAAGGACCCAGTTGCTGTCCACTTGACTAAGGGGTCCTAGCTGAATTATTGAAATTGGGTGATTGTTGCTTCTTCCCCCCCTCCCCCCCAGTTCGACCAGCTTTCGATGGCTCCTGGCTAAGGGTCATGAGGGTGTGGTCTTACACAGGTCCAGAAACACAGATCAGGTGCTCTCCGGAGAACCTAACTCTCTCTGCTTTGCTTGAATGAATGAATGAGTCACAGCAACACACTTTATATACAATAATCTTATTTTTCGAAGATTGTGTAAATTCCTTTCTGCATAGGAGCCTGGGAGGAAGATGTTAAGAAACGACCAAACAAATAAAACCCCAAATCTCGTCGTCCTGGCATTTTTTTTTTTGGTGTACTTGAACCTTTTCACGCCCTCATACACACACACACACACACACACACACACACACACACACACACACACACACACACACACACACACCCCAAGCCTCTGGTAGTTGTGCTTTACCTTCAGAATTGCATTGTGCAGAAACCCACCAATCTTCCACCCCCTGCCCCATTTAGGTCATTAAAGACCAACATTTTCCTCACCCCTAATCCCCACCTTTCAGTTCCTCAGTTCCTTCCTCCTTTCCTCGACCCATACCAAATCTTTAAGGTTATTGTGTTTGCTTTAGCAAAAGGAGTCTCCTGCCTCATTTGGGGGTGAGTTTGTAACAGAAAACTCTCCCGGGTCAGTAAGCTTAACTGTGCCAGGAAACGCGGAGCCAGGGTTTCTTGCCCTCTATTTCTCTTCCCAGGTTGTGGAACGGTTTTTTCATAAACTGGGACTGGGGCTAGAATCGCAGGACTTTCTAAGGAAATAAGGGAGGGAAAGTAGGGATTAGATTTCTAAACGAATACGTCCTGATTGTTTCGATATTTTGGTGCCTTTATAAGTTTCTGGTTTGGGTAGTGGATTTTGTTGTTGTGTTTTTTGTTGTATTTTTCGGGGGAGAATTTTGTTGCTTAATTAAGAGACCAGCCTGTCGTGTTCTCTTCCTGCGGATTTTCTTTGCTTCGCGCTTGCGGCTGTAAGTGAAGCGTCTGGGGCTAGAGGCAACCCAAATTTTTTGCCGTTCCACACTCCCTTCCACACATACACCTGTTCTGTTTACTGGAAGAAATTTAGAAATAAGAGAATTGAGAGCTAATTGTAGTCCCTTCCTCCTTTTTGGGGCTTTCCTCACCCCACTCAGACCAAACCCCCCGGGAGCACAGCAAAACGGACGAACGGGGTTCCTCTCCCAAATCCCTTCGTTTCTCCCTTCCCCTTTCTTTTGCCCTCGTGGGGACATTAAGGAAGGGGGTTCTTCGCCCAGGTCCGGCTCTACCCGCGTGTCCTAAATTCAGAGAGTCAATACTCTCACAGAGTATGCCTCCTCCACTCCTCCCATGCCTTCTAGGTCCCTCCAGGAGCCGGGCTAGGGACAGGGAATCAGGGTCCCTGGGTCTGTGAAAGAGGAAAAGGAGAGTCCCGGCTCTGAGAGAGTAAGCCGATGGGCGAATTTCCCTCTCTTTTCTAGACTGACCCCTAGGGAGTGCAGCACACTAGTCCCCCCAGCACACTTACTCCCCCAAGCAAACCTAGGGTGGAAGACCGCCTCCAGGACCTCCCTCAAGGGTTCCCAGGCCTCCCCTTAGGGCTCCTCGGCCCAATCCTTCCTACTCCCCTTTCCAGGAGCATACAGCAGCCTGAGAAAAGAAACCAGAGACAAAAGGGAATGTGCCTTCCTCGCACCCAAGAGAGATGGAGGCTGGTGCAGTCTCTCTGGCGGGGTGGGGGGGGGAGGTGGGGGTAGGGATGGAAAAGAATGGGGTCAGGGGAGGTAGGGCAACCTAGGGCTGCTCTCCCTCCCCCTCCTACTACACGAAGGGCTCCGTGGAGCCGAAGTGGCGACACTGGGAGGGGGAGGAAGAAGGATGGGTGCAGAGAGAGGGGATGACCAGCGGGTTGAGAGGGGCGGGGAGGAGCCCAGGAAAAACAAATGTTCCAAAGGAGTCTTTGATTTAGCCCTTCTCAGACCTGGAACGTGTATCTATACTTAAGAGTATATATGCGTGCACATGTACATACGTATACATATACATATCTTATTGTGAGATCAAAAGGAGCGGGATTCCTGGGAGAAGGGCGGAAAGGGAGCTCCTATGCCCCCAGATTCCTGCCTTCTACCTTGAGCGCTGTCAGCCACATCTGACGGAGCGCGGACCGGGTCAGGTTAGCCTCTGCGCACCAGGGAATAACGCGGCGCTCCTAGAACCGCCGGGCCCCTCTCCCTGCGTAACCTCCTGAGCTGCGGACAACTGAACAAACACGCAAGAAGCCCAGCGATCTGTCAAGAACCTTGTCCTCCTGCCCCGGCGAGCTGAAGCTCGTAATAAATAGTGGGCCTGACCTCCCCTTGCCTCTCGAGGAAAGCTCTTGTGGAGCAGGCGCTCAGCGCTCAATCGCTCCTTCGAGGCTTAGCACTTAGCCGAGGAGAAGGGCAGCCCTAGGAGATAGGACGCGGCGTGGGCTGTGGGAGGTTCCCGGCCGCTGCGCCTACACTTGTGCTCCCACTGCACCCCGCCGGCGTCATCTCCGTCCCTACTAGTGTAGGGTCCACAGGGGTCAGGACCACTCGGACGCGATGCCGGAATTGTTAGAAAAGACTTGGAAAATACAAACTCCGCTTCAAAAAAAAAAAGGAAAATTGCTGCTTGAAAAGAATTAACTACCCCACGGGCTACTTGAGGTGCAGCTCTACGCAAATCTGCCCCTTGGGGTGACTAAAGGACTACGTTGCCCGCTCTCTTCTGGCCCAACCCCCCCCCCCCCCAGCTTGACAGTGCTCACTGCCCTCGGGCCCTCCCTGAGTCCCCCCCCGGCCCTCCCGGGTCCCTACTAAATTGACAGCCCTAGTAAGATACGAGAGACAAGGTGAAGAAAAGGGGGAGAAGTGCTCCCCGGTTCTTGTACCAGGCGCAGAATTCTCTGCCAGGACTCTGATTTATTCCTTCCAAAACTGAAGTCAGTGCCACCCCAGGTTCTCGAGCTGCAGCCCTGCCACCACGAGACGTTCCCAGGTCCTCTGGAGAAGCCCTAAATAAAAGAATCCGGCAGAGTCCAGGCTATTATTTTACCGTAAATCTTGTAAATTCTGGAACTAATTACATAGAGGATATGTCTCAATTTGTTCTGCATTAATGCCACATTGGGAATGGAGTCGGGGCCATAACCAGAACAGATCCCTCCAGCTCGTGAAATTGATGAACTGAGAGTTGCTTCCAGTCCTGAACACGCCATCTGGAATTCCAGTCTGAGGTTACAATTAGAACTCCTGACCCCAGATTCAACTTTGCAAAGAACCAAAAAAAGTTACTTATTCTGCACCTGTAAAAGAAGCGGGGGGTTCCCCTCAATCTCTGAATCTTTCTGATCTTATAAAATTCTTTCCAAATGTTGGGGGGTGGGGTTGTATTTGTGTGCTTGCGTTTTTAAAAAGTCACAGAAGATAATGGAACATCTTTTATAGGCTGGATTTTATCTCCTCCACCTTCCTCCAACCGGCTGGAGCGAGTTTAATAATGGTCAGCGCCTCTGTGTGTTGGTTTTAATTATGTAGGACACCGAAGACACTCTGCAAGCAAATGAGCGTGCTAAACATTTTATCACGCGATGAGTCCCCCTTCGAGAAAGATCTTAATTGCAGGAATCTCTCTAGAGCTAAAAACTTCTGGGTTTTGATGGCTGCTTCAGTCTTCTGGAAAGTCAGTCATTTTTATTTGTGGTCCAAGGCAGTTGGGCCAATTTTTTCTTCTCAGTAAGAACTTGTTGCTTTAATTTTCCTCTTATGTAGACCCCCTGAAGAAAAT
Organism: Gymnobelideus leadbeateri; assembly: GCA_011680675.1. Classification (NCBI taxonomy): domain Eukaryota; kingdom Metazoa; phylum Chordata; class Mammalia; order Diprotodontia; family Petauridae; genus Gymnobelideus; species Gymnobelideus leadbeateri. The sequence goes on from WOXC01006305.1 coordinate 786,213, forward strand.
GAACCCCAGGGTAGTACAGGGAAACTGGTTAAATTTATTAGTATAATGCTTAGGCAAAATGTGAATATAAATCATCCCGATGTATTAAGCCATAAAATATCCCAATGAAGCTAGTCCCCTTGCCAAAATCCTGGTGTATAAAAGTTCATATAAAACAAGGTATCAGTATTATCTTTCATACTGGATATATAGGATATTGTAAAAATATCCAAAAATTTTCAGGTGGAGAGAGGAGTGTATTAAATGGAGTTAAGTATCACCATTTTAGCAGCATGTTGGGTAAGAGAAAAACAGGAATATTTTGCATTTTATGGGGCGATTTATAAACTATTTTAAAGGTATGCAGAAAATAATTCTTTGTGGAATTATTGCTGAGGGGAGAGAGGGAGAGAGAGACAGATGGACAGAGAAGAGAGCTCTGAAAACTTATTTTTCAAAGGCCAGCCTAGGCTCGTGAGCAATTTAAGCAGAAAAATGCAGTGGCACCCGTTTTCCCCATAGATAACTTAATGAGACATTACTGAACAGACACCTGGATATCTGTCTGTGAATCCGGATATGCATCTAGTCTGCAGTGGAAAGATGTGCCTGTAAGTCAGCCAGAGATGGAAAAGAAGGAAGGAATGGAAAAGATGGGGAGGGAGGTAGGGAGGAAACGGATTGGCAGGAGAGGGGGAGAGAGAGAGGGAGAGGTGTCCTGAGATGCGGCAGAAGAGTTTCTGGTTTAGATTTCCCCAAGGCAAGGAGGGAGCAAGATAAAATTGATTGCAATTGATGCTTACACAGTTGATAACCTTGGGTCTTCCTAATCTTAGCAAAATGACAGAACATTTTTTGCCTTTTGGAAACAATTGTTCCAAAGTCCATTTTTCAAGCGTGGGGATAAGGCAATATGTATCTATGTGGGGAGGGGGAAGGAAGTAGAGGAGGGAAGGCAGAAGAGAATTTTTTTTTTCAGGAATCTGGTTAAGGAAATGTACTGAAATTGCAGAATTTGAATTACAAAATATTAATCTACTATTGAGAAAATTCTCTGATAGTCATTGGGAATATGAAGATTAAAAGTTAAATTCAGCAAGACAGATGCAACTCTCCCACACTGGGGTCCTAAAATAGATAGTGCCTCTCACCTGTTCACAGCGTAGAATCACAGTGAAGCTAGACCTTATAGCCAGGTTTTGAAATCCCTCCCCCAGTCAATCTATGAAGTAGCCTGCCTTCTAGTCTATGGTGGTTTCTGATGGTCAGTTCCAATGATGTTTTCCTTGGATTGAAAACAATTTTCCTGCCTTCAGGTCTAAAAAGTTTCCTATTTCCTTCCTTGCTCCAGGTTCCAAAAGTTTAGGGCAGGATCAGGAAAACCAGTTTTTTCACAGATTTTATCTCTATACCATCGAACCAATCCATCATTGGAGTAGAAAATAAAAACCAAACTGATTCTTGGGTGCTATAGAGATCAAGCACCCTAGTGTATTAACTGAATGTCCTTCTTTTCAGGCTATTTGGGCATATCATTGACAAGCGAGAGTTGGAGGAAGGCAGCATTCCTTTTTTTTTTTTTTAACTTTTTGGAGGGGGAAATGCAGGACAATGGGGATTGCATGACTTGCCCAAAGTCACACAACTAGTAAGTGTTAAGCATCTGAGCCCAAATCTGAACTCAGGTTCTCCTGACTCCAGGGCTGGTGTGCTATTCACTGTGCCATCTAGCGGCCACCAGCATTACTTTTTAATAAAAGGAGTGCTGAGAACAGGAATCTGGAAGATCTAGATTCAAATCTTGCTTTTGACATTTGCTAGCTTTGTGACCTTGGACAAGTCACTTGACCTCTCTGAGCCTCAGTTTCCCCATCTATAAAATGGATATTATAATACATGTAGCACCTATTTCATGTAGTCTTGTTGAGTCTCAAATGAGAAAGGGTACATAATGTTTTATAAACTTCAAAGAACTATTTAAAGAGTCAATTTTTATTGTTGAGTAAATAAGAATTTTGACCTTAATCCATATTAAAATGCCAGAGTCTGGATCAGTCTTGACATCTCTTCAATATAAGGGGCACACATTGAATATGACTTTCTATTTCAGTTGGATTATGGAGACTGGAAAGATAGAAATGGGCTGTGGCCCACCATCCAGCCACCAAGAAGTTCCTAGACATACCTAAGGTCACATGACTCGATCTTTGTTTTTTCATCTCAGAAACTGCTGGGAGAAGTTTCTAATTAGAACTGAGCTGTTCCCTTTAGTTTACTTATTTATTTAATAATCTTGTTAATACTTTTAAAATTTACATCCCATTTAGCTCAGAATATACCCCTGTCCTTTCCCTTCTTTAGTGAGTCTTCCTTTGTAATAAAGATTTTTAAAATTCTGCCAACTGTTTTTGACAACAAATGCACATTCCCCCTTCCTTTTCCAACAATATGGAAAGGTGCATTTACTCATTTATTCTCTTTCTTCCCCCCCATTATCAAGCTTCCCCCCCCTCACTTTCTCCATCCACTGAGAAAAAAATAAAAGCAAAATCCTTGTAACAAATATGCATAGTCAAACAAAACAAATTTCTATATTGGCCACGTCCAAAATATGTCTCACTCTAACAATTTTTTTTTTTTTTTGCTTTTTGGAGGGCAATTAAGGTTAAGTAACTTGCCCAAGGTCACACGGCTAGGTTTTTTCTTTTGTTTGTGTGGGTTAAGTGTCTGAGGCTGGATCAGAACTCAGGTCCTTCTGACTCCAGGGCAGGCGCTCTATTCACTGCGACACCTAGCCACCCCCCTCACTCTATTTAGTCCAATACTTCTCACTATCTCTTTTCCAGGGTCAAACGTGGTCATTATAATTATGCAGTGTTCAGTTTGGAGTTTATTGTTCTTTCCATTTACATTGTTGTAGTCACAATGTATATTGTTTTCCTAACCTTGCTTACTTTATTTTGAATCAATTTATATGAGTCTCCCCATGCTTTTCCTAATTCTTCATATTCACTGTATTTTTACACTGGCATTCTCTTACCATTCTGGAAAGTCTTTGAGTATGGCCCTAGTAACAGATTTAGTCTGTTGTTGTTCTTTTATGACCAGACTAACTAACTATGGAGAGGTACTTCACCAAGAAGCTGGTCTCTTTTTAAAGACTGGGGGAGGGGTAGTTAAAATAATACATAAAAAAAAGCAAAAATGTCCCTCAATCCTGTGTGATGCCCTTTCTCTTCTATAATAGCAATGTCAGATTAGCACAAAGGGGAGGGGAGAAGGGAAGGAAGGTACTAAGAATAACAGCATTCAGACTATCAATAAACTTTGATTGTTGATACTTTCAACATTAGATCTTTTTTTTTTCAGTGAACAGTGAGCGGACATATTGCTAACATACTTGTGATATATCAACCATGACATTCTTGCTATAAACAAAATAAGAAGAAAGTTACAGTTAAATGCAAGGATTGTTCACAAGGATTCCTTGGAAAAGCAAAGACAGTAGTCTAAAGAATGAATTTTATCCTGTCCCTAGAAGCAACAAGAAACATCATTTTATAGGATATTTGGTTGTCATGTATTGCAGGGTTGATGCTGTACAAAAAGGACAACCATGAAAATAATTAATGTTTTATGCACCATCTGCTGTTGACAATGAAGTGGAAGAAAAATTATATGAAGAATTGGAGAAGACCATCTAAATTAAATCAATATTCCCTTTGATGCTTGGTGACTCTAAATGCAAAAGTAGGAAAAGGTAGCATGGGAAAAATATATGGGAAAGCATGGTTCAGGAAAAAGGAAGCAAAGGACTTGAAGATTATGAAGAAACCTCCTCTACCTCATGAACACTGTTTAAAAAAGAATTGGTCTGGTCTTGGCAAAAAGATAATAACACCATAAAGAACAAACTAGATTATATTTTAACAACCAGGAAAATAATTGTTAACGAAATTAGTTATCTGTGAGTTAGTTGTCTGTATATGTTCAAACCACTGATTCGTAAGAGCTGAAATAAGAATTTATAAAAGAAAGAAAAGAAAAAAGAAAGAATAACCATGAGAAAAAGATGCTATGTTTGAAACAACTTGTCCTAGAACTATTTAAATAAATAATTGAAAGTCAAAAGTAAGAAAAAGCCAACAGAAATGAGATCAACATGGACTATAATGATTTTAACTACATGTGTAATCAATGTAAATTAATTGCCACAAAAAAGCCCTAAAACAGCCTGTCAACAAACATCTAACTTACAAAATAGAGAAAGATGACTACCAAAGGCAACACTAGGCTTGAATATAAACTTGATGTAAAATCTCACTAAGAAGGATAATGGACAATTATGAGCAGTATCATCTTACAAAGCAGAGAGAAGCTATAGAAGACAAAACCAGCTTTTTAAAAAAAAAGCTTGGCAAGATATACAAAGTCATGCCAAGGACATTCAAGGAGCAAAGTGGAAGGACCATGCACAGAAAGAAAATGGTAAAAGTCAATTTAACAAGTAATTTTCCCCTTAAAGATTCTGGAACCACCACACCTGGATCCCAAAATTGCAGACCCAGATGTGCTAACAGAGGAGTGGGAATGGTGCTAAAGAGAAGAAAGATGGGGAAAGTAGCCATTTTAGACCAATCATATGTAAAGGAGATCCATGCTAGGTATGATAAAATTGTGAAAAAAATTGATCAGCTAATATACATGGTATCTGAAAAAGTAAAGATATCAGAGATATGGGAAAACCTCAGAACATGTTGATACCGAAAAATATGAATTAAAGAACATTAACAACTACTGACCTATTTGTCTACTCTCCCATTCATACAGAATCTTTATAAGCATCCTTTATGAGGATATTAGGAGGAAACAACCAGTGTTTTTCAAGTCATATTCAATAATAGACCACATCCTTTACCATTTTACAATAAACTGAAGATGTAAGATTTGTGATTATTGTTTGTTGATTATGAAAAGGCATAAGATTCAGTAGATCAAAATATTACCTTAGTATCTCTTTTACAATTCCATACATCAAAATGCTTCAATACTCTTTGGGAGATATAACAACAGCATCAGTGATGCTCTGATAATAAACATTAGTGGGGGCATAAAATATTGAATATATGCTGTGATGGAGAAATCTAGGACAGTGTGCAAATCAAACGAGGACTTTCTTATGGATAGTAAAGTCTTATGAATTCTCCTATTTTCTGCCCCCAGAACATTGTGGAGGCTCATGGAAGAGATCTCTCTGCAAGAACAAAATAAGTTTGGCTTCTTCATTCAAGATCAAATGGATGAAGAATGTCTATAGGCCAGATTTCAACATGCATTCATCATGCATGGATGGAGAGTGTGTTCAACAAGATATATATCTGGGACAAACTGTTAAAGTAGAGAGAAAAATTAGGCTCAGAGTCATCTAGGAGCAGAGGTTGGATTGCTTTTGGAGAAGTAGAAATTCTCTTTTACTGATCCTAAGCTTCCCATGAAAGAAAAGGCCCATATTTTCAATGCTAATATTCTATTGGTGTTGCTGTATGGTAGGAGGCAGCAACTAAGGTCTTCAAGTCAAGTCCAGCCTGCCACCCTTTTTTGCACATCTTACAAGTTAAAGATGTTTTTTACATTTTAAAATCATTCTTAGCTCATGGGTCATACAAAAGCAGACAGGGGAAATATTTGGTCCATGGGCTGTAGTTTGCTGAGTCTATATGGCATCAAGATTTGGAATATAACTAAGAATTAAAAAAACAAATATCACACAGAGGACAGCAGAGAGAGACAAGGTGCTGGTGAGCAGTATACCACACATGGAGAACTCCAAAGAATAATAACAGAAAATGTCATCAAGTAATTGTACGATAGGAAGAGAAGACAGACTGGTCATAACAGCAGGAATGAGGTATGTTAGATGAACAAAGTACTTCACTGGTACCATGAAATGTCAGAAGAAAGTGAGAAAAGCCTTTAGAACATTGGGTGGATTCCTTCCCGTCATGGTTAACTTATGAAAAAGAGTCCTCCAGGTTCAGCCAGCCTGAATAGGTTGCTATATACATGATTAGAGGGAACTCACCAATTGATGAGATCACAGATCCAGTTGAGCATTAAAGGGCTACCTTTCAGTTGGAGGAGGCAGAGGGTCTTCAAATACTCTCCTTACCAGTCGGTTCGAAGTTTAATATTTCATTTTTCCCAATTACATGTAAAAACAATTTTAACCAAGTTTAATCAAAATTGTACTATACAGAAATAATATGAACATCACAATCCTGATATACATACAAAAGATAAAACACAATATCAATGGAGAACAAAGGTACAAAACCCCTAAAAAACCCATGTGAGGGGAAGGGACATATCAATGGGATTTGATGTTTTGTGGTTTTTCAACTATAGGTTTTGCTGAAATAGTTTCCTTAAGATAAGTTAAAACTAGTTATCATTCTATCTTTTATCTTTAGTATATGTATTCACACACACACACATATACACACATATTTTCTTTTACTAGAGATGGGAGAAAGTTAATCCTGGTGCCTCCCCCAGAGATTATCTCCAAATTTATTCTGCACCTGACTTGTTTGCATATATTCATTAGCATGCTGCCTCCATTGCTTGTTGCCCTATTGAGGGCAGAGACTGTTTTTTCTCCTTTCTTTGTATTCCCATTAGGGGAGGGGGAAGGATACTTGGAAAAACTATGATGATGTAAGAAACAGAAAATATCAATAAAAATTTATCAAAGAAAAAGAAAATACTTCCAATTATGATGTGACTATGGATGCCTGTTCAGCTCTCCATGCAGAATTTTGTCCACTCCTGGGAACAGATGAGGGGCAGCATTTGTAAGTGTGCATGCCCATAGCATCTCACTCCAGAAATTCCATCACATGCATTTGAAATTTTTAAGGCATCTGATCAGTTTGTGAAAAGTAGGTCTCCCCCACAAAAAAAAAACCATTAGACTGAAACATATGATATCTTATAAACTTATGAGGTGGCCTTATTTACATCATCTTATGTCTGTACCTCACAATAACAGGGTATTATAAGTATGTGTCCCCGTTTTACAGAAAGAACAATTGAGTCTCTAAATGCCTCACCAGATCACTATCCTTGTTCAGGTTCTCATCACCTATCACATGGGTCACTGCAATAGCCTCACAATGTCTCCTTGTTCAGTACCTCCCTTCTACAATTTATCCTCCATACTGCTGGCAAAATGATGTTCCTATGGCATATGAATGACATTACTCCTCTATTCACAAAGCTTCAGTAGCAACTTATTGCCTCTAGGAGAAAATACCCTCAGCTTGGTATTTAAAGAACTCTGTTATCTGGCTACAACATATCTATCTAGATTTATTTCATATTGCTCTTCTTGACATAATCTAAAAACTAAAAATAAAAGTCCACAGGCTTTGTAAAGTCTATTTTTTTCTGTGAATTTGTTCCCTGAGGTCAGAATTCCACCTCCCATTTCCATCCCTTTATACATGTAGCCCCACTGTTTACATATGTGCCTTCTGGTCCTCTGAAAAAGGACATTATGATACTGTGGGTCTGGGGAGATGTGATTACTGATGGACTGATAGACCTCTAAGAGAGAGAAGCAGAGAAAGGCATATAGGGCAAAGAGAAGGAAGAATTGGACATTCGTTAATGAACAGAAAATGCATGGAGTCCCAAACATGTGGAGAAAAGCCCCCCAACAAGTCCATTGATTTCTAGCACCTCCATCCCTGAGAGGACCCTTCCAGTGAGATAATTAACTGCTAGGTTGAACTGAGATTTCTTACTCCTGGGTCGCAAAATGCCTTAACACTTAAGTATTGTCTCACTTAAACAATCTGTCTTCATTACTGTTTTTGCTCCTCTGATTTGATAACTATTTATTTGTCATCACAATTGTCCTTTGTGTAATAACTGTCTTATGGGAGAAGAGACTAAACTGGCCAAGATAAAAATAACTTAATCCTCTAGGTCTTGATGGGACTATCTCCTCCCCTTTCCCCCATAGTGAAGACGGGAAGCAGTTCTTATCCTGACTTCCCCAAAAAGATCGTACCCCTAGTGTTTTGATTTGCTGTCCCCTGTCTCTCCCTACTCATCACTGCCCCCTAGCTTCCGTGCCTTCTTCCTCCGAGTCTCAGTTCAAGTCCTACTTGCTGCAAAAAGCCTCTCCTGATCCCCTTTAATGGTAATCCCTTCTCTCTATTGATTGTTTTCAATTTATCCTGTATTTATCTTGTTGGTATATAGTTGTTTGCATGTTGTTTCCCCCATCAGACTGTAAACTCCTTGAGAACAGGGACTCTCTTTTGTCAGCACAGGGCCTGGCAAATAGTAGGTGCTTAATTATTGTTAGTTGATTGAATCACTGACCCTAGACTTCAAATATCTCGTTGTAATAGATAGATATTATTCCAGTTCAATACCCTCTCTTGAAGCTACCTCAAAAGAGAAATCAATCGACTAATGACAAAAGTTCTACTACCCACATAGATGTAAATCTAGTCTCCTTAAGGTGTGGGGTGAGGCATTTCAGATCTGCCTATAAACCTGTTACATTTAGTCCTTCTGTTACAAAGGTTTTCAATTTTATGTAATCAAAAATTGGTCATTTCATCTCAAATGATGCTCTCCATCATTATCCCTTGTTTGGTCAAGAACTCTTCCTCCATACATAGCTGTGAAGGGTATCTCCTTCCCTGCTGCAATTTGTTCAGGATGGGAGTAGGAATAGAAACTGGTCCTGTGATTTTATTAGTATAGGGAACTCTCCAGGAAAGGAAACTCTCTTTTCCAATTCAGGTTAAGTGGTTGAGTGATCTGCCCAGGGTTACTGAGCCAGGATGTGTCAATTAGGATCTGGAAACTATATCTTCTTGGCTTCAAGGCCTGTCCTCTATTTTCTCTCATGCTGCACAAAAAAATGTGCTTATTCTCTCTCTCTCTCTCTCTCTCTCTCTCTCTCTCTCTCTCTCTCTCTCTCTCTCTCTCTCTCTCCCCCCCCCTCTCTCATTCTTATTTTTTTAATGGTATGTCATTTTATATCTAGGTCATATATCCATTTGGAGACTGTCGTGGTATATGCTGTGAGATGTTGGTCTAAACCTAATTTCTGCCAGACTGTTTCCCAGTTTTCCCAAAAGTTAAGTTCACAGTTTCTCAATTCCTCATATTATCCTCTTCCCTGTTTTTGTTTTTTTGGATCTTGGAACATTTGGGGTTTTTGTTGATTGTTAAGTTCGACAAAAACAACAACAAATAAAATCACCAGTAGAATTGTACTATGCTGAGTATTTGAACAATACACCATCTGGAGGCCTCTTAATCTAATTTATTATTCTTACTAATTAAGTGCTATCTACAATTGTCTCTGAAGGAAGGAATTTCTTTTTAATATTTTTTTTGCCTTCTATTTCTCAGTGCCCTGAGGCATATTTCACATTGCCCTACCAAAGTTACTATTACTATCTCAACTGTTTGTCAGTCCAATGTTCTTTCCACTACTCCAGGCTGGAAGCTGGCCTCTGAGCACATATACAAAGAATTTTCCATTTCCTCTTCTAAAACTGCCAATGTCTTATCAAAGCTTTACTATTTCAGTATGCCTTTAAAAAATAACTTCCCCTCAAAAAAAAAAAAAAGAACAAATACTTTCCCAGACAGAATACTGATCACAATTTCTCTAAGGTGATATTATTTATTTCATTTGTCTTTGGAGGGGACCATTTTCATTTTCCCTTCTCCTCACCGTATTCCTTTGCTGACTCAACTTTGACTCTCTGAGTTGTTAACTCTTGACTTTTTTTTTCAAATAAGTTGGGGATTGTTTTCAGCAAATGATGAGGAAAAGCAGTTTGGTTTGACCCTCTTTCTGGAGTTACCCCATGGCATTTATTAATAGCTCTGTAAACAGACTTAGGCACAGTATCATCTTGCTGCTTTCGATACTACCAAGTTTATGAGAAGTTGCCTAGAAAAAACAAGATAAAGTCTCCAGAAATCTGATGCTGGTCAATTGTCCATTAATTTCAGCTTTCATAAATCACACGCAAATGAACCGTCCATTGTGATCACTGTTCCAGATCTAAGGGATGTTTTTTTTTCCTCTTCCTCCTTTAGTAGACTTTCAGAAAGCCCAAGTTATGTGTCTACTGATAGAAAGGCTAATTACAAAGCTTCCCAAGAGATCACAAATATGAACTTTAATCAGCCCAGGCTCAAAAAGTAGCCATGGTATTTTTGATTCATTCATTGATAAACAGAAGAATGTAAGTTGTATTTGATTCTAAATTTAGGGCAAAAACTGATCCTCCATCAGGGTACAACCCTAGTGATGGAGCAAATGTAGACATGTTGCTTCAAACTGGCGATCTTGCTTATTCTCAGATGTTCCCTACTATAAAGAGGCAGCTTGGTCAAGGAGTTAAGTTCTAAACACTTGACTCTAACATGTATTATCTATGTTCTCATCTGTCAAGTGGGTTAATTAATACCAGTAATACCAACAGTTATTTGTAAGACTCAAACAAAAAAATATAGGCATAAACATATATCATATTCTCTAGATACTTAGAAATGCTGCATAAATATGCTGGTTTCACATTTTAAATGGTCAGGGAAGTAGATCCCAAACAAAGGGGGTAGAGTGGATTAAATTGTCTTTGAGCAATTGCAAAGCTGTCTTAAGGATCCCAAGCTTCTCTATAAAATAAAGACCCATCTTTTTTTAAACATCCTTCTGCTAGTGTTGTTCTATGTAGTCATCTGAAGAATTAAAAATTATAATGATCCAAACAGCATTGAAGAGGCTAATGACATAGGAGGAACAGAGAACTATCAAAGTAAAATGGGTTGTCTTTGAAGAAATATAAGCAAGAGTGAGAGATGGCAATTCAACAATTGAGGTGCTCCTCCTGGGAATATCAAAATAAAAAAGAAGGTTCCTAGCATGTTCGGGAGGACCCGTGGGGAAGGGCATGAGCAAGAGTCCCCCAGGAAGGGCAGGCACAGATTCGCTGCTCTGCATCCTTGGTGGGACTACCCACAATGGTGAGATCCCAGATCTGTCCTGGAATTAAAGGACAGGGAGATTGTGAGATGAAGACAACACGAGCGGAACATTCAGTAAGTTACCTGAGGTCAAGAATCATCTCTTAATTTTTCTTGAATCTACCCAACCCAGTTCTTTACCCAAGGTATGACTTACATAAATCATATGTTTAATAAACATTTGATTATTGAATGAATAAAACAAACTTCTGAGTAGTTGGACACATACTTTTCTACTTCTCACTCACATAATTTTCTTCATTCTTTTTTTTTGTTTGTTTTTGGAGGGCATTTGGGGTTAAGTAACTTGCCCAAGGTCACAGGGCTAGGTTTTTGTTTGTGTGTGTTAAGTGTCTGAGGCCGGATCCGAACTCAGGTCCTTCTGACTCCAGGGCCGATGCTCTACTCACTGCGCCACCTAGCCGCCCCTTTCTTCATTCTTATTATAAAATCTTCTTGTAGCCCATCTTTATATAACCATTAAATAAAAATGATTTCTCAATCTTTATCAATATCATCACCACACTAGAGCCAGGGGTAGGAAACCTGCAGCCTTGAGGACACATATGGCCCTCTAGGTCCTCAAGTGTGGCCCTTTAACTGAATCCAAACTTCAGAGAACAAATGGGATTTGTTTAGTCACTAGACCATAAGTTCCTTGAATCTTTTTAAATCAAACTGTACAACTCTTCTTGTGTACAATGATGTGTATACTGTAAATTCTTTAAAATCTTTGGTTTCTTTGTTGATTGTCCTTTTGTTAACATTACCATTAATACAGAGAAATCTGAACAATTTCCATAATGAGAAGCAGCTGGGTGGCACAATGGACTTAAAGTCAGAAAGAACATTGGACTTAAAGTCAGAAAGACCTGAGTTCAAATCCAGCCTCATACACTTATTAACTGTGTGACTCTAGCCAAGTCACTCAATCTCTGTCTCAGTTTCCTAAGCTGTAGAACGAGGATAATAATAGCATCTATTTTTCAGTCTTGTTGTCGGGATCAAATGAGAATGATTATAGAGTGTTCAGCATGGGGCCTGACACGTATTAAGTGCCACATTATTATCAATGGATGGAACATTCTAATAACCTTTATTAAAAGGCCTTATTGTTTTTAATTTCATGACTCAACATGAGCCTCAGACATCAATTAAACTGATTGAATAGACTTCACAACTATGTGCGTTACTATAAATGAAATCCTCCAAATGATATGTCCCTAATGACTTATCAGGTATTCCCTGTGCCCCTTTTAGCTTTCTCTCATTTATCCCAATGTATTTGTAACAGGACACAACTGGATAGCTATGTCCACTGATGAGCAAGAACTCCCCATGCTTTATCTACCTAAGCTCCTGGAAAACTATGTCTCTGTACTTACAAGTTGAGTGTCTATCCCATCCTGAGAGAGGCAGGAGAAACCAGAGAAGAACCCGAGTGAGGACAAGACCTAGAGTTAGCTATATGAGATGGGGCTCCAGACAGATGGGAAAACTAGGTTTGCTTTGCAATAACATCTTGTTCCAACCTTATAAAATGCCACTGTATTATATACAATACTTTATTTCAGTCACTCCTCAGTTGTCTGATGTTTCACTTATTTCTAGATTTTATTTTGGGGTTTATTTTGCAATAGAAAATAATGCTGTTATAAATGAAATTTATAGTTATCTGTGTGTGTGTGTCTCTGTATGTCTCTTTGTCTCTCTCTGTCTCTCTCTCTGTCTCTCTCTGTGTCTCTCTCTGTCTCTGTCTCTGTTTCTGTCTGTCTGTCTCTGTCTGTCTGTCTGTCTCTCTCTCTGTCTCTCTGTCTCTCTCTCTCTCGTTCCCAGAAATTCCCAGCAATCAGATAACATAGTTTTATGGATGCTTCTCCAGAAAAAAAATTCTTTTTGATCATAGAGATTAAAGAATATTTTATTGATGCCCCCCCCCCTTTTTAGACCTATAACTCATGACCCAGGGGCCACAAAATCCCTGGAGTCCTACAGGTCATGTATGGTCTTGGGGCGGGGGATGACCTAAGGAAAAGTTATTTTTCTTTTTGCCTTGTTGACCCCACCTCGAGTAGAGTTTACTCCAGTAAAATCTCCAAATGTAGTTTGAGTCTAGGTTTTCACAAATATGGATAAAAGGGATGTCTAACTCCTGTACAAGCACTGAAGGTAGTTGAGGCATATGGATAGGGAACAACATTTTTCTTTACATAGAAAGTGCTAAAGGTGACAAGTACACCAAGTAACCTAAAAACAAACACTGAAAATCCATAAAGCCCTCAAAATAACTCACAGGTTTCCCTGGCCCACTCTTTTATGTTACAATGAAATCTCCTTCCCTCTCAGAGTCTTACACAGTGTTCTCAAGATTGGTAGTGCCTCTCTGTGATTTAGACTGCCCCTGGAAGGCAAAAATATTTTTAGTTTATTGAATTGGCAACCCAATTCTCACCAGACATACACTGCAATAATTTCCTTTAATAATGGGGATAGTGAGGGTAGTGGCAAGCTTGATCACTCGTCATCCTCTTCATGGCTTTGACTATTGCCATATGGGGTCTTCTTTCTCCAAGAGACAAACTATATCAGGAACTCCCCTTCTCTCTCTCTGGAAGAATAATTCTAAAGATAACCCCTAAGGCAGATGATGTCCAGGAAATATCTCTTTTCTGGTGAGAAGGCTAGAAAATGGGGTCAAAATGCCTAGGAAATTGAAATTCCCCTCAGCCTATACAGGATGTTCAGATTCAAAAACATTGGCCGTGAACTTCTGATGCAGTTAGAAAGAGCATGGACTTTAGCATAAAAGCATCAGATTCAAATACTGATGCTTACTACCTTTGTGACCTTGGACAAGTCATGTAACTTTAAAGGTCTTTGGTTTCTTCATCATTAAAATAAAGAGGTTGGACTAGATGCTCTCTGAAGTCCTTGACAGCTCTAGATCTGTGACCCCATTAATTCCTTTCTTCAGCTGAAAGGACAAGCATGCTCTGTCATTGCCTTGGCTGCTGCTATCTCTTGGGATAGGGATGCCCACTTTCATAAACTCTTCTCTCAAAAAATGGGCAAACACATCTGCTTTTTCCATGCACTTCAGCTTACCGAGGGCACTATGAACTCTTTCCCTCTCTTTGCCTCCTCTCCCCACACCCACCCTACACTGTATGCTGGAAGACAGGTACAAGGAAAAAGGCAAAAAGTCCATCCATGTGAGACTCAGTCAGTCAATTATCCTGAGGCAGCCCCAGTCTTTGAAATTCAATCAGGAGCCATCTCCAGGTTGTCACCAAGGTGCCGCTGGGCACACACACACACACACACACACACACACACACACACACACACACAGAAGTAATGTGCTTACACATCCATCCTGCCTAAGAGGAGATTTATGGTTGACAATTTGGAAGGACTTCTCTCACCAATTCCCCTCGCACAGAGACCATTGTCACTTTCTAGGAAACTTCAGAACTTTCCCTTGTAACAGAGAAACACAATCATATGATAAAAAGTCATTACAGTGACTACACGTGACAGTTTATATAGCATTCTGCACCTGCCATCCACCACATAAAGAGAAAGATGAAGGGCTTGTGCATCTTCATGTGTCATCTGAAACGTGCCTTGGTCATTGCCTTTAAATTGAATTCGGATGGCTTTTCGTGTTTTATTTACATTATTTTAGTCGTTGTCTACATATTTTTCTTGGTTCTTTCCTTTATTGTGTATCATTTTACCGCTAGTTCCCTTGACATTTCTCTGAATTCTCTGCTTACTGGTCTCTTTTTCAGTAATGTAATAACATTTCATGGCATTCACATACCAGTTTGCTTAGCAATTCCTAATTGTTGGGTTCATGCTTTGTTTCTGGTTTTTTGAGGGGGGGTTGCTACCGTAACAAAGCCTTCCATAGATAGTTTAGTTTAGAAAGGACTTTCATCTTAAATCCAATCCAGTCCAGCAGGAATTTATTAATTGCTTGTTAATAAGCCAAATCCTGTACTAGGAACTGAGCCTATATTCTTTGGGGGGATGTGGATAGAACATTAATATTATTTCTGTCTTTCAGTCTCCTTAGAGTACATCCCTATCCTGGAGTTCTTGACTGAACTATAGACTCCCTAGAAATGAGATAGACTCTACAAGTCCCCAAATTGCACTCAACAATGGTATTAACTGATGGCTTATCCTTTCAAAAGAAACTGCATAGCATCACCTCCACAATGCCATGGTCCTCTCCAAAGATTAAGGACAAACAACAACAATCACAACAACAACCACCTGTGCATTTTTTTTCTTTTTAAGTGTTACTGGGGGGTGGGGGGTGGGTAATGAGGATTAAGAGATTTGCCTAGGGTCCATTGTGCCACCTAATTTTCTGTCTTGTGCATTTTCATTGACTGTTCTAGGGTCCACTGTGCCACCTAATTTTCTGTCTTGTGCATTTTCATTGACTGTTCTCCATGCCTGGAATTCTCTCCCTCCTCTTCTCTACCTCTTGGCTTTCCTGGCTTCCTTCAAGACCTAACTATAGTCCCATGTACTCCAAAAAGTTTTTCCCTATTTCTTCCTTAATGCTAACACCTTCCTTCTGCTGATTAATTCCAATTTATCCTGAATACAGCTTATTTGTTTATATCTGTTTGCATACTTTCCCATTAGACTTAGCTCCTTGAGAGTGGGAACTATTTTTTGCTTTTTTTTGCAGCCTCAGTGTTTGGCACATGGTAGAAGCTTAATAAATGTTTGTTGACTAAATTACTCATCATCATACAAAGAATCTTCTTAAAGGAACTGGAAGATACTTCTGTCTTCCAATTCAGCTTTCTCATTAGCACATCTGATTGGAGAGATTATTGGATCCTCCTTTTCTGATGATTTATAAACAAATTCGCATGAACCTCAGCTGCCTGCCAACATATATGCACTACCAGGAAATCTGAGATCTTGAGAAATGACTCCAGTTTCTCACAGTCCAATAATTTCTGCTCAAGGACCAAATAAATATCACCAGCTATTCCGGATACCTGACATATTTATTGCAACATCCCCTCTGAGCCTTTCCCAGCTTGATGTGTTCTCACACATTGTTGGTTTTCCCCCCCCCCAAATTATGTTATGAAAGAAGTTACAGAAAATGTAGGCTGGAGAAACAAGATGTTATCTTTTGGAGAGGACAGAGTCTACGTTAATGGAGACGCCTCATCCATTCAGAGGCTTTCTAAAGCCAATGTGCTCCAGTGGGTGTGATAAATCCCCAGGATCTGAATCCCAGATTTTGCAGTTGGACGTCTAAGTCAGCATGAACCGCTTAGTTATGTTCCAAATGAACACAATGTATTATTATTGGATAAGCAGGAACATCTGTTGGGTCAATTGTGCTATGTTCTCTTGAAGACAATGGGATTCTCTAAACGCAGACCTAATTACCTCTCTCTCAGAGGACTTTGTAATAGGGTGCTTAATACCCCTAAGGAATTGCTTACCTAGCTCAAAAGAATGACTTTCTTACTCAGCACTTAGATCAAGAAGAATACTGTCCAGATCATTCCCTTGTGAAGACTCCAAAAGAAAAATCACTTGGTTTCAAACAACATAATTTTTTTTTAAAACCCAAAACACCATTTTATCGATGTTCTTTTCTTCTTATAGTGTTCTATAGCTGCCTGCTCCCAATAGAACCTTCCTTTGTAATGAATCAATAAGTTAAGCAAACAAACCAACATAATGGTCATGTCTGAAAATGTATGCCTCTTTCTGCCCCTGTAGACCACCACCTCTCTTCGAAGAGGCCAGAGGCATGCTTTGCAGACAGTCCTCTGAGACCATGATGGATCACTAGCAGCTTCAAAGTTCTGAAGCCTTTCAGTGCTGTTTATCTTTGCATTATTGTGGTCCAACGATGAAGCATCTTCTCATAGAGAAGTGAGAGACTAAAAATGCATAACAAGACACACATTTTTTGGACATGGTTAATGTGGGAATTGGTTTTTAACCTAAGCATGCTTATTTGTTATAAAGATTTTCTTTTTTCTTTTTTTCCAATGGACAGAGCAGTGTTTGTGGTAGAGAGAAAAGATATGCTTATTAATTGGAAAAAATTATTTTTAAAAAGAAAAGTACATCTTTTAAAGAAAACTATTATTGTGGCCATTAACATGGTAATTTTCGAGAAATGGTGTTGGCAAAGCCTAGCTTCCCACATTCAGACAAAATTGAGATTCTTTCAATAATTCTTGTTAGAGAAGAGACTTAAACAGCTCTCACTGAGTGTCTCTATTCCACTCTCCCTGATTTCCCAAATTTAACTTGACCCTCCTAGTAACACCTTTGCTGTTGTTGAGTCATTGCAGTTGTGTCTGACTCATTGTGACCTCATTTGGGGTTTTCTTGGCAAAGGTATTGGAATGATTTGTCATTTCCTTATCTAGCTCATTTTACAGATAAGGAAACTGAGGCAAACAGAGTGAAATGACTTGCCTAGATACACTGTTGGTATCTGAGGCCAGATTTTAATTTAGGATTGTGAGTCTTCCTGACTCTGGGCCCAGTGTTCTATCAACTGAGCCACCTACCTGCCTCCTAGTAACACTTAGGTCAGACCAAATATGGTGTACACAATAGTCTAATAGAAAAAAGATCTGAGTTTGGAGCTAGAGGACCCAAGTTCATTTACTGGCTTTGCTCATTTCTACCTGTCTGAACTTAAGTCACTTTAGCTCATAGGGACTCAGTTTTCTCATCTGTGAACCAAGATCATTGGAACAGAAGAACAGAAGACCTCTAAGGTCCTTCCAGGTTCTAAATCAAGGATCTTTTGACTTATTTTCACCCTGAAACAGCATCATTTTCTTTCTAGCTAATTCAAGGATATCAGATTTGAATGCACAGGACCCTTGCTCCAAGACTCTCTAGTATATAAAGGAGAGCTTCTTCAGAGGTGAAGTGGCTTAAGTGAGCTCTTACAATGCTAAGTCCAAGTTGGATGATGCTGGGTGATATTGATAGCTTTAAAAAAAATCATAGATTCTCTGATTTGTAAAGGACTTCAGAGGTCATCTCATCTTGCCTAATACTCCAGTTGTGAAACTCCTCCATAGTTATTATCTACAGAGGGTCTTCTGATCCCTGCTTTAAAACTTCCACTGATGGGGAATTAATTCACTCCAAAACAGAATGACATTTGAACTGTACAAAAGTTAAACGGACCACCATTCTGTTTTGGAGTTGTAGTCAATAGACTTCCCTGGGTTGGAGCAAGAGAGAGGGTGACTACAGAATCTTATAGTTCAAGTTCATTCAACTTCAGAGCCAGAAGAAAATCCAGGGTCATTGTTTTACTAATGAGAAAAGGAAGGAAGGCCACAAGAGAGTTCAGTCACTTGCCTAAGGTCAGACATATATAAAACAGAAACAAGACTAGAATTCAAGTCTCAAAACAATCAGCTACAAGTGTTTACCCATAAGTTTTACAGCTTACAGAGCACTTTAAAAAATAAACTTTATTGTAAAATTTTGTTTTTATATTGCTTAAATTCCTGCTGAATCCTTCCCTCTACCCCCTCCCTGAAAGGAAGAAAGAAGGAAGGAAGGAAGGAAGGAAGGAAGGAAGGAAGGAAGGAAGGAAGGAAGGAGAAGGAAGGAAGAAAGAAAAGAAGAAAAAGGAAGACAAAAAATCAGCAAAATTGATCACTATATTCAATCTATATCTGATATATATGCAGTATATCATCTTCAGACTCCAGCCATTTTCTCTGGCTGTTCTCCATGCCTGGAATTCTCCCCCTTCTCATCTCTCCCTCCTGGCTTCCCTAGCTTCCTTCAAGTCCCAGCTAAAATCCTACGTTCTTCAAGAAGTCTTTCCTTATCCCCCTTAATGCTGATTAATTCCTATTTATCCTGGATGTAGTTTGTTTGTGCACATATTTTTGTACATAGATAGTCTTCCCCATTAGATTGGGAGATCCTTAAATGCAGGGGCTAGCTATTGTCTTTCTTGGCATCCCCTGCACTTAGTATAGTGACTGGCATGTAGGGTGTGATTAATAAATGTTTACTGACAGACTGACTGACTACAACAGAGTGAGAGGAGAAATTATCTCCTCTCTCTTTGTTGGAGCTGCACTCATTATCTTTCCCCTCCTAAACAACTCCCCTATAGCAGTTGGGGGCACCACCGTTCTCTCAATCACTGAGGCTCTCAACCTACTTACCGTCCTCAGCTCCTCACCCTTTCTCCTTCCATATCCAATCAGTTATCCAGCCCAGCCATTTCTGCCTTTATGACATCTTTCATATACACTTCCTGACACTGCCACCATCCTGGTTTAGACGTCATTACTGGACTATTGCAATAACTTGCTGAATGGTTTTTCCTCCAAAGTGTCTCCCCACCCTAGTCCAACCTCAATCTTCCTAAAGCACATGTCTGACTGTGTCACCCTCCTATTCAATAAACTCCTGTGATTCCCTATCCCCTCCAGGACCAAATATCAAACCCTCTGTTTGGTGTTCAAAACCCTCTATAACCTGGCCTCTTCCTACATTTCTGTTCTTCTTACACCTTACTCCCTTCCACTTTTCAATCTAGTGACACTGGATCTCCATGCTGTCCCTTGAACAAGACCCTCCATCTCTTGACTTGGACATCTTCACTGACTGCCCTCCATGCTTCATACTCTATCCTTGCTCATCTCCAGTTCCTAGGATCCTTAGATTCCTTGACGTCTTGAAATTTCAGCTAAATCTTCACTTTCTGCATGAAGCCTTCCCAATCTTCCTCAGTGTCTTTCCTCTGTGATTATCTCCAGTTTGACCCATCTATATCTTCTTTGTACATAGTTGTTTGCAATCTGTCTCCCCATTAGACCATAAGCCACTTGAAAGCAGGGACTTCTTTGCTTTCTATTATATTCTCAGAGTAGAACACAGTGCCTGGCACATGGTAGATGTTTAATAAATGTTTGTTAGGGGTGGCTAGGTGGCGCAGTGAATAGAGCACCGGCCCTGGAATCAGAAGGACCTGAGTTCGGAGCCGGCCTCCCACACTTAATCCACACAAACAAAAACCTAGCCGTGTGACCTTGGGCAAGTTACTTAACCCCAATTGCCCTAAAGGGGCAGCTAGGTGGCGCAGTGAGTAAGAGCGCCGGCCTCGGAGTTGGGATGACCCGAGATCAGATCCGGCCTCAGAAAATGAGCACCCACACATAAATAATGACTAGCCGTGTAACCTTGGACAAGTTACTTAACCCCAATTGCTTTAAAAAAAAAATATTTGTTGACTTGGCTGGGAGCCAAGCTATATATGTGTGTATGTATATGCATGTGTATATATACATATACATACATATATATATAAATCTTTATAATTTTGTAACATTCCTTTCAGTTATTATATGTTTGTTGCTTTTTCCATTTACATTGTGGTAGTCACTGTGTCCATTGTTTTCTTGGTTTTGCCCACTTTACATTGCATCAGTTCATACAAGTCTTTCCATGCTTTTCTGTGCTCATAACACATGTCATTAATACTCTGTTACATTCATGTACCACAATTTATTTAGCCACCTCCCCAGGTGATTGGCATGCATTCATGCATTTTGCTTTCAGGGTTTTTTTTGCTATGACAAAAAGTTTTGCTAAAGCTTAAAACCCCACTAAGACTTTAGAACACCCTGTATTTTCTTTCTTTGTAACTAGTGACTTACTTGGAGTATATGCTGAGCAGTGAAACCTCTAGACCTTTGTGTATGGACATTTTACCCATTTTTTGGCTTAAAATTAGCAAGTCACACATCACGAGGGAGGGAGAGGACATCAGTATTGTTGTCCCCATTTTGCAGATAAGGAAACTCAGATTTTGAGAAGTTGTTGACTTACCTCAATCACACATCTCTTAACTGTCAGAAGCAGAATTTGAACTTGACTTCCTACTCCCAAGGCTGGCACTCTTTGCTACGTCATTCTCTTCTTCAAAATAAACAATCACCTATATGCTTCATGGAGGACATAATGGGGGAAAGATATTATTGAAAAATGGTTATTTATACTAATAATTTATCTTATTAAAACTAATTATTATTGAAAACTAATTTTCAAGTTATTATTTATATATGTTTGACCTGGAGGTCAAAACTAATTTTTTATTGCATGACCAATGACCATGGATTTTTGAGCCAGAGGGGACCTTCTCATTCATATAAAACAACCCTCTCTCTTTTAAAGATGAGGAAACTACAGCCTAGAAAACTGAAGGGACAGGTCCAAGGTCACAAAGGTAGATAGTAGCTGGGAAAGGATTCAATCTTGGCTCCATTGCTCTTTCCACCAAACTAAATGAATATAAGTTCCTAGAGGGGCAGGACTTTTCTAATGTTTTTTTTTTTTCATCTTTATATCCCAGTGCTTTTCATAATTGAGGGGGTAGATGGAGTGCAAATGAGGGACTTTATAAGTGTAGGAAGACCTTGTGTGGAATCTCCCTCCACTAGTTTGGGACTTGTCTTCAACTTATAGAGTTGTCTATGGCCCTGAGAGTTCCAGTGACCTATCCATGGTCTCAAAACCCATTTGTATCAGAGGCAGTACTTGGATCCAGGTCTTGCTGATTACAAAACCAGTTCTCTATCCACTATACCACACTGCCTCTCTACCTAGCTCATTAATAGTTGCTTGTTGGATAGATTCGATTGGTCCTCTCAACTCTCTCTGCTCCCTACCCAGCTCTCTGTGGTACTGAAGAGAAAGGCGGGAAGGCTAGGGGTGGAAAACTGAGTCCAAGAGAGATGGGCCAGATGCCTGCTGGGAGAAGCATTTGAACCAGCTTACCTGAATGGGGCAAAAGGTCAACTTCAAACCAGAAAGAAGTTAGCAGGGGCTGCATTGAAATAAAAGTAACTGGTCCAAAAGAAGATAAGGAGATCTACAAAGGCATTGCTTATGAACCTTGTCCGTGTCCCTTGAATCAGCCAAAATGTGGCGGCATCTTGGGGAGGGAGTGTTACGCAATGCCCAAAGTGAACAGAAATATAACAAAGACCAAGTTCCAAGATTTCAAACAAAACAAAGCATTTCTTCTAATTTGTCTCCCTAGGGCCTGAAAGGCATTTCATACATGTCCAAAGAGACATTAAAAATAATTATCCAGAAGAGTAATAGCTCCCTTGGTTGTTTTAATGTATTTTTGTCTACAAACAAGAGAAGTTCTCAAAACGGCTGCCTTGGCTTGCCTTGAAAGGTCCCTAGAACAAAAGCACTTTGAGTGACCCCATGATTATTAAACAACAGTAACCAAGGATGTAAAAGGGCCTGGAAAAGAAAAAAAGACAAAACAGCTGACATCCTTTTTGATGTCAGACTGAATTTTTCTTCATTTAAGACCAAATGAAAAGGAGGGGCTCAGAAAAAAAAGGAAATTCATCAAAAAATGATGCAATTTTTTCGTGGCATATTAAATAGGTGCTTAGAACAAGAAACTGGAAAATGCACACACTGAAAAAAGGGAAACAGCAATGAAAGCATCAGAACCCTGAATGGTGCACTGACTAAATGTCACTTCCACTGCAACCTTACAGTGGAGCATGCTGCCTGCCTTTGGGTTTGAGACTAGGTTTGAAAGAGGCACACTTTGTCAGCCGTGACCAAAGAAGTGCTTTGTTTTGTTTAAATATCCTTCTTTGTCACAAGAAAGGATTCTACTGAAGGGGGAGGAAGAATTTAGGGGAGAGTGATTGCAAAGTGAGGGTGATAAAAAACACACATATTTCTCCATATGTATAAATGTGTATGTATAAATAACTGAGAGGTCG
This sequence comes from Gymnobelideus leadbeateri, assembly GCA_011680675.1. Classification (NCBI taxonomy): domain Eukaryota; kingdom Metazoa; phylum Chordata; class Mammalia; order Diprotodontia; family Petauridae; genus Gymnobelideus; species Gymnobelideus leadbeateri. The sequence goes on from WOXC01006305.1 coordinate 809,075, forward strand.
TATGATGTAATAGACAGTTGGTCTCAAAACCAGGAATAGCTGGGCTCAAATCCTCATTTCTGAAAAATACTGGCTGTGTGACTTTGGACAAGTCACTTAACCTCTCAATGCTTGAGGCAATTCTCTAAGACTTTAAGTATCAGAGAAGGCACTGACCTGTATTGGTAGAAAAGAGTTTTCTCACACAGGATAATATAGTAATATATGTGTGTGTATATAATATATAATTATCATTTTATTATATAATTATAATAAAATTATTACATAATATACAAAACATACATATGTATGTAGATTTGTGTATAATTGTGTATATATATATATTTCATATATATATATATGTACACACACACACACATACAGGTTAGTCTCTGCCCAAATTAAGTGATATATTTCTTGGGCCAAGGGTTTCTTCCTTGGCTAAGCTGATCCAGGCATAGGACCAATGAATCACAGAACCTTGAAATTAGAAAAGAAGACTGAAAAGCCATCTCTTCTCAGGTCATTCTACCCCCTCAGTGGTGGAGGCAGAAGAGGTAGAAATGAGAAGAGAGAACATTTCAGTTCTGTGCAAAGGAAAAAGTCTTTTTTTTTAGAAAATAAACTTTTATTAACATCTTTTGTTTTTATACCACCTACATTTTCCCGTGTCCCAACCCTTTCTGCCTGCCTCCATAGAAGCATCTTACATAACAATAAATTGTTTGAAAAAGAAAAAAGAGGAAGAAGGAAAAAATAAACAAAATCAATACATTGAAAAACCCTGACAATATATGTATTATTCCACACCCATGGATCTCCCAGATAGGTAAAGGACAGAAAGGGTATGTTATCATGTTTTTTCTTTCAGACAAAGCTTGTTCTTTGTAATTTTACAATATTAATTTGGTGATATGGCTCTTTCCATTTATGTTGTTTTCTATTGTTACATTGTTGCCCTCCTTGTTACATTGTTACATTGATTCTCTCCTTGAGAGCATTGTTGTAGCCATGGTTCATATAATTTTTTGTGTCTGCTTACTTCACTTTGCTTAGATTCCTGTAAGTCTTTATATGCTTCTCTGTGTTCATCATATTTGTCAAAGCAAAATGTTCTATTTAGGATAAAGCAATAGCTACCACCAGGACAAAGTTGCAAAGGAAACACCCTGGAAGTTGACCTCAGGCTTCCCCTTAGATGGATGCTAGAAGATAGGGGTCAGAGATGTCTCTTTCAGAAAAAAAAATCAAAGCTGGAAGATCTGTAATATTTTTGTCTGCTTGAATGCTTCAGGAAAACAACCATGTATCATCAAGATGATTATAAGTACGTGGAAAATTCAGAGCTGCCCTCTAAAAGGCTTTCTGGTCACTGTTTTCTTTTATCTGTGACAAAGATCATGATGATGATGAAGCTAATGACTGTGCACAGAATTCCCGAGCAGCTGCCAACAGCTGATCTCTATTGCCTGTGCAGACCTAATAAAGAAAGCATTCCTCTCTGAGCAAGCCAAACTTTATGTGGCCAGGCTCAGAATCTCTCTTCGTTAGTCAACTATCTTTTCTTTTTCAGGATCATAAAAATGAGATTTTAGGTATTTTGTGGCTAATGTGATGAGAGTAGGTAAGCTTCCCAAGAGCAGGGACAGCTTCATTTTGTCTTTGTGCCCCAGGGCCCAGTACAGTGCCTGGTGCATTTTAAGCACTTGAGAAATGTTTATTGATGTAATCCAGTGGATAGGGAATTCTCATTGGAGACAAGTATACCTGGGTTGAAGTCTTTCCTCTGAGACCTTAGTTGTACAATCATGGTCAAGTCGGTGGAGGATATTCTCCCCTGTCTCTCTGAGTGTAGTGAATACCTTTGGTGGTCTTGATTCACCCTATTTGATATCTCCACTAATAGGAGATCAAGGGGTGGCTAGGTGGCGCAGTGAGTAGAGCGTCAGCCCTGAAGTCAGAAGGACCTGAGTTCGGATCCGGCCTCAGACACTTAACATACACAAACAAAAACCTAGCCGTGTGACCTTGGGCAAGTTACTTAACCCCAGTTGCCCTCCAAAAAGCAAAAAAAAAAATAGTGATGATCAGAAGACAATTTAGCTAACTTATTGCATGATTGTACTTATCAAGCAGAGCTATGTGGTGATGGTAGAGAGAGTGCTAGGTTGGAGTCAAGAAGACATCTTTCTGAGTTCAAATCTGGCTTCAAACACTAGTAGTGTGACCCTGGACAAGTCACTTCACCCTGTTTGCCTCAGTTTCCTCATTTGTAAAATGAGCTAGAGATGGAAATGGCAAACCACTCTAGTATCTTTGCCAAGAAAACCTGAAATGAGGTCAAAAAGAGTCAGACATGCAGGGAAAACAACTAAACACATTTATCAAGAAATCTCTCATTGCTGTAACATTAGATGCCTTGCTGGAGGATAGTCTTTGAGGCTGCATTTTGCTCAACAAGGTTAATTGTTTTAAACCCAACAAGATCTTGTCTTCTCTACAGTTTTCAATACAAAACAATAAACATTTATTAATCACTTACTATGTGCCAAGCATTGGGCTAAGTGTTGGGGATACAATCAATAAAAGGAAAGGCAGTCCTTGCCCTCAAGAAGCTTGCTATCTAATGAGGAGGAAACAACATACAAAAGGGGGCAGGAAAGTAGGGAGAATGTTGGGGGGCATTAGGTGGTACTCAGCACAGGGGACATCTTGCTCTAAGCAGTAGGAACCAGGCAGAGCAACAGATGCAAAGTGGAGTGAGCTGAGTGAATCCAGTTTCTGTCCTCTATAAAGAAAGGCATTGGAAAGAGTTTGGTGCTCCTCCCTTCTGCCCTCCAGTTAGACAGAGGAGGCTAAGGGAGGTAGTGTCAATAAAGACAGCATAGCAGTGAATTTAGAAATAATGAGCAAAACCTGGAAGAGGAACATCTATCTGTTTCCCCCTATTACATGCTAAGAGAATTAAATGTATATACCTTGCAGAATGAGATATTTTTGGATGTGGTCAATGTGGAAATTGGCTTTTTTGAGTATGCATATTGGTTACAAGGTTTTTTTTTTTTTCCAATTTGGGTGGTGAAGTTAGAGGAATAGGGAGATCAGTGATAGGGTTGAAAAGAAAAGGACAAAAAGAGAGTCATTGAAGCATTATTTTTAATGCACAGAGAGACCAGATGGAAGAGCAGGAAAAAAGAAATGCAAGACAATAAGGACAGCATTGAAAGTTACAGATTGACTTAATCATATACCTAAGAGGAAAAGCAAGTTGTTTTTAATGAAGATTCATGGCTTCATGTGCGACCATGTCTTTCTGTTCTATTTTGCATATGGAAATGTTTGTTTTATTTGACGTTTGTAAAGTTCAGAATAAAAAATATATTTATGTTCTTCATATGTATATGAAGGATGGAAAGAGCAGGGTGTGTGGAAGAGGCACTCTTGATTCATCTCCAAGCCACCCCTCTCTCTCCTTGCCTGTTATCAGCCCTATTTTACAGATGAAAATTGAGTCTCATAGAGGTTTTATAATTTGTCCATGCTAATATAGCTAGTAAATGTTGAAATTAGGATTTGAACTCCTAACTTCAAAGCCAGAGCTCCTTGTGCCATAGTACACTATGTCTATTGACTAGAAAGGGCGTGAAGAACCTATGGCCTCAAGGCCACATGTGGCCTTTAAGGTCCTTGGGTGCAGCCTTTTGATTGAGTCAAGTTTTACAGAACAAATTCTTTTTATTAAGGGGATTTGTTCTGTGAAGTTTGGATTTAGTCAAAGGGCAGCACTTGAGGATCTAGAGGGCCACATGTGTCCTCAAGGCCCCAGGTTCCCCACCCCTGGGCTAAACAATAGATATGCAATTAGATAACCCCCAGGCCAAATTTTCTTCACTTATGCATAATTAAGAGTTGCCTATTGATTGACTATCAGAAAAATAAGAACAATGCTAAATCTGTTTCCTATTCCACATCAATTCCCAATCCTATTTATTGTCTGATGAATTCTTTTTCAAGAAAAACAAAATTTCTTCCATTTTCCCTATTGTAGGTGAAGAAACAGGAACCAACTCTCATTGTAAGAAAGACCCAAGATCGTGCACATGCTCTATGTTCTGTATTCTAAAATCTTTTCCTAGGCTAACATTCCACATTCTAAGGTTTCTTCCAGTCTTAACATTCCATGGTCTGTATTCTAAGGTCCTGTACAACTCCATCATTCTATGTTCTAAGGTCCCTTGCAGTTCTAGCATTCTGTGGGTCTGTGGTTATTGCAATACATGAGGTTTGAGGATTTCATACAAAAAAAATGACCGCTTCTTTTAAAAAAAATCTCAACTAGCCTCTGTTTCCCCTTCTTGTATCCTGGGAGAGTTCAATGTATCAGCCTAGGGAGGCATGACAAGAGAATGTCAGAGAAACAGGAACAGAGAAAGGGGAAGATGTCTCTTCACTCCAGGGACATCTCTATATTTTTTCTTCCTTAGCTTTTGCTCCCATTCTGAATTCCTCTTGTAGTTGGAAATTGTAATTAATTAAATTGAAAGCTACCTGAAATTGACATCAAGAGAACTGGATACTATTAAGTGGAAATTCATCCAGACTTTGGTAGGGCTCTGAAACTGAATCCTATTCCATTTTGGAGACTACTTTTCTAGAAGCTGGATATCAACATCCACCATCAGATGTCTCTCTCCACTGTATAGTGCTGAAATCTGACAAAAATCTTCTTTGGTTCTCTTCTGAACACCCTTTGCCCCACTTCTTTCACTTCTGATAACTATCTCAGGATTGATGTGTAATCATTCACTAGATTATGACTTAATCAGTTGCATTCAAGATAACCCTGACTGGGTTACAGAAAACAGCCTGTTTTCACTAGCAACACATTCGCAAACCACCTCTTAGTGCTGGCTATGTTACTCCTATGCTCCAGAACCTTAGGTGGTTCCCTATTGCCTAGAGGATAATGTTGAAAGTCTAGCCTTCAGGTTTCAATCTGGCACCACCCTTTCATTCAAGACTTATTTCATAATACTACCCCTCCCTGTGCTGGGACTTGACTACTCTCTGTCCCACAAATGTGGCATACATTCCTCTTCCTGCATGCTACTCTCTGTATCAGGAGTGGCCTCTTTCCTTCTTCCTCTTTAAAGTCTCAAGTCAAGTGTCTTCCAATCCATGAAGGCTTTACTGATCCTTCTAAGTTGGTATTGACCTTCTCTGACTAATCTCACATAGTATGTGACTTTGAGCTTCCCTCAAGTTTATCCTGAGTACTATGCATTGTAAGTTTTTTTGTCTTTCTGCCTTATCCTCCTCCGTTCTTAGGTTGTAAACACCAAGACAGCAGGGGCTCTGGCTTATCTAAACTTAGTATCTCCCCAACCCCACCTCCAAGCAAGTGCTTTTCAAATAGGAGGCATTTCATGTTTGTTGGACTGAATTGTCTAATTGAATTCTGGGTCTGGTACCAATCTCATTCTGTGTCTTGAGAAAGGGATTTGAACATCTTAAAACACTTTACAAATTATCATTATTATAGTTTCTTTTTATTACATCCTTTAGTTTTAATCATAGTCATCCTTCATTTTATTGTGCTTCACTGATATTGCATTGTTTACAGATTTAAGGTTTAAGGCAACCCTGCATCAAGCAAGTCTATCCAAGCCATTTTTCCAACAGTACATGCTCACCTCATGTCTCTATGTCATATTTTGGTAATTCTCACAACATTTCAAACTTTTTCATTATTATTTCTGTTGTGGTGGTATGTGATCAGTGATTTTGATGTTACTATTGGAATTGTTTGAGGGAGCCGAAACCACACCGAGATAAAACAGTAAATTTATTTGATAAATGTATGTTGACTGTTCCACTGACCTGCCATTCCCCATCTACCTCTCCCTCTCCTTGGGTCTTCCTGTTACCTGAGTCACAAAAATATTGAAATTAGGCCAATTAATAACTCTACAATGGCCTCTTTAAGTGTTCAAGTGAAGAGTCAATTGATAAGAGAAATGTTATTGTTGTCTTACCTTAGGAAATTGCCACAGCCATCTTACCCTTCAGCACCCACCTCCCTGGTCAGTCAGCAGTCATCAATATCCAGGCAAGACTCACCATTAGATTACAACTCACTGAAGGCTCAGATGAGGATTAGCATTTTTTTTAAAGCAATTGGGGTTAAGTAACTTGCCCAAGGTTACAGAGCCGTTTTTTTGTGTGTGGGAGTTTTTTCGCATGGGTGTTAAGTATCTGAGGCCAGAATGATCCCAGGTCCTCCTGACTCTGGGGCCGGCACTCTTACTCACTATGCCACCTAGCCACCACAAGGATTAGCATTTTTAAACAATAAAATATTTTTAAATTAAGATATGTACATTTTTAGACATAATACTATTGCACACTTAATAGACTACAGTATACTGTCAATGTAACTTTTCTATGGATTGGGAAACCAAACAATTCATGTGACTCATTTTATTTAGGTGGTCTGGAATTGAACCTGCAAAATATCTGAGACATGCCTAGGGTTATATATCCTTTTCATTATTAACAATTACATTCCTTAAATGACATGTGACTGACCTCTTGAGGATAGGAAGAATTTCCCAACCCTTCCCACCCCTAGTTGATAGTACTTTTTTTCCCTCTGCTGGAATTAGTGTGTGTGTGTGTGTGTGTGTGTGTGTGTGTGTGTGTTTCATTTATTTATCTGTGTACATGTCATTCCTTCCCTCCTCCACCATCAGAAAGCAAACTCCTTGGGTCTGGGTCTGGAGTCACAAAGACTGCTTCAAACCCATACTAGCTGTGTGACTGTGAGCCATTCCTGGGTCTCAGTTTCCTTACCTGTAAAAGGAGGAAGTTGTACTTGATGATCTATAAAGTCCCTTCCAAATCTAAATCTATAATCCTGTGACTGTTTTGTTTTTTTCTTCACATCCCCAGAGTGTAGCACAGTGCCTAATCCATAATGCCCATTTATAACTATGATAAAGTAAATTGAGTGATTTTTTACACAATCATTCCTAGTTATAGTATTTTCACTCAGTATCTTCTCAAAATGCTTTTTAAATTATAAATCTGGTTATGCTCATCTTCACATAAGAGATGGCCTGACAGCTAACATTACTATAATTTTTACATCAACAACCCATATTTCTATAGTGTTTTAAAGTTTACCAAGGGCTATCTCTACAATAATTCTGTAAAGTTGGTAAGAATTGCCTTTCCCACTTGGCAGGTGAATAAATTGAGGAAGAGCAAATGTAAGTGATTTGTTTCAGGTTGCAATGCTTACTAAATGTTGGTGATGAGAATTGGAATCCAGGTTGCTAACATTATTTCTAGCTCTCTTTCCACACTGGTATATAGAGGGGTCCTTTTTTTCCCCTTGAAAAGTGGTGCATAGGAAATGAAATCAGTCCTTTGGTCTGTAGCCCATGGAAATGAAAGCTTTTATATCCCAGCTTGGGGTGCAGTGGAAGGGGGTATTCCATATCTGTGAGTGATTAGGAAAAACATTTCATTGAGGGAGTAGCAATACTCTCCTGGGGGAGAGAGGTAGGATCCAAATCTGGATCCAAGAGAGTGTCAACCAAATATTCACATCAAGTTTGTATCAGGGTTGCTTCAGAAGGCCGAAAATCAAAGGGGAAATCATCTGGGTGAGCAAAGATTCAGGCCAGCAAGATGGAATCAGCAAAGAAGGGAAGATACAGTGACTGCTGGGGAACTGATTGTTTATCTCACTCAACCTGTATCCCCAGAGCTTTTAGGGCAGCTGCTTGATTTTCTTTCCTCCACCCTTTCCTAATGTGTCTTCATGGTCATGGTCAAGTCTACCATGTTCTCTACTGACTCTCCCATGCAAATAAGGCCACAGGCTCTGACAGAACAACCTTATAGAAGCATCTTGGCTACTTCAGTAACCAAAGTAGCAGAAATGTGCCAGATATGGAAGGACAAGCACCATCTTGGTAAGGCTATTAACAATTATTAGAAAATGCAGGGGGCAGAGCCAAGATGGTGGAGTAGAAACAGCATTTCCAAGGTACTCTCCCACCAGACCTCTTCCAAACCATGTAAAAGGGGACTCTAAACAACTTCTGGAGCCCCAGCACCCACAGAATGACACAGAGAAGCTAATCTCCTGCTGAGGACAGCCCAGCAGCCCTGCAGGAAGGACCAGCGCAGCGCTCTGGGAGCTGACAGCCCAGCATGCGGAGAGCTGAGCCCAGGTCCGCGTAAGCCAAGGTTTTATCCCCAAGGCAGCTGGGCCAACAGCTGGCTGGAGGGATCCCAGAACACCAACAGCTGTGGTGATTCCAGAAATATCAACACAGACATGCCTAGGACAAAGTAAGAGGTTAGTGCCCTATGGACTTTGGGACCAGTATTTGGGGAACGCGTTGGCTTCCTCCCCTGGGGGCTAGAAGCCGCTGAGGAGATACTCACCATTTTGTAGCTTCAGAGGCAGCATTAGCTCCTGGCCTGCGAACTGTAGGGAGATCTAGCAATCAGTCTTGGAGGTTAATCGCTCTTGCTTTAACCTGCTGGGATCTGGATTGTGATCTAGGGGGAGGTCTGGGGTGGGCATCCAACTTGCCAGAACCGGAAGTTGTGAAGACCCCACATGTGGGACTGAAGCTCCCCTGTTTGGTGGCAGAGTCCTACTGTGGCAACAAGCCCAAAAGACAAGTAATTAAGTGGCAACATGCCTAGGCAAAGGAAACAAAATAAACAGAAAAATGCAACATTAGACTCCTATTTTGGGGGCAAAGAGGATCGAAGCAGGGAACAGAAGGAGGACTATGAGGTCAGAAATCCTGCTCCAAAAGCCCCAAAGGAAAATATAAGTGGGTTACAGGCCTTAGAGGACCTTAAGAAGCAGATAAGAGAAGTGGAGGAAAAATTGGAAAGAGAAATGAGAAGGATGCAGGAAAAGTATGAAATGAGAGTCAAAAACTTGACTGAGTAAAATAACACCCTAAAAAATAGACTAACTCACATGGCAAAGGAGGCCCAAAAGGGCAATGAGGAGAAGAATGCCTTAAAAAGCCAAATTTCCCAGATAGAAAAATAATCTCAAAAGCTCACTGAGGAGATTCATTCCTTCAGAGTTAGACTGGAGCAAATGGAAGCTAATATGAGAAAACAAGATGCTGTTAAACAGATCCAAACAAATGAAAGAATAGAAGGCAATGTGAACTATCTCATGGGAAAAACCACTGACCTGGAAAATAGATCCAGGAGAGACAATTTTAAAATTAGTAGACTTCCTGAAAACCATGATCAAAGAAAGAACCTAGAAATCACCCTTCAAGAAATTCTCAAGGAAAATTGCCCTGATGTTTTAGACCCAGAGGGCAAAATAGAGGTTGAAAGAATCCACAGATCACCTCCTGAAAAAGATCCCAAAAAGAAAACTCCCAGGAATATTATAGCCAGGTTCCAGAATCCCCAGATCAAGGAGAAAATACCACAAGCAGCCAGGAAGAAACAATTTCTTGAAGGGTGATTTCTAGGTTCTTTCTTTGATCATGGCTTTCGGGTAGTCAAATAATTTTTAAATTGTCTCTCCTGGATATATTCTCCAGGTCAGTGGTTTTTCCCATAAGATATTTCACATTGCCTTCTAATCTTTCGTTTGTTTGGATCTGCTTAACAGCATCTTGATTTCTTATAAAGTCATTAGCTTCCATTTGCTCCAGTCTAACTCTGAAGGAATGAATCTCCTCAGTGAACTTTTGAGATTCTTTTTCCATCTGGCAAATTCGACTTTTTAAGGCATTCTTCTCCTCATTGCCCTTTTGGGCCTCCTTTGCCATTTGAGTTAGTCTATTTTTTAAGGTGTTGTTTTCCTCAGTCAGGCTGTTGACCCTCATTTCATACTTTTCCTGCATCCTTCTCATTTCTCTTTCCAATTTTTCCTCCACTTCTCTTATTTGATTTTTAAAGTCCTTCTTAAGGTCCTCTATGGCCTGCAACCCACTCATGTTTTCCCCTGGGGCTTTTGGAGCAGGACTTCTGACCTCACAGTCCTTTTCCTGCTCTATGCCCCCAAAATAGGAGTCTAGGGTTGCATTTTTCTGTTTCCTTTGCCTTGGCATGTTGCCACTTAATTACTTGACTTTTGGGCTTGTTGCCACACTATGGCTTTAAGGCCTGATAGAGGAATTTTCATCCCGAACGTGTGGGGGGCAACTTCCGTTTCTGGCAAGCTGGAAACCCACCCACAACTTCCACCCTAGGTCACAATCCAGATCCAGGGAGGTTAAAGCAAGAGCGATTACCCCCCCAAGACTGATCACTGGATCTCCCTACAATTCACAGGCCAGGAGCTGGAGCTGCCTCTGAAAACTACAAAATGGCGTGTCTCGTCAGTGGCTTCTAGCCCCCAGGGGAGGGAGCCAACGCATTCCCCAAATACTGGTCCCAAAGAACATAGGACACTAACCTCTTACTTTGTCCTAGGCATGTCTATGTTGATAATTCTGGAGTCACCATAGCTCCTGGTGTTCTGGGGTCTCTCCAGCTGGCTGCTGGCCCTGCCACCCTGGGGCTAAAACCTCGGCTCGCTCGGCTCGGCTCCCCACGCTCTGCACACTGCGCGCTGCTGGCTCCCAGAGCGCTGCACTGGTCCTTCCTGCAGGGCTGCTGGGCTTTCCTCAGCGGGAGGTTAGCTTTTCTGTGTCGTTCCGTGGGTGCTGGGGCTCCAGAAGTTGTTCAGAGTCCCCTTTTACATAGTTTGGGGGGAATCTGGGGGCAGAGTGGCTTGGATGAGCTGTTTCTACTCCACCATCTTGGCTCCACCCCTCAAGAAACAATTTCAATACTGTGGAAACACAATCAGAATAGCACAGGACCTAGCAGCTTTTACACTGAGGGATCGAAGAGCATGGAATATGATATTCCAGGGGGCAAAAGAGCTGGGATTGAAGCCAAGGGTCACCTACCCAGCAAAACTGAGTATCTTGTTTCAGCGGAAAATATGGTCATTCAGTGGAATAGTGGACTATCAAGCATTCTTGAGGAAAAAACCAGAGTTGAATAGAAAATTTGACATTCAGACACAAGAAGCAAGAGATGTCTGAGAAGATAATCAGGGAAAAGAAATCAAAAGGAACTTATCAAAGTTGACCTGTTTACATTCCTACATAGAAAAACAATAACTGTGACTGATGAAACCTCTCTCAGTATGAAAATAATGGAAGGAGGGTATATGGGCATATGAATACATATGTGAATGTGCGTATATGTTTACAGTTATACATGGATAGAGGGCACAGGTTGAATTTGGTAGGAAGGGATGATACTTAAGAGGTGAAATTATGAGGTGAGAGAGGAAAGTGGCAAGAGGAGATAGGGAGAGAGAGGGTGGGGTAAATTATGTCATGTAGAAGAAGCAAGGGGAAGTGGCTACAGGGGAGGGGAAGAACAGGAAGGCAAAAAGGCAAAACCATATTCTCATTGAGGTTGGCTCAAGGAGAGAATCACATACATACTAAATGGGATAATCTTACCCTGCAGGAGAGTAGGGAGAAGGGGGATGAGAGGGGGGATGATGGAGGGAAGGGCATTCTTGGGGTGAGGGGAGGTTGCAAGTACCCACTATTGAAGAGGGACAGGATCAAAGTAGGGAATGGACCAGGTGGGGGGTGGGATGAGTGGGAGGGAATTATAAGCAGCCTTGTACAATATATCTACTATGGTAATGTTTTGCATAGCTAGACATGTACAACATATACTGAATTACTTATCTTCCCAGAGGGAATGGGTGACAAGGGAGGAAGGGAATGGATCTGAAATTCGAGGTTTTAAAATTAAATGTTTCAAATATATATATATATATATATATATATATATATATATATATATATATACTATTATTAATATTATTTTGCATGTAATTGGGAGATAAAATGTTCAGGCATTGGGGCACAGAGACTCACCTTGCCCTAATGGAAAAGTTGAAGGAGGTATGGGAGAAGATATGGGAGAGAGCAGATTAGATGAGGGGATATCTTGTGGGACTGCTATTCTGGGATGGTCAGTAGGGGGGAAATGGAGAAAAAATTGTAACTCAAAATCTGGCAGAAATGAATGATGTAAACCAGAAGTTAATAAAGCATTTGTTAAAAAAAAAAAAAAAAGAAAGAAAATGGAGAGAGGCAGCTAGGTGGTGCAGTGAATAGAGCACTGGCCCTGAAGTCAGGAGGACCGGAAAATGCAGGGGTTCTTAACATGGGGACCATGGACCCCTGCAGGGTCGAGAGACAGATCTTAGGAGATCCATGAACTTAGATAGAAAAACATTACATTGTTATTTCAATATAATTGGTTTCCTTTATCATGCTATGTATTTTATTTTACACAATTAAAAACAGAAACCAAACAGTCCATGATACAAAAATGGTCCAGATTCCCTACTCAACAATGTGGCAAAGACATTGTTCAGTTCTGATTCATAGGGTCATGGTAACACAGAAACATAACCTTCAAAGTGCTAGAAGGGCACTCAGAGGTCATTTAATTCAAACCCTCATATTACAGATAAGGAAACTAAAGGCATGTAAGTGACTTAACCAAGGTGATATATATAGTAACTGTCAGAAGTAGGATTCAAACCCAAGTTCTCTGATCTCCAAGTCAGTGCTCTTACTACAATGCTGTGACCATTCTCTGATTGTTAATGTTAATTTATTGAAAGCACTGAGGTAGAGTTGGAGGATATGTATCATTTTGCTGATGATGTCTGATACATTACATATGCCAGATACATTAAAAAGCAGATTGGATGGTTGTTCCTCTCAGGAAAACAATACATACTGTTCTTTCCCTGTGGCTTAGCCAGTTTGTTACTTCCCCCCATCCCCAGGGCATCATTACAAGGGGAAAAGATTACAATGTTCTAGGGATCGTCTCTCAAGGGTGAGGGCCCTAGCACAGGACTGTCAATGGCTATGGGATTGATGAAGGCAGCTCCTTTGTGAGTCCTGATCTCCTGCTGGCATAGAAACTGGTTGGCACACCACAGTTCCCAAGGTGTATTGTGCCCTGAGAGACACTCTTGGCTACAAGTTCAGCTTTCTAGAGTCAATAAAACCCATGATGGTCAGCACAAGACTGCTCTGACTTGGTTAACAAATGGAGAGGAGCTGCCATGAGGAAGAGAAAGAACAATAGTGTTTTGACAGATGTAACTAAGAGAAAGGTAGACAGACTGTGCTGGTCAAAAAGTAAATTAAGGGGAAGGAAGAAAAATGTTGGCCAGGCTGCCTTGGCACGAGGTGGCACCACCCCATGGAGGTTTTCACCAGGGTGACGAATGGGCTGACCATATGCCTGGGAGCTGCTTGGGTTATGAAATAAATGCTAAATCAACAGAGCAGTTCTGTTCCAGAGAGCTTTCTGAGCCAGACTAAGAGCCATCATTTAGACGCCATTTTAAGGCTTTCAAAAGCACTTTCTATATGTAAGGCTTGTATGTCAATCACAGAGGTTATGTTTATGTCCCCATGGATTATCTAAAATGCTATTCTCAAGGAGGCATGAACAAATTCCTCTGAAATATTACCCACTTCTCTCCAAGGAAGGTTTTGATTCCTGCCTGGAGAGAAGTCAAAGATTAGGATCACAAAATTGTCTGCAAAGAAAGGGCACAAGGCTAGAAGGATATCTATCTGCCCACACAAATCTTGTTAGATTAGGGAATATTATTTTGGTAATAATACTAATGATAATAGCTAACATTCATATAGTGCTGAATATGTGCCAGGCATTGTGCTAAGCCTAGGGATACAAAGAGAGCAAAAGGGAGCTTACAAGCTAAAGGGAGAGAAAACGTGTACATAAATATATACAAAACCTACATATAGTATAACTCGGAAATAATTAACACAGGAAAGACATTGCAAGAAGGGTTAGAGGGACAGCTAGGTGGTGCAGTGAATAGAGCACCAGGCCTGGAGTCAGGAGAACCTGAGCTCAAATCGGGCCTTAGACACTTAACACAAAACGCTAGCCATATGACCTTAGGCAAGTCACTTAACCCCAATTGCCCTACCTTCCCCTCTCCAAAAAGCAAAGGAAAAAAAAGAAGGATTGGAAATGGCTTCCTGTAGGAGGCAGGATTTTAGTTGCAATACTGGGAGATAGGTCCTATTATTATCCCCATTTTACAGATAAAGAAACTGAGGCAAACAGGGGTCAAGTGACTTTCCCAGGGTCACAAAGCTAGTAAGTGTCTGAGGTCACATTTGAACTCAGGTCTTCCTGACTCCATACCCAGTGCTCTTTACACTGAGCCACCTAGCTGCCTTCAGATTCAAGTTGCTTCCCTGGTGACTTTCCCTTAAACAGAAACGGGTACTCAGCTTATAACCAAAGGTTTGGTCCCTTCCCGCCAAATGCTAACCACATGAAAAACCATCACAAATGGTGAACAGCAAATAAGTCCATTTATCTAAGCAAATGGCAAGCAAAAATTAGCAGTTATACAAATAATACTATATCAGTTGATAAATATTTATTAAGCACTGACTATGTACCAGGTGCTGGGCTCCATCCTGGAGTTACAAATAAGAAAATAAAGGCAGTCCTTGCCCTCAAGAAGCTTACATTCTAATGGGGGAAGACAATACACAAAAGGAAACTGAAAAGGTGGAGGAAAAGAGGAACGTACCCAGTGCTGGGACATGATAAAGAAATGCAAAGGAATAGATCCAGGTGGGAAATAAGGTGATTGACCACACTCCTCTTTAAACACAGGTCTAGGCAGGAGCTCAGCACCTAAACCTCCAGTCAGAGGGATCCCGTGTTTGGGCAGGAGCTCAACACTTACACCTCCAGTCAGAGGGGTCGCAGGAGCAAGGAGTACTGGCCAAATGTGAGTACCATGGCTGGTCATTCATAGGAGTTAAGTGCATGAACTCACAGGCTAGGTCAGCCAGCAGGCATCCAAGAGGAAATTGCCCAAGTCTCTTGGAAGGCAAGCTGGAAACCAGAGACATGTGGAGGAGCCAGATCCTTTATATCTGTCACTTCTCAAACCCTTTCTCTCCAGGATTTCCCCCAAAGAGGGTCTAGAATCACATGTGTACTTTTTCAAAGCAAGAGACACAAGAAACAACCTCTGACTCCTACTCTACACACACTATTGAGTAATCATTCTCTTCACCAGTGAAGAGAGGCTCATCTAACCAGCACTCCAATAATGCCACTGGACTTTGACACCCAGGTGACACACATATCATCTTTTCAGGACAGCCCCCCCTGTCACCACCACCCCTAATAACCTTATTATTGAAAGGAAGGTGCTACACATATTATCATGTCCATTTTACAACTAAGAAAATGGAGGTTCAGAGAGCTTGACACTCTTGTCCATAGTCCCACAGTTAGAAAATGTCAAAGACAAGAGTTGAACACAGCATGAGAATCTTAGAACTTAGTGACCATGTGGTCCAACTCATGTCAGAAGCAGATCTCTCTCTCTCAAACTTCCCTTTCAAGTGGTCATCCACTCCTTTCTTGAAGATAGGAAATAAGGGGGAAACCACTGCATCTCTGGGTGGTCCTATGGTTTCAGGAGAGTGCTAATTGTTACCAAGGGTTTCCTTCCATCAAATCTCTATTTCCATCTTTGCAGTTTCCACCCAATTGATCCCAATTTTGCCTTCTGGGGCCAAGTAGAACAAATCTAATTCCATTTTCCTTTCAAATACTGGAAGATAGCTATCCTGATCCCCCTGAGTCTTCCCTTCTCCAGGCTAAACATTTTGATTTCCCCCATCCAGTTCTCAAAAGGCGTGAACTCAAAACTCTGGCATGGGCCCAGGTCTCTCCTGACTCCAAATCCAACACTTGTCCCACTAAATCACTCTCCTTCTTTGAAAGCATGGAGATTTCAGTTGGTTGGTTTGCTGATCCTCTTGTTTTCTCTTTCTTTTAAAATCATCATTACAAAGGATAATTCACTGAATGGGAGAGCAGGGAGAGATATATTCAGAAATGGAGATGACCCCAAAAAAAATAGTGAGAAGATTTTTTTACAAAAAGAAAGTTTAGAGATTTCATTTTCATTTTTTCATTGTTTTGAGACAGAATAATTCCACCTTCAATTCAAGGAAACTCTAGCAAGGAGTCTCAATGAATCATAGAACGTACTGGGGCTTAGAGATGATGTAGGCCAAACACTGCCCCCACCCCCTTTCACTTTACAGATGAATAAACTCATTTCCTGGGGATCTGCTAGTCTGGTTGAGGTGGTCTCAAGCTCAAGGTGGAGAATTGAACAAGGCACTCTATAGATACGCTTTCTGGACTTGTGATCTCAGGAAAGCCCTGGCTAGCAACGTCTGATTGTCGTCTATATTTTATGACTTTGAAAAAAATCATCTCAGAAGCAATGTTGAGAGCACATAGGAGCTGCAAAGAAAGGGCTTGTGACATTTAAGGTCATATAGAAAATCCAGTTATTAGCATGCATGGCATTCCCCTCCTTGACCCCAGAAGGAATGTGTAAATTGAAACATATGGAATGCAAGAGTCTATTCAAATGTTGCATAAATCTGCCTGGAACAAAGCGTCAAATGGGATTGCAGCAAAATGTAGGAGAGTCTGAAAATGCTCTTTCCAGCCCTATTACATAGATGTGACTGTTAGCCAACTTAGGCCACTAATGCTTTGGAGAACAATAAATTTCCAAAGAATGCTTTGTTTTTATAAGTCTTTATATGGGCAGTACCTGGGTGGGGAATCTTTTCTAGACGTCAATTAAGCCCCCGAAGATGATTTCTAGGGTGGTGGCCTGCTAGGGTCATCTTGGCCTAAGGGAAGCCTGCAAAGCTTTAAGAATCTGAGCAATTAAAGAGTTGGGAACAGGGGTCAGTTAATTAGAATTGACTTCCCCTTCTCATCTCTTCTACATAACTCTCCCACTTTTTCTCTCTTAAGTGCCCTTCCTCTTAATTTCTTCCATTCTATCTTCCTCCAAGTGTCATGTCACATATATATTGCTTAGTCAAAGTATAGAACTGAATACTAATTTTTGAATTTTTAATGTTGATTGAATACATTTTAAAAATTAGAAACAGGGAATAAAGTAAAATTAACTGTTTTCTGTTTCTCTTCCTAAGGCGAAAAAATCCTTGAGTTTGGGTTGGGGTGTTTTTTTAGCACTCCTGGAGTGGAAACAATGCAGACTAACAATTTTTATGTAACATGGTTTTGGTGAGTTTCCTGGGGGGAAATAAGAGTTTAAACAACTTGTCTATGAGTCAGGAAGACTCATCTTCATGAATTCAAATCCAGCTTCAGACACTCACTAGCTGTGTGACCCTGGGCAAGTCACTTAACCTTGTTTGCCTCAGTTTCCTCATCTGTAAAATGAGCTGGGGAAGGAAATGGTGAACCACTCCAGTATCTTTGCCAAGAAAACCCCAAATGGGGTCACAGAGCATTGGAAGTGATTGAAAATGACTCAACAGAAACAATAACAAAACCTGTCATCATGCATCTAGTAGGGATGAGAGGCAGGACATAAACCCAGGTCTTCCCTTGATCTATTACCCTGTGTTGCCTTTCTCTTTGCTCAAATTAATTCTACAAATTCAATTCAGCAACTTGGAGTTGTTGATTAAGTATCTACTATGTGTGTGCAAGACACTGGGGATACAAGGGAAAAAGCACCCCTCTTTCGACCATTTTGTGTCTTTTGCTGACTTCTGTGTAATGCAGAGGGAACCAGCATTTATCTAGCACTTACCACTTGTCAGGCACTATGTCATTTGATCCTCACTACAGGCTTGGGTAGTAGTGCTATTATTATCTCTATTTTATAGTTGAGAAAACTGAGGCAAACATAGATTGAGTGACTTGCCCAAGGTCATACTGCTACTAACTGTCTGAGGCTGGATTTGAACTCATGTCTTCCTGACTCCAGGTCCATTACTCCAGAGAAGTGAAGGCATTTGGCCAAAGTCACACTGACTGTAAGAGGCAGAGTCAGGATCCAAACATAGGTCCTCAGACTCCCAAGCCTGCTCTCTGCTTTTGTATTGCCTGCTGCTCACACCCACCATGCTCCACTCCATTGGCCCTTGGTTGTTCTTCATTCAAATCCCTGGAGAAGAGTTCCCATTGCTCTCAATCACGTGTCATCCCTGGAAGGAGAGCTGAAAAGATGATGATAATGGTCTGAAAAGGAAATGGATCTTGAAATGCCTTGAATAATTAGGGAATGGAAGAGGATTGGGGCAGTGGTCATTATTGACTCTCATAGGAAGCCAGTAGCCCCAGTACAAGTCTAAGCTTGTGCTAGCAGGTCAAAAATCAGGGAGGACCAAGTTGTGGGCTGGTTTGTACCAGGTTATACCATAGCCCAGGTGTTCTTAGCCCATCAGGCAATAGAACACTGATCTAGAAGTCAGGATGCCTGCCATCTAATCCTTGCTCTGGTGTTAGCTATACAACCGACAGCGAGACCCTTTTCTTTCAGCCTGTTTCCTCGTATGAACAAAGATGAAGGGGACATGGGGTCAGAGAATAAGCAAAGATCAGGGGTTATTAATTTATCTGGGTGTGTCATAGATCCTTTTGGTATCTGGTGAAGTCTGAGAAAGCCCATGAACTCTTTCTCAGAACAGTGTTATTAAATGAAATAAAACATAGAATTATGAAGGAAATTTAAATACAACTATAAAAATATTAAGTGAATTCATTGAATGAAACCTCTCAGGGACTCCGTAGATCCATTGGCTTCATGGACCTCAGGTTAAGAGCCCTTGGTCTAGATAATCTTTAAGGTCACATGTAGCACCAAAATAATATTAAATATAGCACAGGCAAGTTCAAAGTCATAACTAGGGTGGGAGTAACTGAGCCTTTGTGGTCCTTAAGCAGCACAAAAACCAGAGTTAAGTACCTAGTTAGCAAAAAATAAAAATAAAAAAGCTAACAGATGGATTCCCCCTCACCTGCTAAACAGCTCCATCCCAGGCGAGCTCCAGTCCAGTGGACTGGCTCTGCCCTCCCTTCACACTGTCATAAGATCTGACTTAGAGTTTGAGGGGAATTTAGAGGTCATTTGGTCCAACACCCCCCCCCTTCTTTTTTTACAGATTTGGAAACTGAGGCCCAGAAAAGTTGAAGTGACTTTCCCACCATCACATAGGAAAAAAAATAGCAGAGTTATAATTTGAACTCGGGTCCTCCAAATGCAAATCTCTTTCTACCTCACCATGATGCTTCTTCAACCCTTACAGGATTCGGTGCCAGGGTCTTCCCCCACAACTTCATCAGGCAGAACATTTTGTGCAGCATTTTCTGCCCAGCAGAAGCGGATACTTACATCTTTTGATAAGGAACTGACCCTTCGAGCAGCCAAACAAAATGGAGGGACTGAGTTTTTGCATTGCAGAGTAGCCTGTTTGCTGGCAGATAACCCTGGGTATGGGGTTCCCTAAGATCAGCATAAGTGAGATCAGAAGAGGAATTTGTAGCAAGCATTGGAGAAATTGAATCCGATTTTTGGATACAAATGGGATGCCATACTCCTTTGGCCCGGCTCCTTGTTCACTGAAGCAAAGGCAGGGAAACATTTCCCCAGTGCTTCATCCAAAGGTCTGCTAATTCCCCGACGCCACTGAGGGTAATGATACTCCACGGCTGAGTGGAGAGAAGCTGCCCTCCCTCTTGGGAGAGCCAACCAGCCGAGCAAACGGGAGGAAGGATGGAGGCTTGGCAGAGAGCTCAGCCTCCACATGGTCAATGGCCCTGGGCACGGCAGTGTACAGAGAGCAGCTGCATGGAAAGAGAAGATCTGCAAATCCAAGACCTGGGTCCCTCTGTTGCCAGAGACTGGACCACAAATTCAGTTTAATTCAGTAAAATGTTAGTCATTTCTCTGGGTCCGAGGCTGACACCTTGTGAATATCCCAACTCCTCATCTTGGGTTCTTGGCCTCACTGGATCATTGCTTTAGAGTTGGAAGGGACCTGAAAGACCTGCTGGGAAGTGTGGGGTAGTATGTAGGGCACAAGACCTGGGGTTAGGAAGACTAGCAGTCAAATTCTACACTTACCAGCTCTGCCCAGTTCAGGGCAACTCACTTAAACTCTCTGGGTTTGACTATAGGCAATTTACTCCTTTAGGCCTCAGTTTCCTCATCTGTAAATTAGAGTTGAACTCAAATGACCTCTAAGGTCCCTTTCCAACCTGAAATCTATGATCATATTATTTACTACTGGGGAGGCTCAGGCTGGTGGATTGTTTGACCTTGAGAGTTTTGAGCCACAGTAGGTCTGAGCCAATTAGGTAGCAACACAAATATGGTGAGCCTCGAGGAACAGAGGGCCTAAACTGAGGTGAACACAAAGAATGGAACAGCTTCAAAAGATTTAATGCAGTTAGGAGAAACAAGAGTGATTGGATGTGAGTGGGGAACAGACAGAGAAGAACCAAGAATGACTTGGCGTCTACAACTGAGTTTAATTAGGACATCCCTTGTGGAGATTACAGACACAGATCACCATGATAGATAATATTATATGACATATTTGTTAGAGATACACAAAACTCAGTGCTCAGTAAGGCCTGGGGTGTGGAGGGAAAGGGGAAGGTTTCGTGTAGGCTCTGGTGTATATCCAGATTGGATTTTACAAGGTAGGTAGGAATTCAGTGGAGCAAGAGGCAGAGGTAGGGCATTCCCAACACAGAGATGAGAGAGTACAGTGAATGTTTGGGGCACAGAGAGTAGTTTTGTTTTCCTGAATGCATGAAGGGGAGAAGCATGAGGGGAGGCTAGATGTGTAGGGTGATGCCAGCAATCTCTCCAACTCCAAATACCAGGCAAGAATCTGAACTATGCTTGGGAGCATCAAGGAATCCTTGAAGGCATCAGAGCTGGAGGAAGAGCTACCTGATAAAACAATGCTGTGGAATTCAATAATGCTTTTTAACTGCCTGGCAGGCAATTGGGTTCCTGTAAAACTATAGCTCATTAAGAAAGAGTGTACCCACCCCCTCTGCCAGCCACCATCTCAGCTGGGATAGGCAAGGATGTTTTTCACCAAAGAGGAGAAGTACAGGAAGACTGGAAGACAAAAGTCTGGTGTAGTGAGGGCCACCCCCACCAGCCCCACACCTCCTCCCCAGTATTCCCAAAGACTTTGGGGACCTCCAAGTCTAGATCGGCCTTTCTGACTATCAGCATGATAAAACCAGGATGCTAACATTCCATGCCAAGACATGACTGTGTCATCCCCCAAATCCATTACAGATCAGAGGAGAATGCCTATAATGATATTATGTTCAAAGGAGAATTAATCTGCTTAAATCCTAGCAGCAAAAAGCAGTCACTCCTCAGCATCTTCCATTCTAACCCCCATCATGCCATCTGTGTGTATGTGTGAGTGTGAGTGTGAGTGTGAGTGTGTGTGTGTGTGTGTGTGTGTGTGTGGTGGGGGGAAAGGATATAGTTACTCATTTCCAAAATCTAGTTTGGGTAATGGGTTCTATAAACCTCCTGGCACATAATCCATATTGTCCAATGGAATGGGAACTTCCATGGAAGAAAGTGTATCTTATAAACTCCTTTGTTTGGCATTCAAAGCTTTTTATAATGTGGTCCCAACTTCCCTTTCCAGTCTTCTCTTACATTACTCCTCTACACAAACTCTATGATGAACTCTATGGCATTTTTACTGTTTTCTTTTTTTATACGCAATATCCCATCTCCCACCTCTGGACCTTTGCATTGGTTGTCCCTCATGCCCGAAAAGAATTCTCCCCTCAACCTCCACCTCTTAGAATCCTTGGTTTCCTTCCAGATTCAGCTCAAGTAACATATTATTCAGGAGCCCTTCTTGGTCAACCCCCATCCCATCTGCCTAGTGTCTACTGCATAGCTAAATCTATGGATAAATACATACCACATATACATGCATCATATATCTATACACCACATATAAGCTCTCTCTTTCTCTCCATATATAAAAGTATATATGTATATATAATATATATTTATAGACATAGACTCATACACATACATATGTGGCAGTCTCGCCTAACGGAATATAAGTTTCTTGAGGGTAGACACTGTTTTCCTTTTCTCTTTATACCCTCAGTACCTATCCTAGTCGCTGGCACAAAGTAGGCATTTAATAAATACTTGTTGATTGATTGAGTGAGTGATACTGAATGGGCCTGGAATCTGGAAGATGTTAGTTCAAATGTCATTCTTTACACTTACAAGCTCTGTGGCTATGGGTGAACCACTTAACCATTATAAGTCTCAGTTTCTTCATCTGTAAAATAAGGGTTATAATGACTGTTAGTGGTGTTACCTACCTTATAGGATTGAGGCTCACATGAAAATTATGCAAATACATGCAAATCACTTGTAAATTTTGAACGGCTGGTTATTATCACTGCCCTGGGAACCATAACTGTCTTTCAAACCATTCTTACAGGCTATGGCATTTAGTCCTACCGAGAAAGAGCCAGGCTAAGAGATGGGCAGGATGGACCTGAGAGTGACTTGTACTTACTCTTTATTTTTAGGGGGTTAATAATAGCATCATCATCCCCAAAATGAGGTTTCCATCCCAAAAAAGAAATATCTTTGAATCTTCTAATTTGCTATCATTAGACTCAGCTCTTCTCAGGGTTAGCAAAGATACATCTGAAGGAAAATAATGTGTGACATTCTATATTCATATTAAAATTCTTATTCCATCTGATTTCACTTCCATGTGACATTGGCATTGCTTTTAGCAATGACTCATTTGCTAATGGGTGGCTGACAGAAAGAGCCATAACCAGGGTGTGGTGACTAGGGTTTTGTGCCTGGGTAGAGATATCCGGGGTGGGGGGGAGGGGGTTACTTTCTCTTTAAAGGAAGCATACTTTCTACTCCCCTCTCCTCATGGCTATTGTCTAGCTTGTGTTGAGTGTGTGATCTTCTCTCTAATCTGGCCCCAGCTTCTCACCTCTAGTGTCTTGCTCTGATGGGATCCCTCTTCCAGGGCTTACCCTACTCCTAACCCTAATTGAGGCATGAAATGGACTCTATGGAGGAAAGGCCACCTCCTCTCCCAGTGTGATTAATGCTGTGGTCTAACTATCCCTCTGTGCAGTCACTGCCATCTCCTCTCCTACCGTCACTCAACTCTTTTTGATTCAGGTACAAAAATTCCTAATTGTGGTCCTGCTAAAAGGACATCAGCTTTGCTGAGAACTGATGTGCTCTGTGTTCAGGGTCTGCTATTCAGGAACTAGAGTTGGTGTAGTCTGTGAAAGGGAAGTTATAGAGAAAGGAAAACTCCATAGTCTGGCAAATGTAAATGCTATTTTGCAAGATGCCAATCTAATGCTTCCATACAGTGTCAATATTACTTTTTTTTTTTTAAAAGCAATTGGGGTTAAGTAAGGTTACAAGGTTAGTCTTTTGATTTATGCGTGGGTGCTCATTTTCTGAGGCCGGATCTGATCTCGGGTCATCCAAACTCCGAGGCCGGCACTCTTACTCACTGCGCCACCTAGCCGCCCCCTTTAGGGCAATTGGGGTTAAGTAATTTGCCCAAGGTTACACGGCTAGGTTTTTTGTTTTGTGCGGATTAGGTGTCGGAGGGGAGGCCGGCTCCGAACTCAGGTCCTTCTGATTCCAGGGCCGGCGCTCTATTCACTGCGCCACCTAGCCGCCCCGTCAATATTACTTTGCAGATGTTTTGGACCCTCGGGGGTGGCGTCTTGGGGAGAGCATTTAATATCTCTGGGGGCTCAGTTTCTTCATCTCTAAAATGGGAATATTGCCCTACTTAGCCCATGGAGTTGTATGAAGAAAAGCCTATTCTAAGTTATAACACACTCTACCCTCAAGCTAGCTAGAGCAAACCTAGAGAAAGAGGACCAGGATGGGAAAGGGTCTCAAAGCCATGATATACTTTGTTGTTCAATCGGTTTTTTAGTCTTCAATTGGTTTTTTAGTCAAGTCCAACTTTTCATGATCCCAAATGGGGTTTTCTTGGCAAAGATATGGAGTGATTTTCCATTTCCTTCTCCAGCTCATTTTACAGATGAGGAAACTGAGGCAAACAGGGTTAAGTGACTTGCCCAGAGTCACACAATTAATAAATGTCTGAAATTGGATTTGAACTCAGTTCTTCCTGACTCCAGGCAGAGTGCTCTGGTCAGTGCACCTTCTAACTGATGCATGATGTATCAGGATTTGTTAAAGGATATAGAGGTGTTTAGAGAAGACTTCAAGGGAACCAGATTGGTGCCTTCAAATACTGGAAGGGCTATCATAAGGAAGAAGGATTGCATCAGTGATGCTTGACACCACACAGAGGAAGTAGGGGCAGAAGGGTTTGGTGGGGAGAAGTTGAAGAGTAGCCACACTTGGTTCAACAGGAGGAAAAGTTTGTTTAAAATGAGAGCTGGGCTACCTTAGAGGTAATGAGTTCTCCATCACTTGAGATCTTCATGGCAAGGTTTGGTGGAAATTGTAAAATGAGGGAGCTGGTCAGTATGAGCACTGAGATCTTTTCATATTCTAATTGATAATATAAATGTGCAGCTGTTTTTAAGACATTTTAGACATCTTTCGTATAGTCCTAGAAACTCCACTGAAAAAGGCAAGGATGAGATGAGTGATAACACAGGATATACCCAAAGTCTTAGTATACTTTAAAGTATTAGAGCTAAAAACTGCACTAAGACTTTTGGGACACCCCACATCATCTTCACCACCACGATCATCATCATCACCACCATCACCACCATCATCACCACCACCACCACCACCACCATCATCATCACCACCACCATCACCATCATCATCATCATCATCATCATCTTAGTTCCCAAAGGCTCAGATTGAAAAGCTCTGGCAGTGGAAGGCAGGCTAAAGGACTGGTCCAGGGTGACATAACTTCTAAGTGTCAGAGAAAGAGCTAATCCCAGGTCTTCCTAACTTCAGACTTGGTACTCCACCCACTATGGCGCAGATGATGGCTCTCCTTGCAAGGCTGTAAGGTGAAAGAGGTAGGAGACTTTTTCTACTCAACTCCAGAAAAGAGAGAAGCAGAAGTGATGGGGTGGAGTGAGGCCATGTGGTATAGTAGCAGGCATACCAGCTCTGGAGTCAGAGATCCTGGGTTCAATTTCTGCTTCTGAAACTACCCATGGAATCTGAGGCAAGTCATTTAACTTCCCAGAATTCATCTATAAAGTTGGCAGGGAGAGGCTCAGACTAGATGCCCCTTCCAGCTCTAGACATCAGAAAAGCTTCCTACAAATTAGAGATATCCTTGAGACCCAAGGGCTGTCAGGTAACATGGGGGCAGGATGTCAATTACATGATAACCTAATTATATATTTAAAAGGAATAGCAAGTTGTATAAATAGATTTGCAGTTTTGTGTGCAATCATCTTTTTAAAAAATTCTAGTAAGTTATGGCAATGTTTGTATTATTTAGTAAATTTAAAAATAAAATAAATTTTAAAAATTTTCAAAGTATAAAAAGTTGACCTCAAGTTTCTGAGAAATATGTGCTTTGCTAGAAAACATCACAAGAAGGGACTAAGGAAAATGCAAGCCAGCAATGATCCTGCCAATAGTGCACAAATGCCTTTAGCTGGGTGTGCTAGGTGGCCCAACAGACAGAGCTCCAGGGCTGAAGTCAGGAAGACTGAGTTCAAATCTGACCTCGGACCCTTAGTAACTGTGTGACTCTTGACAAGTCACCTAACCCTGCTTGCCTCAGTTTCCTCATTTGCAAAATTAGCTGGAGAAGGAAATGGCAAATCATTCCAGTACCTGGACTCCAAATGGGTCAGTCTAATACAACTGAAACAGCTGGATGACAACAGCAATCACAATTCAAAGTCCTAAAGTTCAAGATTACCAAGCTCAAGGGCTCTAGACCTTAAAGTTGTCACTAAGATCAGCTTCCAAGATCATCAGGCCTGACTCAAAGGTTACTAGACTCACTCACCCCAAGGTAACTAAACCCACTGGCCCTAAAGCTGCCAAGTCTACTGAACCAAAATGTACTATACCTATTGACCCCATGATAACTTAGTCTAAAACCAAGGTCAACAAATTCTGCTCCAGGGTCACTAGGCCCAGCAATTCCAAGGCTCCCAAGCCCAATGGTTCCAAGGCTACTAAGCCTACTAACTCTAAGCCTCCCAACCTTAAATGCTCTATTCAACTTTAAGGTATGCCTGTGTTAAGGGCACTGGTCCCAAGGCTACTTAGTCCCAACCTTTCAAATTAGACGCTTCAGAACAGAAGGATTTTGTTAAACCCTAAACCATAGTTGTTGCTGTTTGCCTCAGCCAGATCATGATGTTTGCTTTTTTTATAAATAAAGGAAATGGTGAGTCATAAGAAATGGAAAAAAAAGAGATATTCCAAAATGGAATAAGCTGACTCAGGAGGCAGTGAGTTAGCTCATCAGAGGTCTTCAAGCTAAGTCTAGATGACTATTTGTTGGCAATGTTGTAAAGAGATCAGAGATTTAGAGCGAGGAGGGGTCTGAGGGGCCTTTTAGTCCCCATTTTACCATCATTTTTACATATTAGGAAGCTTAGGTTGAGAGAAATCAACTGATCTGCCCAGAGTCACACAGTTAATAAGCATCTGAGGCAGGATTGGGCTCAATCCATTGCAGGTATGGGTAGGATAAATGGCCACCAAGGCCCTTTCCAAGACTGCCATTCTAAGATTCTATACAATGGCACATCTTTCCAATGATCATTCAGGGAATTGGAGCGATTGAATGACAGGGTTTCTTGGTCTGTTGAGAGCAGGTGGAAAGAGAACAAAAGAGCCAGGGCCAAAAGGCCAAGCTCTAGGAATCCAGCAAGGATCTCTACACCAGAGCTGAGCAGAAGATTGCAAGGATCTTGGCAGCCAACAACCTCTGTGTTCTGGGTTCAGGGAGAAAGAATCTCAGTCATTTCTGTCAAACCCAAGACCTGCTCCAAATTCGCCTTAAGCCAATAGCTCTGCCCATGCTCTTATCCCTTATCCATCACTGCTGCCCATCAGCTGGTCTGCATTCCCAGTCATCCACCATAGAAACATCCTTCCTCTCCTCAGACCTGATATTCCTTCCCACCCTGTCACAATTCTGTGGTTTCCATTTTATTTTCCTATTTCCCTTAAATTCTACAAGCAGTTTCTTGAGCAGTGGCTTTGGCTGGTGGCATCAATGGCGATCCCAGTGTGTAACTTTTGATAATGGTTAGTGAACATGGATTTGGAATTTCAGTCCTTGCTCCTCAACCTTGTCTGAATGGCAGCCTCCTCCCTCCCAAGCCTTGCCCCCATTGGTTTTTGTATTATGTCACAGCACTATTCTTCCACTCTGTTCTTTCTATATTGGAGCCTAAGCCATTATCCTCCAAAGATTCCCTTTTTCTACTTAAAAAAAAATCAACACTAATTTCCCCCAATTTCCCACATATTGATTTCTCATGCTTTTCTTTGTTAATCAAACTTTGTATCTTTCCCCACCATCCCAGTGTTTTCTGCTCTTGGCAACCAGAGCATCTGCTCACCTGCTTCATGTGACCAGCATCAGGGTGGCACAGCAGATAATTCCGTGTATCTGGAGTCAGCAAGACCCGAGTTCAAACTACCTCAGACATTAACTAGTTGTGGAACCCTGGACAAGTCACTTAATATCTATCTGCATCAGTTTCCCCATCTCTAAAATGGCGATGATGATAGCAACTACCACCTAGATGATATTGGCAAAGTGCTTTCCAAACCTTAAATCATTCTATAAATGCTAGGTTATATTGTTCATGTAGCTTCCTGCTGCCTCTTTTCCTTTGAAGCCACACTAAATCATCTGCAGAAAGACCCAGAATCTTAATGCTGTCAGGTACACCCCCCTAATACAACTATCTTGCCTATAAACCAATGGATCTTTGATCTCATCTACCCTGCCTACTCCTTCCAACCCATGTCTGCCTGCCTCTCCTATACCGTTCTTGTCAATGTCCTCCAGCAAATTAAGATTACATGAGCCTTTCGCCACCATGTCAACCAACCCATTTTCAACTCAGTCTTTTTTTTTGCTTTTTGGAGGGCAATTGGGGTTAAGTAACTTGCCCAAGGTCACACGGCTGGTCAACTCAGTCTTTAATCAGGCTGGCATCTCCACCCTGGATGCGGTATCAAAGGGTCTTTCAGGTAGATGTAAGACTACAAGGTCATGCCCCTCGGTAGATGATCCTCAGCCCTTACTGTTACCAATTGAATTTCATTTGTTGGATTATAGACTAGAAGGGATCTCAAAGGTGATCTAGTCTAATCCTCTTGTTTTATGGATATGTCCAGAGACATAAAATAACCTGGCCAAAGTTATACAGAGGTAGACATAAGAAATGGATTTGAACCTAGGTCTACTAACTTGAGTCAGTGGTCTTTCCACTGTACTATGTAGTTACACAATAGATACATCACAATGCAATACAATATAACACAATGCAATGTGATGTAATTCAACACAACATAATACAATATAACACAAACACAACAGAGGACAAGCACTTTTTAAGTGCTTGCGATAAGCCAGGTACTCTGAAAAGGCTGGGCATAAAAAGAAGAGCAAAAACACAGTCCCTGCCCTCAAGGAACTCACCTTCTAATGGGGAAGACAACATACAAATAAATATTTACACACAACACATACATAGCCAGAAAATGGAATGTAATTTCTGAGGGAAGACAGTAGCAGAAAGGAACGAGGTGATGGGGATCAAAAAGGCCTCCTGCAGAAGATAAGATTTAAGCTGAGTTTTGAAGGAAACCAGGAGACAGAGATTAGGAGGAAGACCATTCCAGGCATTGGGGACAGCCAATGAAAGGGCACAGAAACTGAAAATGGCCCGTCATATTCGAGGAACAGCAAATATGGTGGTCTGTCTGATTGTAGAGTGGTTGGAAGGGAGCAGAGTAGACCAGGAAGGTAGGAAGGGACCACATTGGGAAGAGTTTGAAATGTCAAACAAATAAGTGTACATTTGACCCTGGAAATAATAGAGAGTCACAGGAATTTATTAAAGAGGGAAGTGACATTTAAGAAAATCACTTTGGCAGCTGTATGGAAGATAGATCACGGTGGGGGAGAGATTTGAGGCAGACACCAATTAGAAAGCTTTTGTAATAGTCCAGGCAAGAGATAAAAATGGCCAGAACTGGTGAAAATAAGTGGATACATACATACATGTACACACATACATGCTTGCATGCATATATGTAGAGATGACAAAATCTCAAGACACTGAATATGTTGGGTGAATGAGAATGAGTCAAGTACAAACATCAAGGCTGAGAACCCGGATGAGTGGGATGGTGGCACTTTTGACAGTAATAGATAGGTACAGAATATGGCAGAGTTTGGGGAAAAGAGAATTAGTTCTGCCTTAGATATGTTGAATTTGAAATGTTAGTAGGATATCCAATTCAAAATGTCCAGTAAGTAGCTGGTGATTCTGGACTGGACCTCAGGAGAGAGATGATGGCTGCCTGTACAGATCATCAGCATAGAGATAATGATTAAATGAATGGGAGCTGATGAAATTACCAAGTGAGATAGTGTAGAGGGAAAAGAAAAGAAGGTTCAGAACATAGTCTCAGGGGATATCTACAGTAACCAGGATGAAACAGTAGAAGAAAAACTACCCAGGGAGACTTTGAAGGAGCAGCCAGGCAGGCAAGCGGAGAGCTAGTCCAGAATGGTGTCATGAAAACCAGAGAGAAGATAGTATCTAAGAGGAAAAAGTGATTAGCAGTGTCAAATGCTGCAAAGAGAACAAGAAGAATGAGGGGTGAGAAATGGCCATTATAGCTGGCAATTGAAAGATCAGTGGCGTGTGACCTTGGGCAGGTTGCTTAACCCCAACTGCACTCCAAAAGGCAAAAAAAAAAAAAAAAAGAAAGAAAGATCAGTGGCAATTTTGGAGAGAGTAGTTTCAGTTGAATAATAAAGTGGGAAGTCAGATTACAGAGGCTGAGAAGAATGTGAGGGGAGAGGGAAAAGATCCTATCTGATGTAGATGACTTTCTCAAGAAGGTTTAGTTTGTTGAGAAGGGGAGAGATTTAAGACAGCTAATGAGGATGGGAGCATCAAGTGAGGTTTTTTATTTTGTTTTGGTTTTGTTTTGTTTTAAGGATAGGGAAGAGCTGGGCTTCTTTGTAAGCTATAGGGAAAGAGCCAATAGATAATGGAGAAATCTAAAAATAGTTGGGATGATGGGAACAAGCTACTGGAGAAGATGGAAGGGGATGAGATCAATTATGCATATTGAGGGGTTGATAAGGCCTTGGCAAGGAAAAGGGCTACATCTTCATCAGAAAATGGAATATAGGACAAGATAGGGAGAGATGATGACAGAGGGATAGGAGGTGAGGAGAAGAAATGAAGAGAAAAGGAAGACCAAGGAACCTAATGAAAGACTTCTTTCCCAGTTACCAAGAAAGATGTGAAATTACAAATGCCATGTAAAACCACTTTCAAGAACAACCTAGTATATTGCAGTGAAAGCTACAAAAACTTATCATTCTTTGACCATTGCAAGAATCCGGGAAATAGCATGAAAGTGTTATTTTTTTAAAGTAATACCTAATCGAAGATTTCCATTGCAGTTCTATATATAATTACAAAAAATTAAAAGCAATCTAAACATCTAACAAAAGAGAATATCCTAATAAGTTGAGGTATACAAAGGTAATGGAGTAATATAATTCTAAGCTTGAAAAGTTTTAGGAATGTTCAAAGATTTTTCTGAAACAACACGAAGCAAAAAATAAATAAATAAAAAGCAGAACCAAAAGAATAGAGAGTACATTAACTACAAATATATGAGCAAAAGTGAATGAAAATTTGAATGAGCCAGCTGTTGGGGATTTAGAGAGAATAACTGAAAATTGGTCTACTTTGTGTGTGTTGAGAATAATTAAATTAAATCAAAACAGTTAGCTGAGTAAACAACTTTAGTTATTTATACTGATCTTCAATATTAATTTTCTAATAAAGCATAAATTAATCTATTTTATGAAACTAAATAATATGTAATCAAAATGACCAACCAAACTTGGTCCTGGAAAAGAGCGAAAACATGCAGAACTCTTTTTGCAGAAATGGGGACCTATTGGTGTGGAATATTGCATATTTTGTCAGACATGATTAATGTGTTCATGGATTTTGCTGAACTTTCCCTCTTTCTATAGGGGATTATTCCCTGCATAGGGGAAGGATATATAGGCAGAAATGAAGGTACTGTAGGAAAAAAAAACAGTAGCTAGGTGGCACTGGGCCAGGAATTAGGAAAGACTCATTTTACTGCGTTCAAATCTGGTCTCTCAGACACTTATTAGCTGTGTGACCCTGGACAAGTCATTTAACCTTGTTTTCCTCAGTTTCCTCATTCGTAAAAATGAGCTGGAGAACAAAATAGCAAACCATTCTAGTATCTTTGCCAAGAAAACCCCAAACAGAGTTGTGAAAATTAGGGCATGACTGAGCAACAAAAAAGGCTGTCAATATTATTTTAAAATTATTTTTAAAAGAAATGGAAGCAATATTTTGGCAGAGGCTTCTTCTGGTCCTTACATTGGGCTCTGCTTCCTAGTTCCATTCCTCTCTGCTCTGTCCTGCCCAATTCTGGCTCAGTGTAATTTCTTCCTGGATTTCACCACCACCACCATTTTTCTAAATGTTCATTTTCTATCTTACTTGAAACTCCAATACCGTAGGTGCTTTTGAGGATGCCCTCCATTGGGTTTTCATTCCCTCTTTGACATGCTAGGCAAATTTAGATTACACCCTTTATCTCCTTTCTCTGTTTCAAGGTTATTAAACCCCCAGATGGACAAGCGGGTGCCCCCTTCTTCCCCTGCCTGCCCACCTCTCCAGACTCTGCTCTCCCACCCCCCCCCCTTTGATAACAGCACAATTTATCAGCACTCAGCATTTACAGGCCACTGGCCACTTTTGTAACCTTTCCACGATTTCATTTTCCAAATGGCTTCATTGTGAACTTTCTGCTTCTAGCTCCTGAGGGCCTGTGTCAGAAGCATTCCTGAAATGGACAGGATGTCCACCCGGTTTGGTTGACCTACACAGAGTTCTGTGTCTCAGTTGGGCTCATTTGACACATTTTTTTTCCTGGAAACCTTGGGCAAACAATAGGTTGATTTAGCCCTAAGGAGGATTCTTGGGAAAGCTGCCTCTGGCATTCTCTGTTCTGACAGCAGCCAGCCAAAGGAAGATAAGGAGCAGGGACTGATCTCATTTCAACCACAGAAAACTTGGGGAGGGGGGCAGAAGTGGTCAGTAAACTTAGAGAGAGCAGTCTCTGCTGTCAGAGAGCCTCAGCTGCAATCACACCTCCGCTGCTTAGTACCCATGTGTGGCTAGGCAAGCCACTTAACCTTGGGACTCAATTTCATCACTTGTAAAGTGAAGAGAAAGACTAGATGTGTCTGGGGTCCTTTGTAGCTCTACACCTATGAGCCTAGACTGAGCTCCTTGACAGCAGGGACTGTCTTTTACCTATCTCTGTATTCTTAACCCTTAGCACAGTGCCTGACATATAGTAGGTGCTTAATAAATGTTTATTGACTGCCTGTCATAGCAGCCTAAAGTGACATGATGAATTGCCCCCACTACACTATTCATTGGGCCACCTAAGATAGACCACAAATATCTGAATGAGAGATGCTCAAGGGAAGGGTCTGTCTTATGCTTTCTTTATATCTCCGGCACTTAGCATACTGTTTAGTGCATAGTAGGTTCTTAGAATATGTTTACTGACTGACTCCTCTGACTTCAGAACCAACAATTTTGCTTCAGAACCATACAGTAGAGCCTAGATGCAAATCGGGTCTTTTTCTTCAAGTATTCTTTCCAATGTATTACACTGCTAAGCATGGATCCCATTCCCTTCAAGAAGCTTTTATTAAATCCTTAGTATGTGCTAGGGACTATTCTAGACATTAGGGAATAAAAGACGATAAGAAAAACTATAAAAGTGATAATAATAGCTATTTATGGAGCACTTTAAGATTTGCAAAGTGTCATATGTGTATCTCATTTTGTCCTCAAAACAGCTGACATGTAGAGGCTATTATCCCATTTTACAGAGGACAAAACTGAGGCTCAGAGAGCTTCAGTGATTTGTCCACCACCACACAGCAAGTATCTGAGGGGCGGGGATTTAAACTGAGTCTTCCTGATATTCTTACACACCCTTTACCACCTACCCAACCAATGAAACAGCAGAACAGGCCCTGCCCTCGGGGAGCTTATGCAACATGTGTGTAAGTTAATAAGTCAAGGTAAAAGAGAGACAGAGACCAAGAGAGACGGAGACAGAGAACACATTAACATCTGAGGATGTAGTAACCAAATGGTGGAAGAAAGACAAATGCTACTTTCCAAGAGAAAGTCAACAGTAATTTATCTGCCTACTACATCAAACTCTCTGAGCATATTTTAAATGTACCATAACAGTTGCCTCTAATGCTTCAAAGGGCCTTTAAAAATTTTAATCCTTCAAGGCTTCCTTTAAATCCATATCCCTGAATTTTAGAAACTTTCCCATGTCTTTAAGTAGGCCCAAATATCATTTTACAAATTGAAATGGGTAATGGAGAACTATTTCCCAACTTTGGGGAACATTTTTCCTTTCTTAATAATATGCTAAGAATGGTCGAATCTCTTTCAAATAGTGGAATGGACCCCAGTGCCAGCCCCATTGTAGAGTAGGGAGAGAGGAGGGGAATGGTATACTCTTGACCTCAGGCTTTTGACTGATGGTAAATTGAGTCCAGAACAAAATCATTTGTCATTCTTGGGCCAGACATGCAACTACCTTCTGTCACTAGGAGCAACAACTTCCCATCTTTCTACTATGTAACCCCTGAAGAGATGGGAGAGATGGGGTGGGACCATGGGAAGAGAGCTAGAGCTGTAGTCAGAGAAACCAGGTTCAAATTCTGGCTCTGTCAGAACTGTGACCTTGACAAATGACTTCTTTCTGAGGCCAGGTTTCCTCATCTATAAAATAAGGAGATTAGACTAGATGGGCTCTAAGGTTCCTAGATTTTAGCTCTAGATTGTTGTTCATCTTTCGTTTTCAAAGAAGACAAAGATGTGGGTGATGCCTTGACTTGCGTGTGAGTTGGAGTTAAATGAGTCAGCATCGTACAAAAGCACCAGCTTTGCTCTTTCTTCCAGAGTCATCAAAGACCAGGGGCAGCACAAAAGACTGGCAACAGCCCAGGATGCACTGGAAGACCTTGGCATCTTTGATGTTTTACCAAACTCTAAGTGTTTCATGGTGCTTGCTGACTTTCATGGCCACTGAGACAATTTATTCTACCATTCTAACGGGAGAAGTCTTCACATGTTTGGGGTGGGCATACCCCTAAGTCACCAATGGGTTTGAAGCCTGTCAGCTACCCTCAACCTGGTTTAGCCCATCTTCTGAGAAGAGATCATTTCCCAGGGTATGGCTGCTGCACATGCTACAGCTTCTTGGAGCCACAGGTGAGAGTTAGGTGACAGGTAGATACCAAAGGTAGACGAGCACCCCAGAAAAAGACTCAGTAAGCCCAAGGTACTAGTCCTCCCTGAACATCCCAAATTCTAGGTGCCTCTGAAGGGAAGGGTATTTAAGCTGAGGCTGGGTGGGATGTGGAAGAAGGAATGTGGGATAATTTACAAAATGCTTTACAATGTTATCTCTTTTCATCCTCACACCAGTTCTGGGAGGTAAGTGCTATTCTTGTACCCATTTTACAGATGGAGACAATTGAGGCAGACAAACGCTTGGTGACTTGCCCAAGATCACACAACTAGTAAGTCTCTCAGGTAAGATCTAAAATAAGGTCTTCTGATTCTTAGTCCAATGTTTTATCCACTGTATTACCTAGTTGCCCACCTATGTAGAAGATGGGTACTGGGGTGAAGGAGGGGGGACAGTGCTGTTTTCATGGTGCTACAAGGTCTGCTTAGGTTCAAACCACAGGTGACCAGGGAAATAAGACCATCTGCCATCCCTGTTCAGCACTGACAATTTTTTAATTTAGAGCAGGACTGAGAGACCTCATGGGTGCAGGGCTCATGTTAACTAAATATGAAACTGGCATGGGGGCAAAGGGCAGGGAAGACCAAGGGTATACAGATCTTGACAGGTGAATATCAACTCTGGGCCACCTAGTCCAACAGTATTATTTTACAAATGAGGCAGCAAGTGTGGGAAGGAGTTGTGACTTCCATATAATTCAGTCCATGAGCATTTATTATGTTACAGGCACACTGTGCTAGGTGTTAGTGATACAAAGACAAAAATAAAATGATATGTATATGTGTATATATATATACATATATATATATATTTGTGTGTATACATACCATTTTAATAATAGACAAGAGGCAGCTAAGTGGCACAGTGAATGGAGCACCAGTCCAGGAGTCAGGAGGACCTGCATTAAAATCTAGCCTCATACACATAATAGCTGTGTGACTCTGGGCAAGTCACTTAACCCCAATTGCCTCTAAAAAAGAAATAGAAAGGAAAAAATGATAGACAAAAATCAGGCTAGCAATAAGGACTAGAGATGTGATTTCATAGATATGGGTGTATACCAGTACGCTGGTAAATATGTTTAACAATCAACTCTCTGGGGAAAAACAGTGAATGCAGGGCACACTTTTAAGTTTAATCTGTACTGTTAACCTTTTTTCATCACTTTAGCCTAGATGATCGACAAAACAAAGCCCTGATTTATAACCTTTGCCTACTGCCAAGGTGTAAATGCTTACAATGAAAATTGACCAACTGGGTCAAGCTGGCACCCTCCTGGATATAAGGAACACCTAGATGGGCACATTGGTGGAGGCAGGAATAGGCTTAGATATGATTATAAAACCAAAAACCTCTGACTCTGGAGCTACAGGACTTGAGCTCAAATCCTATCTCTAATGCTATCAATCTTACTATGGTCAATTCACTTGGGCAGTGCAGTGTCTTGGTCTTGAAGCAGGGCAAACCAGGCTCATCTCCTGCCTCTGACAGATACAGACTATATGACCATACAGCAAACAAAAAGAGAGTAATTTGGGGAAGGAGAGCCCTAAAAACTGAGGCAATCAGAGAAGGCTTCCTGAAAGAGATAGCATTTAAGAAAAGTCTGGAGTGGAGCTTCCAGTTCCAAGAAGCAAAGGTGAAGGGGGAACATTTCAGGAAGTGAGCACAGCCTCCACTGAAGATGGAACATCTTGGGAAAAGCAATGTGGGGTTTGGATGGAGTATAGAGTGAAATTGGGGGTGTAAGATTTAATCAGTTTAGGGGCGGCTAGGTGGCGCAGTGAGTAAGAGCGCTGGCCTCGGAGTTGGGATGACCCGAGATTGAATCCAGCCTCAGAAAATGAGCACCCACACATAAATAATGACTAGCCGTGTAACCTTGAGCAAGTTACTTAACCCCAATTGCTTAAAAAAAAAAAACAAGATTTAATCAGTTTAAAGAGACAGAATGAAACTGACATTTGAAGGCTTTCACATTCTAATAGAGTAGAGGAGCTTTTGTTTTTTCCTAGAGGCACAGGGAGCTATCAAAGTATCTTGAACGGGGGAGTAACATGGACATATTTTTTTTTTTGCTTTTTGGAGGGCAATTGGGGTTAAGTGACTTGCCCAAGGTCACACAGCTAGTTTTTGTGTTGTGTCTGAGGCCAGATTTGAACTCAGGACCTCCTGACTCCAGGGCCGATGCTCTATTCACTGCACCACCTAGCCACCCCAAAGCCCATTATGCTTGTCATCCTTCTTTATTACTTCTCAGTGCTTTCTTGATGGCTTGACTTTCAAAACTCAGCTTTCTGATGAGGTAGAGATTGCCTTCTATTTCTTTCTTGATCTCCCTTCCACCCCTACATAAATCCAACACAGCTAACTGTCAGAAGAACTAGGGTTTGGGGGTTGGTGTAGGTGAAGGAACCATCCAGGACTCCTTGTTCTCTGACCTTGAGCCCTGCCTAATTGCAAGGGTGCCAGTAACAATCTTGAAATGACTTTGTATATCCTTTGCATTTCCTATCTGTGTTCATACTGTGTCCTCAGAGAAATCCCATCCAATAAGCATTTATTCATCAGTACTCTCTAAAGAAAGGCAGTGTGGTCTAGTGGATAGAATGCTGGCCTCAGAACCACCTGGGTCTGAGCTCTGCCCCTGCTCCATATTGGCTGGGTGAACCCTGGCAAAGCATGCTCTAAGTGCTCTAGACAACTCTCTTAGGACTATAAGTTGTAGAAAAGGTGAAAGGAATTTCCTCTCCTATGTAATAGACATGTCATATTAAACAACAATTATCCTTCAGTATATTGTGTAGTATATATAATGTAATGTGCCATATACATCATATATGTGTCATATTGTATAATAATTATATTATGTCACATCATATAATGTGCTGTATATAATGCAATGTGTCATGTTATATAATAATCATCCTATAGTATATTACTATATAATAATAATGATTTATGTCATTAATATATGCCACATTATATTATGTCAAAATAATAAATATGTCATTAATATTACCCAGATAAGCTGCTTAGTTTGAAAATCATTAAGCAGTCTGAATGGACCACCAGGCATCTGGTATAATTCCAGTGGTTGGTATTATTCTGATGTGTCAGGTAATGGGATGCGTTGCTGGGCATCCAAAGACATTAGTGAAATGGCCCCTGCCTTCAGAAAACTCAGATCCTACTGGAGGAGGGGCTGACAGAGAGGAAGATGTAGATGCATCATGTAAACAGTTAAGAGTAGATGTGATTTTTTTTTTTGCTTTTTGGAGGGCTTAATTGGGGTTAAGTAACTTGCCCAAGGTCACACGGCTTGGTTTATGTTTGTGTGTAAGTTGTGTCTGAGGTCAGATCCGAACTCAGGTCCTTCTGACTCCAGGGCCGACGCTCTACTCACTGTGCCACCTAGCCGCCCCCAACATGATTATTAAAATGGGGAGCATTAATGCTTTGGGGATGCAGGAAAGGCTTCCTGTAGGGAATTCTTGAACAGGCAACAAGCATTTAAGCTCTTCCTGTGTGCCAGGCAGAGTGGTAAGTGCTGGGAATACAAAGAAAGTAAAAAAGAACCCCTGTCCTCAGGGAGCTTACAGTCTAATAGGGGAGGCAACAGGTAGATAACTAGGTGCATACAAAATATATACAAAGTGAATGGAAGGCAATCTCAATAGGGAAGGCCTTAGCCACTGGAAGAGGGGAAAGGGACCAGGAAAGTCTTCCTGCAGAAGCAAGGATTTGAACTGAATTAGTCAGGGGTTCTTATTTTTGTCTTGAATGCCTGGCACATAGCAAGTACTTAAAAATGACCATTGAATTGAATTTTGTCGAGATAAATAGGGTCAATAACAAAATAGTAACAGTAATAACAAAAGAGGCAGTGTGTTATGCTGGATGGGCAGCTGGCCTTGGAGGCAGAAAGACCAGAGTTCAAGTCCTAACTCTGACATAGACTGGCTCTGTGACGTCAGTAGCCTCAGGCAATTTGCTAAGACTCAAAGTTGAAGAACAGATTCCCACCAGCCTTGGTAGAGGAGGTCTCATCATGATGAACTCCCTTCTAGATGAAAGCATAGATCTGGGTCAAACAAATTATAATCCCACCTTAAATTTGCATAACTCTTCAGGGTTTAAAAAGTGCTTTTATATGTGGGGAGGAGGGGAAGCCTTCTGTGAAACTTTATACCCCTTTGAGGTAGGCAAGCAGGCCAGATGCTAGAATTCTTCTTTTATGGTCGAGTAAAATGAGGTCCAAAGAAATTGTGTCACTCGAGGTCACTCACCTAGCAAAGTGTCTAGCTAAAACTCAAATCCATTCCAGGTCTTCTAAGGCCAAGTTCAGTGGACTGGCCTTTGCATGTAATTTATGTCATTAATATATGGTATTCTCTTGAGAATACCATTAAAGGTGTTCTCTTGATTTTGGTTCCAGAAAAGGGTACACACTGTCCAACCTGCCATCTATATACCAGAAAAAACACCCATGGTCACTTTGTTCAAATAGTAACCCCAGGATACAATAGAAATGTTGCTTATGACTCATTCCAGTAGTAATTAATTGAGTGTCCTTTTAAGAGAGAGAGAGAGAGAGAGAGAGAGAGAGAGAGAGAGATAAAAATAGCAAAGAAACAACACTTTTCTTAGTTCTCTGAAAGACTGGCATCCTTCCAGGATAGACTTAAGCACTTTTTGTACTTGGAAGAAAAAAAGAAAGATGGGATTGGTTCCAAGAATCATCACACAAACTGGAGAAATATGGAGTCAGCGGCTGCATTGAAAACAGCCAAAGTGGTACCGCCAGCTGCAGGATCATTAATTAATGTTCAGTGGTATGTAGCCATGCCAATGACCTTGATGCTTGTTGAATTCACAAAAGATAATTTCCATAGAGCCTCTACTTTTCTCAGAGAGGTATATTTATCCAAGAAGTACCTTGCACATTGTCCCCCATCTCTCTGAGCAGTAAATTTGTTCTAATTGCAGAGAGAGATAGAGTAAAAGCCTAACTGAGCCCTCAGTGGTTTAGAGAGATTTATTTCCGGGGCTTAAAGGGGTTTTAGTGTATGTGACTGGAACAGAGTTGAGAGGAGTGGGGAAAAGAACCCAAGAGAAAATGTAGATTTAATGGATCTATAAAACGGCCCGGCTGTAGATAAATGGGTGTTCCAGCAGCCTGCCCCAAAACCCTGGCCCCAAGACAGCCAGTCCTACACTAGGGATCTGTAATATTACACATTTCTCTCCAAGGCTTATAGCTTTCTTGTGAGATTTGTGGAAGATTGGAGGGGAAAATCTAAATTATCGAGAGGGAAGGAAAAATCTTTGTTGCCCAGTTTTGAAGCCAAAAGAGCTGTGAGAAAACCAAGAGACAGAAAGAGAGCCCCAAGTCTCTGCCCTTACAATCACCCCCTTCCTTTCTCTAAGATAAATCTTAAGTAAGGCTTCTGGAAGGCAATGTCACAAGGGCCTTCCCTAGACAGTGAGGTCTGGGCATTTCCAGTTATCACAGACATTTCTAATTGATACTGATCCTGTTTATCCCCTGAATTGGGGGGAGGGAGGAAAGCAGGGAATCTGTTCAGAGATGGCTTTATATACTTGATTGACTATTAAGCCTTTTCTCTGAGAGAATACTAGGCTTTTGATCCCCAAAACTATGTTCTCTGTGCAGCTGCTTTGCAAGCTTTGCTGAGGGTGAACTTTTGACAGTCATTTTTGACATATTATGAAACTGATCAGGGCTCAAAACATACATTTCTGTCTTGAGGAAGAGGATATAGAGGACAGGGTGTTCCTCTCTTCCCCATGCAGGAAGAGAGGTTCTAGTCAGCGGCATAAGATCATAGCTGTGGAGATGAAAGGAGAAGAAATCATCCAATCCTGTTCCTCCATTTGACAGATGAGAAAATTAAGGCATGAATAAATGAAGTGATTCATTGAGCTAATAAGTTGCAGTGTCGGGAATCAAACCCATGTCCTTGGATTCCAAGTCCAATATTCTTTCCATTATATTACACGACTTCTTAGGATCTGAAGGAAGTTAACTTGTTGTCAACTTTTAGAAGCATAAAATGTCAGTTTAGAGAGACACCTCAGAGGTCATGTAGTCCTCATGGTGTAGAGGAGGGAACTGAAGCCCAGAGAGGGAAAGTGATTTACTCTGGGTCACACAGGTAATTTAATTCATAGAAAATCAGACCTAGAACTCAAGGTTCAGGCTGCCCAAGCAGAACTCCATTAGTCAGTAGGGTGTGGCCATTTCCAGTTATCACAGACATTTCCACTGGCTACTGATATTGGTTCTCCCCTAAACGGAGCATTCTGTCCAGAGAACAGAAATGACTTCTTTGGTCAGACTTCTTCCTGTTGAGCTAGGTTGCCCAACATATGGCTGCTTACTACATAAAAGGGTAGACCACCCACAGGGGCCCACGATTTACACAATGATTGGCAGGGTGACTTATGATTTTTTGCTTTCCTCAAGATTAGAGAAGTCGGGAATAATAACAATATTAATGTATTATTAATTTTAAAAAGATTAATTCTATTATTAATCTTTAACATTAATAGCTAATATTAATATTGATAATATACTATTAAGACAATAACAATAATTTTTTTTGCACTTGAGGCTTTGCAAAGTGTTTTACATATGTTATCTTATTTGATCCTCATGAAAACCCTTCAAGGTATGTCCTTTTTAATAGATTAGGAAAATGAGACTGAGAAAGGTTGGTTGATTTTAGCAGGATCATACCCCTAGTATCCAAGAAGAGATTTGAACTCAGGTCTTCCTTACTCCAAGTCTAATGTTCCTGTCATCGAAACACCTAGGAAAATGTGGAACTTGCCATATGTCATGTGGGGAAAATCTGGCCCACTGGCCTGGCCTCATGAGAATATGCCTAACTTGTTTTATGGAGTTTAACTAACCTTCCTTATATGCCATCTTGACCAGGGTTGTCTGTAAGCAACATTGTGAACTAGGCAAAGTTAGTTCCCCTAAGCTCCAGCCTCTGTTGATGTGGGTGCCTCATGCCTGTCTGAGACTCTCTCTTTAATTATCACTTATGTTCCACTGCTTTCCCAGACCTCAGTCCTTGCACCAAAACTTACTTCTTCTTTATCCCATTCCCTCAGAGGTCTGAAAAAATACTGACTCTAGAATTTAGCCATTTTTTTTTCAGTTGTGT
The DNA here is from genome assembly GCA_011680675.1 of Gymnobelideus leadbeateri. Taxonomy (NCBI): domain Eukaryota; kingdom Metazoa; phylum Chordata; class Mammalia; order Diprotodontia; family Petauridae; genus Gymnobelideus; species Gymnobelideus leadbeateri. The sequence continues at coordinate 850,877 of WOXC01006305.1, forward strand.
CTGACTCTTCATGACCCCATTTGGGGTTTTCTTAGCAAAGATCCTGGAGTGGTTGGCCATTTCCTTCTCCAGCTCTTTTTACAGATGAGGAAACTGAGGCAAACTGGGTGAAGTTACTTGCCCAGGGTCACACAGCTAGTGAGTGCATGATGCCAGATTTGAACTCATGAAGATAAGTCTTCCTGACTCCAAGCCCCAACTCTGTCCACTGCACCCCCTAGCTGTCCACAGTCAGAGGCAAATCACTAAACTTTCCTGGGTCTCAGTTTTCTCATCTGGAAAATGAAAGGGTTGGACCAGTTGGCCTCTGAGGTCTTTTTTGTGTCTAGATCTACAAACTGATGCTCTTATGATTTCTGCAAGATGACAAGAGGTGGTAATTATCAGCACCATGGCTAGGTCAGTCAGTACACTAGTAAAAGGTAGCAGCCCAGGCAATTGAGCTGCATCAGATAGGAAGTATGGACATATCAGGGAAGCACATATTCAGCAGATTTGAGGAAGAGGAAGTTGTGGAGGTGAGGGATAAGTAGATTAGCCACTACAGGGGTTCCTTTTGGAGTTTTCAGTTGTTATCGGAGTGAAATTAAGACTCCAGTAAACCTCTGGATGGTTTGGCTGATTATTCAGGCTTCCTGGGAAAATTCCTTGAAATGGTAATATTTCTGTGTGTCTCTCCTGATGAAGTGACCTAAAAGGAAGCTGTTCAGGAGAACAGCATATGATACCTGCATTTTCCCTCCCCCTTGGGTGTTTTGGTAGGCTATGGCTGCTCTTGGCATCTTTGGGGGGAATAATCCAACATAGGTTAGTGTGTGATGACAAGGCCATTCAGAGACAAGACCATCATCCTCTGATAAGAGGATGATGGTCTTAGATCCTTCCCATTCTCCCTTAGGCCCTCCTTGAGAGCAACAGACATAATAGTGATGGCTTTAATAACCCTCTAAAGAAGAATAACTATCCAAGTCTGAGAATGCAAGTTTTCTCAGACACAGTACATTCTATAGACATTTATCCCACATAACGATTTTCCCCTATCATGGTTTTGATATATCGCAGGTTGGCATAAGAAATTAAATGGGAATTTGTGGGGGGGTTTGCAGAAACTATAGATGACACTCATAGTCCAGCAGATGACACAGAAAAGGGTTTAGAATACAGAAATGCATAAAATATGTGGATAGTATCATATAATATTAACGCAAATTTTACAATAAGATATTGTAAACACCCCATAAAAAAAGAAAAAATCAGACTTCCCTGGTATGAAGGGAGGGTCAAAAAATTTTACGTGACTTTTCCAGATTGAGGGGATGTCATGCCCCTAACTCCTATGATGTGAGAGGGATAACGGTACTTCCTGCTGCTACATACTTTTCAATGGTAGGAATACTAGGTTTGGGGGTATAGAAGTGGTTAAGTTTTCTCCATGTTTTCAAACCTTGGAGACTAGAGGAGAAACACCCAGAGATGAATGGTATTTTCCAGTAAGAGGAGAAATTTTTCAGCAGAGAATGTAAAAGTGGAAAACTGGAGCAGAGAAACAGAGATAAGGATTTCAAGTTAATTTCATACAGTGCATAGCAACTCTTCTCAAGCAAATAGTAGTAACATTCACAACCATGATAAAAGAGGATGGAATTGGATGAATTCCCTCAAATGATGTGTCTCCGGAAAGTCCTGTTAGCCATATTTCCTGCAGACCTGTCACCTTTCAGCAGGGAATTCATCAGCTTGCTCTCAGAAGTTAAGGCATAAATTGGTAAAAATTCAGGGCTAGATGGGCCCTTCTAATTCAAAATATATGTCATTAGAGCACATGCTTTTAGAACTGGAAAGTGTTTCCCATAAGTAAACTTTGTTACTTATCAGTAAGTCTAGATCTTTCTGTCTTTCCTTGGGATGCAGCAAATGTTCTGTTTCTTCAAGACAACCAACACTGACGCTTTCAATTCCAGAGCTACAGACACAACCTGCAGGTCAATGTTTTCATCATAGAGTTCTTTCCTTAGACAAACTCACTACAGACCACAGGGGAAAGAGCCCTGGGTATTGTGTCAGGGAACCTAGAGGGACAAAGAAAGGGAAAAACAGTCTGTGCTCAACAAGGAGCTCCCATTCTGAGGGGAGAGATACATAAACGCCTAGATACAAATAAGATATACACAGATTGGGTGGAAGATAGACTCAGAGGGAAGATACTAGCAACTGAGAGAATAAGGGGGAGGGAAAAACTGGGGCCTTTTTTCCCTTTTTTGGCCAATCACAAATATTTTTAGTTATGGATCTCTACAAGTACTGAAGCATATCAAATTTGAGATAACAAGTGGATATAAAATTAGTGGTGCTCTTTGAATCTTTACAATTCACCATTTCTGCTGTTTTCTCCTAAATTTTTCACAAATAAGGTTTTCTTCCCAGGTCTGAAATGGTCTTTTTTTTAAATTAAATTTTATGTTTAGGGTGGCTAGGTGGCAAACTGAGTACAGCGTCGGCCCTGGAGTCAGAAGGACCTGAGTTCGGATCTGACCTCAGATACTTGGACAAGTTACCTAACCCCAATTGCCCTCCAAAAAGCAAAAAAAAATTATGTTTATTTTTAGTTTACATCATTAATTTCCACAAGATTTTGAGTAACAATTTTTCTCCCTGTCTTTCCCTTACCCACCATCCCAAAACAGCGATCCCACTGTATACCCCCTCCTTCAATGTGCTCTCTCTTATATTCTCCCCCATCCCCCCTCCGACTTTCCAGTAGGGCAAGATGGATCTCTATACCCCAGTGCCTATATATCTTATTTCCCAGCTGCATGTAAAAAGAAATAATAATAATAATAATATATTTTTAAACATTTGATTTTAAAATTTTGAATTCCACATTCTTTCCCTTCCTCCCTCATCACCCACCCTTACTGGGAAGATAGACAATTCAATATAGGTTATACACATGTAGCTATGCAAAACATTTCCATAGTGGATATATTGTGAAAGACTAACTATATTTCCCTCTATCCTATCCCACCCACCACTTGTTCTGTTCTCTACTTTGATCCTTTTCCTTTTCAAAAGTGTGTGCTTCTAACTTCCATCCCCCCCACCTTGCCCCCCCCTCCATCATCCCCCCCTCTCATCCCCTTCCTCCCTACTCTCCTGTAAGGTGAATACCCTATTTACTGTGTATGTCATTCCCTCCTAAGCCAAATTCAATGAGAATAAGGTTGACCTATTCCCTTTTGCCTTCCTGTTCTTCCCCTCCATTGTAATAAGTTTTCCCTTGTCTCTTCTATATGAGATAAATTACCCCATTCTGTCTTTCCCCATCTCCTCTCATTATATTCCTCTCTCACCTCTCAGTTTCACCTTTTAAGTATCATTCCTTCCTATTCAATTGGTCCTGTGCCCTCTGTCTATGTATACCTGTATACATATATAGACACACTCACATATGTATTCATATGCCCATATACCCTCCTATATAGACATATATATGTATATACACACGTATATACATTTTTATTCCCTTCAATTCTTCTCATACTGAGAAAAGTTTCATAAGTTACAATTATCATTTTTCCATGCAGGAATGTAAATAGTTCAACTTTGATAAGTTCCTTTTGATTTCTTTTCCCTGTTTACCTTCTCAAGAATCTCTTGCTTCTTGTGTCTGAATGTCAAATTTTCTATTCAACTCTGGTTTTTTCCTCAAGAATGTTTGGAAGTCCTCTATTCCACTGAATGACCATATTTTCTCCTGAAACAAGATACTCAGTTTTGCTGGGTAGGTGACTCTTGGTTTTAATCCCAGCTCCTTTGGCCTCTAGAATATCATATTCCAAGCCCTTTGATCCCTCAGTGTAGAAGCTGCCAGATCCTGTGTTATCCTGATTGTGTTTCCACAATATTCAAACTGTTTCTTCTTGGCTGCTTGTAATATTTTCTCCTTGGTCTGGGAATTCTGGAACCTGGCTATAATATCCCTAGGAGTTTTCTTTTTGGGATCTTTTTCAGGAGGTGATTGGTGGATTCTTTCAACCTTAATTTTGCCCTCTGGGTCTAAAATATCAGGACAATTTTCCTTGAGAATTTCTTGAAAGATGATTTCTAGGTTCTTTTTTTTATCATGGCTTTCAGATAGTGCAATAATTTTTAAGTTCTCTCTCCTGGATTTATTTTCCAGGTCAGTGGTTTTTCCAATGAGATATTTCACATTGCTTTCTATTTTTTCATTTGTTTGGATCTGTTTAATAGTATCTTGATGTCCCATAAAGTCACTAGCTTTCATTTGCTCCAATCTAATTCTGAAGGAATGTTTCTCTTCAGTGAGCTTTTGAGATTCTTTTTCTATCTGGCAAATTTGGCTTTTTAAGGCATTCTTCTCCTCATTGGCTTTTTGAGACTCTTTTGCCATTTGTTAGTCTATTTTTTAAGGTATTATTTTCTTCAGTCATGTTGTTGACTCTCTTTTCATGATTTTCTTGCATCATTCTCATTTCTCTTCCCAATTTTTCCTCCACTTCTCTTATTTGGTTTTCAAAATCCTTCTTAAGCTCCTCTATGGCCTGTAACCTATTCATATTTTTCTTGGAAGCTTTTGGTGCAGGAATTCTGACTTCACTGTCTTCCTATGCTTTTCTATGCTTTGATCCTTTTTTTCCCCAAAAAAGAAATCTAAGGGGGCAGCTAGGTGGTACAGTGAATAGAGCACTGACCCTGGAGTTAGAAGGACCTGAGTTCAAATCCAGCTGCAGACATTTAACACTTACCAGCTGTGAGACCTTGGGCAAGTTACTTAATCCCAATTTCCCTCCCCCCTCCAAAAAGCAAAAAAATAAAAAATAAAAGGAATCTAAGGTTTGACTGCTATGCTTGCTTTGCTTCCTTTGCTTGTTCATGTTGCCACCCAATTACTTGACTTTTGAGCTTTTTGCCACAGTAGAACTCTGCTTTCAGAGAGGATAGCTTTGTCTCAAATCACTGGAGTTTTTGCAGTTGTCAGAGCTATTTGTTGGGTGCCTTCTCTGAAGCCTCCACCTGCTCTGGCATCTGGTCACACACCCCAGGACCTCTACCCTAGACAGTGATCCAGATCCATGCAGGTTAAAGAAGAGTGATTACTTCTCAGACTGGTCGCTTGTCCCCCCTACGATCTGCAGGCCAGGAGCTCTGAAGTAGCCATGGTGGCTGCCACGCCTAAGCCACTTCTCCCTCTGGGGGCAGAGGCTGGACCACACTCCCAGACCCCCTGTTCTCAAAGTCCACTGACCTCTCACTTTGTCTTTGGCATTTACGGGTTGATAATTCTAGAACCGCCACAGCTGCTGGTGATCCACTCTCCTGAAGTCCACTCCAGGGTCAGGGCCACCCTGAGACTAAAGTGGCTGGCTCACTGGGGCTGGGCTCTGCTCCCAGTATGCTGCAATGGACCCTTCTTATCTGCCTGCTGGGCTACCTTCAGGGGGAGGTTTGTTTCTCTCTGTCACTTTGTGGGTTCTGTAGCTCTAAAGTTTTTTTAGAGTCATTTTTTATAGGTATTTGTTGTTATGGGGGGAGCTAAGGGAGTTTTCCTGCTTCTACGCCACCATCTTGGTTCCACACCATGAAATGGTCTTTTAAAGCCCCATTCTCAGGTCCACGAAGTATTTATATTTGACTAATAGAACTATCTGCAGCTGCGTGTGATCATCACATATAGGGATGAGAGAAAGGAAGTCAGACCACAGTGTGCTGAGTGAATGGACCTCACTGGATAGACAGCAAGAAGGGCCTCAGAGTGGGGGCAGAGGAGAGCCCATGGCTATTGCCTTCTCCTGAATGTTTTTGCATAGAAATGCATCATATATAAACAAAGTGCTCTATCTAAGAGGTGTGACAAGAAGCTCCAAGATTGTAACATGCATTAAGACAGATAACATTCCAAAATGAGACTTTCAAGTTTCCAGCCAAGAATTTCTTCTTGTGATCCCTTTGGCAAAAAAAGAATAGGAAACCTTTGCTTGAAACATCAATTCTCACCCCACTGCCTTGTTTCTATATTATGCCAATACCATCAGGGCAGAGACAGGGAGAGAGCGTTCCATTTGGCATCAGAAAGATCAAATCCTGCCTCTGATACTTGCTTAGCTATGTGACCCACAGCCAGTCATTAAACCTGGCCAGAGTTGTTTCTGCCTTTGTTTACTCATATATAAAACTGGAATAATAATAACTCTTACTATACAGGTTTGTTGGGAAGATCAGGCAAGCAATGGGCACTGTGCTTAGTTCTTGGAACATAAATGCACGTCCTCCCCACCCCACCCCCCAAAAAAGAAAAAACCCAAACCAAAAACAGTCCTTGCTGTCAAGGATCTTACATTTTAAAAGGGTAAAATAAAAGGAAGAAGAAAAGGAAGACAGGTGTGGTACCAGTGGGAGGAGAGGGCCCAAGGGGCAGAGGGAAGTCTCAAGCCCTTTCCTAAAGGGAGAGCCAGAGACTGCCAGAGGGCAGGGAGCAAGTGGGTTAATTTCTATTTAGTACTATTGCTGTTGTTGCTGTGATCATTAATCTCATTTTTTAAAACAGAATTCAAATGGTCCCAGGGCAAGCTGCTATCCTGCCATCACTCATTTATATTTGATGTTCTGGGGATCATTTCAGAGGTGGAAAAAATACCTGTTTTTTTGTACTAAATAAATGTATAAGGATGTCTGCTCATCTTTGGTAGGGTCCCTGATGATAGCATCTTTGAGACTACTCTAGTAATTGACAGGATGACAGAGGTGATATATATTCCACTCTGTTCTCACAATTTTGATTTCTTCCCTAGGCCTCTTTTTTGTTTTTTTGTTTGTTTGTTTTCTGGAGGGAGTAGGCAATAGGGATTAAGCGACTTGCCCAGGGTCACTCAGCTAATAAGTGTCTGAAGCTGGATTTCAACTCAGGTCCTCCTGACTCCAAGGCTGGTGCTCTATCCACTGTACCACCTAACTGCTCCCTTTCTTGTTTTGTTTTGTTTTATTGGGAGGGAGACAATCAAGGTTAAGTGACTTGCCCAAGGTCACACAGCTAGTAAGTGTCTGAGGCCGAATTTGTACTCAGTTCCTCTACCAAGGTCTCTTTGAAAGCTTTTTTGTCCCATGTAGTTTGAAGATCAGTATTTTGTATAGTATCATTTATCAAAAAATACTAAAATTGTTACAGATCAGCATTGTATAGGGGCCATTGTGGGGCAACAGTTCTATCTGTAATAATTGTCTGGTTCTAATATATGTCAGTCACTGTGCTAAATTCTAGGCTTACAAAGAGTCAAAAGTTTTTCCCCTAAGGAAATAAATACGTACAATTAGAGCAATAGAATTAGAGCTGGAAGGCCCCTCAGAGTTGACCTAGACTATTCCCTTCATATAATAAATAAGGAGAGAGAGGCCCAAAGAGGGCAAGTGATTCACCAAAAATCACACAGGTAGTAAATGGGGGAAAGGATGATGTAGGAGCTGATCTCAGTCGTCCATCAGGTAATTTCTCAGTTCAATTGCCCTTGCTTATTAGATGCTAAACTCTCCTGTTCCTAGGCTAATCTAACTTTACAAGTGCCCTCAGCCCTCCTCTATGGGACAAAGACACCCTAGTTATCTGGCCAGGAGTTGACCCAACACAAGAAACCTCCCATGGTCCACACTTGGAAAGAGATGGATAGCTTTCCTGATTCTGGAGGGAGAGGGTGAGGTGCAGGGTCATTCTTAGCCCTTTTATACACAGCAATTAAAATTCCATTATAACACCAAAGGGACTGTGGACCAAGTCTTCTTACTCATCCCAGTCCTCTTTCATCATTTAAAGGGAAGAATTTGTTTTCCATCTCTCTACTGATAGGAACATGTTTTTCCCCTAATTTCTCTCTCGGAAAAAAAAATGTGTTTACACTATTTATTTGGACTCTCAATTTGTTTCCAAGGTCATAGAATCATTGCTCATCAGAACTGGAAAGGGCCTTAGAGATGGAGTCCAACTCTACCTTGTTACAGATGGGGAAACTGAGAATCAGAGATGCCAAGTTACTTCCTTAGGCTCACACAACAATTTAGAGGCAGTCACAATTTCATATTTAATTCTCTTTTTGAGAGCTGTCCTGTGTATGGAAATACTCTTTTGTCATTATTAAATGGAGGATACAAAATTAAAACAACAACATTAGTGGTAGATTTCAAACTAAATATTTCCTAGTCCAACTCCTAATCCACACCAATAAGGATTTTCATTGCCTTCAAGACATCTGACTATTAGCCTTTTGTATGATTTTTCTGATCTAAATGGCTTTCAACCTCCCACTATTGGCTGCCTAAGAAACAAGAGATTTTCTTTATTGTAAAACAAATGAACCATTTGATAATTTATAGCTCCAGGTACCAATGACTGCCAGAGCAGCATAACTGAATGAAGTAAATAGATTAAATGTTCCCCTTCCAGTCAGCGAGGGGATGAGACACAGCACCTGGGCTGGCCACAGTTTATCTCCATTAAATCACAGAAAAAAGGCTCAGAAACTGGCTGTTTAAGCTGATGGGTGGAAGGACAGAGTGTATATGAGAATGGCTCCCACGTCCATAACACTCAGTTCATAAATGCTTTCCTTATAATGAGCCTTTGAAGTAGGTCATGCAAGTGTTAGGCATGGGGACAGAGGGCCACCCTTGGATCAGGAAAACCTGGGTGCAAATTTGGTCTTTGGCACATGCTGGCAGTATGACCAATAGCAAGGTACTCAACCAGTCAGGTAGCTCTCTCAGATCAAAAATTAGAAATCAAGTACCCTGGGGTGACTAGGTGGCACAGTGAATAGAGCACAAGCCCTGGAGTCAGGGGGACCTGAGTTCAAATCCAACCTGAGACACTTAACACTTACTAGCTGTGTGACCTTGGACAAGTCACTTAACCCCAATTGCCCTCCAAAAAGGAAAAAAAAAGAAATCAAGTCCCCATTTGTACTGGTGGGGTACATTTGTATTTTCACCTCCTACAGATTCCTTTTATGAGTTGTTGTTTTGCTCCATTAGAAAGTAAGTTCCCTGAGTTCAGGGATGGACTTTCTGTTTGCATTTGTTTTCCCAGAATTTTAGCCCAGTACTTTGATACTTAGTACTTGCTTAATAACTTATTTTTGACTGGGGGAGAGAGTTTCCACACTGGCAGTTCCCTAAACCTAATGAAATTACAAGTCTAGACCAAGAAAGATAGCAAAAAGCAAATATACAGAAGAGGAGACTCTTGTTTATATTTGTAAATATTTGTAACTCTTGTTTACACTTATAAACATTTGTCGCTATTACTATTTATAAACAGTAGAGTCAGGCTTCCAATCCTCATCTTCCTCAGTGTTCCCGCCACACAGCACATTCTTTCTTATATCCCTACATAGTAATGTGGGTGCCTAGAATTGGTCTCCTTAGGCAGAGGTCCTGAAGAGAGAGGGGTATCTGCAATCACAAACATTAGACTAGAACAAAATTATAGATTTAGAACTCAAGGGGCCTTTGATGTCAACAAATCCAACCCCTTGATTTTACAGATGAGGAATCTGAGCCTCCCAGAGGAGGAATTGCTTGCCTAAAATCACACAGAGCCACAATCTCCAACTCAAGTGAGCTTTCTTGCCACAAAATCATGAGTGCCAATGTTTACAGTTATTTTCATGTTTCATGGAGTTTCCAAACCAGGTAAACCCCCTTTCCTGATTCCCAGTCCCCTATATGTGTTGTTTCCCTGGTTAGAGTGTGAGCTCCTTGAGGGCAGAGACTATCCTTATATTTGCATCCTGATGTAATAAGTGCTTAATAAAAGCTTTTTTTACTCAGTAAGGTCTGGAAGGGACCTCAGAGGTGATCTAGTCCAACTCTACAGATGAATAAACTGAGGCTAAAAAGTTCAAGTTGACTTAAACTCTTGACTTACACAGTGGTTTGCCCAAGCTAAGCAGTAGAACCTGTCCATGAACCCAGGTCCTTTGACCCCTTCCCCGTTCTGGTCAGGGCTCTCCCACTGTCCCATGAAGGAAGGAAGAAAACCAGCACTTCCTAAATGCTTGCTCTGTTCCAGGCATGAATAATTGTATGAGCCATGCACTGTTTTTAGGGCTGTTTTCATGTGGCCCAAGAATGAGCTCATCACCATTCTAGCAAGAATATATCACTCTAATCTTAAAATGAAGGACAAAAAAAAAAACAAAACAAGTTAGGGGATATTTTGTATCTGTAGCTAATGGTTATCACTACCAAGGTCAAATCAAGAACTTGCCAGGAAAGTAGAATTTCCTGTTCTCTGGATGGGGACCAGCACCTGCTGAAAGGTTGGTTTGTTTCGGGGTCTGGGGGGCCATTCTGGACTGCAGAAGGTGTCCTTGGTCAGCAGAGTGGAACTCTCACTGAGATACATCAGGGCGCAAAGACTCAGGAAGCTTTGCCTCCGGTCTCCTGTAGCTTCACCATTACTCAGAGAGGTGATAAAAGTGTAACTTCACGCAGACCTCATCTTAGGAAAGCTCCTGGGGAACTAGTCATCTCTGAAGAATGGAACGGGCTCATCAGAAGGTGCCTTTCCACTCCCTTGCTCAATAAAGGGAAAAAGAGTGGAGAGGAGGGGCGGCTAGGTGGTGCAGTGAGTAGAGCGTTGGCCCTGGAGTCAGAAGGACATGAGTTCTGATCCGGCCTCAGACACTTAACACACACACACACCAAAACAAAAACAAAAACAAAAAAAACCCTAGCCGTGTGACCTTGGGCAAGTTACTTAACCCCATCTGCCCTCCAAAAAAGGCAAAAATAAATAAATAAATAAAAATTAAAAAAAATAAAATTTCAAGAGTGGAGAGGAGCCCAGGGTTTGGAGTCAGAGGATTTGAGTTCTAAGCTTGACCTTGGGGGACTTGGGTTCTAGGGTTTCTAGCTCTCTATGTGGCACAAGGCAGTAATAATAAAAACAGCTAACATATACAGTGTTTACTGTGTACTAGGTAATGAGCTCAGTGCTTTACAATTATTCTCTCATTTAATTCTCACAAGAACCCTGGGAGATGAGTGCTCTTATTAGCCCCATTTTATAATCAAGGAAACTGAGGAATGCAAAAGTTAAGTGACTCTTCCTTGGCTCTTCCTGACTGCAGGGCTGCTGCTCTCTCCACTACACCACTAGCTGCCCCTTAACCTTTCTGGGTCTCAGTTTCCTCATCCTCCAAATAAAGATATTAGATTAGATCAGGGGTGGGGAACCTGCAGCCTCAAGGCCACACTTGAGGAGCTAGAGGGCTACATGTGGCCTTGAGGTCCCAAGTTTCCCACCCCTAGACTAGAGAGTTTCTTCCAGCTCCAAATCTATGAAATTATGAACCTGGGTCTTCTTGAATTTGAAGTCTATATACCATGCCAGGTTGCCTCTCAAATATAGGATTTTCCAAAGGTTTAAGCTGTTCAGGCTTAAGTTTTGGTTGCTTAAAATATAAGATTTTAATATTTAATGATTAAAATATTAATTCATAATAGCTTTAAACTATTAAAGCTTAAAACTGCACTAAGACTTTTAAGATGCCTTAGTGTTATTCTTTAGTTGTTTTCAATCATGTCCAGCTCTTCACGACCCCTTTTGGGTCATGGAGTGACCCAAACCACTTCAGGGGTTTGCAAGTCAAGACATCCCCTCATAATGTCATTTGTCCACTTTGAGAAGGAAGGACAAACAACAGTAACTGGAGTGGTTGGCCATTTCCTTCTCCAGTTCATTTTACAGATGAAGAAACTGAGGCAAATAGGATGAAGTGACTTGCCCAGGGTCACATAGCTAGTAAGTGTCTGAGGCTGGATTTGAACTCCAGTCTTCCTGACTCCAGGCCTTGCTCTCTCTATCCACTGCATCACCTCGTTGGGAAGACACTCTATATTACAGGTATTATTATCTCCATTTTATAGATAAGGAAACTGAGGCTCTGAAAATTGAAGCAATATGCAGCAAGTATCCACGGTAGGATTAGAACTCAGGTTCAAATCTCTACTGAACTTCAATTTTCTTTGATTTAAAGTTGGAAGGGATTCTAGAAGCCACCTAGTCCAACCCCATCATTTTATAGCTAAGGAGAATTAGAGCCCTAAAAGATGAAAAGCCTTACCCAAAGTCACACGGGTAGGGTGGGACAGAATCTGAACCCAGGTTCCCTGAACTGTTCTGTACCACAATGCTTCTTCATTCCAGCACACTGTCTCCCCACTGAGTGAGGCTAGTTCCCTTAGGAAAGAGATCATAAGGAACTGGTCATGTTGGCACATCTAGAGATGGTCACAATGGAAGAGAAACCCAGACAGGCAGTGGTACCTCTGTATTGCTAGGTTTGGGGTGGGGAGGAAGAATTTAAGGATCCAGATGGATCTACTTAAATCCTCTTGGGTCTATAGAGCTGCAAGAAACCTCAGGGGCCTTTTAGTCTATATCCTTTATTCTGCAGATGGGGGAACTGAGGCCCAAGGTCATACAGGTAGTTAATAGTAAATCCTTTTTAAATTCGATTCCTCTGTCTCTAAGTCCAGTATACATTCCCTGTGCTGTGATCTCCCCCATTTTCATTCAGAAAAAAAAGAAAGACCAAAATAAAACTCCTCCTTTCCTTGAGTTATGAACATAGCCTTGAAAATGTCAACAGATGGTATTGTTGTCCAGTTGAGCCTGAAGCCAGAAAGGCTGAAATCAGGACCAAAACAGGTGTGAACTTCCCCCCTTTCGAGGGGAGGGCGTTGACTGAAACTGGAACAGCCCAAGGACGTCGGGCACATACCTTAAGGAAACAAGGATATAATTTTCCCAGCCCCCAGTTGGCTGGTGACCTTCCAGTTCCACCCCCCCCCTTCCTCCTGACTCCCTTCACTGGCACTACCCTAGTTTGTCCAGAATAGAGCTCTGTGTCCACTCAGTGTTCAGAACGAAGAGCCACAAGCACCTTCTTTCAAAGGGCCCTTAAGCTCCCTGCTTGGCTTGCCTGGACATCGGGCCCCCAGCCCTTCAGGGCCCTGAGACCCACACAGGTCAAGTGGACATGAGCTGAGTCTGACCCTGCAACCACCTCCCAAGGTTTTCTCCTGACCCCCAACTCCCAGACTTAGGAACAGAGCTCTGAAAGCCAGGGGAAACCACTGATCACACGTGGAAATGTCCCAGGCTCAAAGATCCAGAGCTGGGAAGGACGATTAGAGATCATCTTATTCAGCCTCCTCATTGTGTAGAGGAAACGGAGGCCTAAAGAGAAGAGGCAACCGACCAAGGTTACACAGATCAGGAATGTCAGAGTCAAGATTGGAACCTGGTCCTCTGACTCCCAATTCTGCCCTCAGACAGCTGTGTGACCATGGTGAGTCACTGAATTTCTGCTGGCCTCAGTTTTCTCACCTGTGAAATGGATATAATAATTACACCTACCTCGTGGGGTTGTTACAAGGAACAAACGAGATAGCATATATAAAGTGTTTTATAAACCTTAAAGTGTTATATAATTGCTAGCTAGTAGCAACAACAGCAGTAATAGTGGTGGTAGTGGTAGTAGTAGTAGTAGTAGTAGTAGTAGTAGCAGTAGTAGTAGTTTTCCAGGAAAATTCGAGGGCCTGTAGGAGGAGAAAACAATAGTGGGATCAGGAATCACCACATCTCCAACGCCCTGAGAGGCGCTTATGGGATTTTGAAATCTTGGTAGTCAGGACCATAGTTCTCCTTCCAAATGTATATCCTTTCTGGCATAGCCGATCCAGGAGGGGGTGGGGGGTTTGTGGGATAGATCTGTCAGATACGGGAACAAATCTGGGCTAGAGGAGGGATTCTTAACCTCGAGTCCAAGAGCTTTTTTAAAATTACTTTGATAACTGCACTTCCATATAATTGGTTTCCTCAGCTTTACATATTTAAAAAATATTCTTCTAAGAAAGAGTCTGTAGGTTTCACTGAACTGCCAAAGTGGGGCTCCGTGACACTGAAATGGTTAAGGACCCCCGACCTGAAAGAACTTTACTCAGAGGCTGTATGCCCATTTCCAGGTAATATCCTCATTTTGCAGGTGAAGGAATCAAGGCCCAAGGATGGTAAGTGATGGACCCAAGGTCACACATGTTGGATCAGGCTGGGGCCAGGGCAGGGCCATGGAGGAGGCCCTGGAGGGGGCAGTTCTGCCAACACTCCTGGTAGCTGATACCCCAAAGTCCTCCTTGGCTTGAGATCTCTGCTCTGGCCCCAGGTTTCCCACTTTCATCTTAGTCCCTTAAATGTGAAATTTTGTAAGCTTCTCAAAGTCTATTTTGTTTTTGCTAAAATTCATCATTTGTCTTGCTAGCCCCCAAATCTGCCACAGTGCTATAAATATCGTAAGATTTAAAAAAAATTCCTGGGGCAGCTAGGTGGCTCAGTAGATAGAGCCCAGGACTTGGAGTCAGGAAGACAGTGTTCAAGTCTTCCCTCCCACTTTTATTAGCTGTGTGACCCTGGGTAAGTCATTTAACCTCTATCTGCTTCAGTTTTCCTTGTCTATGAAATGAGGATAATGTTAGCACCTACCTGCAAGGGTGATTGTGACTATAAGAAAAGATGTGTAAAATATCTTGCAAACCTTAACGCTTACTGAATTGCCCAGTTATGGAAACCCTGACCCAGACTTTGATTTTATGATAGATGTGATTTCTACTTTCTTCAATGAACAAAACATTTATTTTCTTTCCCTTCCACATTCTTCCATTCAAAAACAAAAACAGAAAACCCCTTGAAACAAATATGTGTAGTTAAGCAAAAGAAATCCCCTCTTTGGATATGCCAGATTCGCTTGTCTCATTCTGCATTGGATTCCCATTTCAAGCCCACCTCTCCAGAGGGGAACTTTCCCTCTCTCCCATTGATGGTCCTAATTTCCAGCATATGTTGGCCCCTTCCTCCCTGGGTCCCCACCCCCAAACCACCACAGGAGCTAGAGGTCAGCGTTCTCCAGGCTCATTTAAAGCAATGGAAATATGGTGATGGAACTGGGAAATATTTACTCCAAAGACAAAAGGGAGAAACCAGGGAAACCTGGGAGCAAAACAGAAGAAAACTTCATGGGGAAGAATGGTCACAGTAATCAGTATAGATATGAAGTTTTTTAAAGTCATCTCTTAGCAATTCAGAAGGGGGAAAGAGCTGCCTTGGTTGGTGCTCAGCTAAACAAGCATGTTATCTTTCTTGCTTCCCCTTGCCCTCTTCTTTGCTCCTTGCTTATTGGAGAGGCAGCCAGCTGCCTGCTAGGAAGGCAGGTGTTCAGGGAGGCTCAGTCCTTCTCTGGCCACTAGGGGACTGTCTGCCAATGTGATTATCACAGAACAAGTGAAAATTGAAGAGTATTCCTTGGGCTTTATTAGCCTATCTGTTTATCTTTTCACCTCTAATTTAATTATTCTCTTTCCTGACCTCTGCCATTCAGAACCCCTGGCACCTTTCAAAGTTCAGGTCACATGCCCCCTTCCACACATAGCTTTCCCTGATTCCTCCAGTTTTTAGGATCCTCCTTTCCTCAAATTACTGTGGATTTGCTTTCATATCTATTTATGTTGTGTATTTCATATGTATATATATGAATATGTATACAAAATACAAATATGTATGAATATATAACCATACATGCCTGATATATTGTACATATATACACATTTACATATTGTACATTTATGTATGTGTATGCAATATTGTATATATGTGTGTATTGTACAGATAAAGCCATCTAGGTGAGCCCAGTGTTCAAAGAACTATTTTAAGAGTCAAATAGTCCTGAGTTCAAATCCTACCTTCAAAGGCTCTATGATCCTGGGCATATTTTTAACTTTTGTCAGCCTCAGTTTCCCCATCTGTAATGATAGCACATATCTCCTAGGAACCTCGTGAGGATCGAATGAGATAACATAAGTTAAGCAATTTGAAAACCTCAAGGCCCTATATTAATGTCATCCATTGTTTTATCATTACCATTATTATTATAAATCTTTTCTCCCAAGAAAATCTTACATTTTCCTTGATAGTGGGATTTGCTTTATTTACTTTGTCTTCCTGTTCCTAGCATGTATCAAGTATTTAATGCATTTTTCTCCACTCATTGATTGATTAATCTGCACCTTCTTGCAAGTCAATGATTTAAATGTTGAACACACAGGGCCAAGGGCAGATAATTTCTGCTAGAGACAAACCTTAAAGTTGACAGGCACCTATTAATGGCTGTATTTTAAGACCAAGTCTTTCAACCAGTTCCAACTCTGCCTAACTGTCTAGCCCATCCCTCTCCATTTACAAGGACAGCACAAGGGGCTTTATCAATTTTTTCTAAAATCAAAATATTATAATAAAAAGAAAATTATGGCTCATTATGGACACAGTGATCACTTACCCACCCACAGGTTCCCATCATTTCAGCTTTGGCAGTGAGTTCTTCCTTGTCCATCAGGATTGTGCCAAAACTGCAGTCTACCTTGTTGCTTCCTCTATTTTTTATTTTGAAGAATGAAATTCATCATTTAGATAAGCCAAGAATTTATCACCTGCTCTCCTTTTGGAAGAGGGTGAGCTCCAGCAGATGTCTGGACAACTAGATCCCCCTCCCCTCTCTATCAC
This sequence comes from Gymnobelideus leadbeateri, assembly GCA_011680675.1. NCBI lineage: Eukaryota > Metazoa > Chordata > Mammalia > Diprotodontia > Petauridae > Gymnobelideus > Gymnobelideus leadbeateri. The sequence continues at coordinate 867,501 of WOXC01006305.1, forward strand.
AACATTGCCAGGTCTCTGTAAGGTATGTGATGTATTTCTTGAACTCTGTCTATTTCCTCTTTCTGTCCAGGTGGTCTGTAGCACACTTCTACAATAATATTTCTTCTGCTTCCTCTGCATTGATCCTTAACCAAATGCATTCCATCATGTTTCCCCTCTCTGGTTCTTGGATTTCTTCACATAAATACATCTTTTGCATTGCTCCCCAACTCCCTCTTCATCTATTTTATCTATTCATTGTAAATAAGGTAGACTCTTAAAAAGTCATACTCCAGTCATGAGTCTCATCCTACCAAGTCTCAGTGATATCAAGGGAGTTGAATTTGCCTCCTTGCATCAGAATGTGAGTGCTACCTTCTCCATGAAGCCTTCTTTCATCCCCCTAGTAAGTAATACCCTTCCTCCACCCCACATATGACTTTACACCTCTATGATACAGTTACATAAGATTGCACATTATTATTTGCATTTGTTTCTCATCCCACTACTAAACTATGAGCTCCATAAAGTTAGAGACCAGGTCTTATCTAAACTTTAAGTTTCACTCAGGGTCACAATACTCATTTGCAGTTGGTGCTTAATAAATGTTTATTGGATGAATGACTGTTTCACTAATTTCTAAACCTTTTTTCTTAAGAACTAAGGACTGACTACGAGTTCTGTCCTGGGATCTGGAAATAAGGTGATCTGGACCAGTGCTTCTTAAACTGTGGGTCACAATAGGGATGTGAAAAATTTGGTAGTGTAAAAGGTTTCTGAACACACAACAATCAAAAATTAATTTAAAAACGAACACATAATGAATCCAAGATGTTTCTGGCAGTGTTTGCCCATGTTGCATCATGGGCAGTTTTGGTTCTGAACACAAAGCATGTGCACTTTGCAATGGACATGCCCTCAGGCCATCCAAAAAAACCAAAACAAAACCCGAAAAGGGATTGAGAGTGGGAAAAGTTTAATAAGCCCTGATTATTCTGGAGAGCAAGACAATTGGACAAAACCCTTCCATTATTCTAAAAGTATATAATTTAGGCATAAGGACCTCAAGTGTGGAGACAGTGTTGTAAGGCAACAGCAATTTTATGTAAGCTTACGCTTACAACCCTTTTTGATCCATACAATCTTGTAGAATAGAATGTCTTTCCAAACGTGAAAAACATGAGCCCCACAGCTAGATCCAGTTACCAGGAACAATGAATACACCTGAAGTGGCTGTGTTATTCTAATAATGTCTAATTTGATTGCAAATTTCTATTAGGCTGCAACCATTACTATATTTTAAATGGCTCAAATTCTAATGCATGCTGCTATTTCAGGGGACTTATCATTTTCACTGATCAGTACTTGTAGCAAGGAGAGATGACTTGGTCATTGGTAGGATTCAGGAATTTTCTTCCAAGCATCCAGGGACTTGCAGCGGAGGTTAATGGATGCTAATATCATTCTCAAATAACAGCTTAGCCCCTGTACCATGCACCCAACTCAGGTTTTTTCAGAAGTAGATGGTAAGTTTACACCATAAATCAATCTGTGCAAAGGGTCAAAAGTCATGCAGTACCAATTAAATCCTTTTGGCAATAATTCAGCTCCAATCTGGACTGGAGTTGTTTAGTATGACTGAGAAGGCTTTTGTTTTTTCTAATCAGTCGTGGAGAGACAGTTTGAAATTGCCTGGTGCTAACATCCTTCTCCTCTTCAAGTAATATAAATTCTGATGTTTTCAGAAAGGGAAGGGGAGGAAAAAGAGAACAAGTGGGAGGAGGAGGAAGAAGAGAGAAAGAATATTTACCAATAAAATCATGCTCCCTAATGTTTTCCATTACTGCATGACTACCTTTATCTGCCTCTAATAATCATGGTTCACATTTGTCTCATGTTCTACAGTTTATGCATATGCTAGGTTTTTCTCCCACAATGCTATGAGATAAGCAATACAAGTATTGAATGAATGAACAAACCCCTACTTTGTACCAGTCGTTGTGACAAGCATTAAGGATAAAAAGACAAAAAAGAAAATGATCCAAGTCCTTGAGGAGCTTATACTCTAAAAGGAGGATATAACAAATTTTGGAGAATGGAGGCCAAGGAAGGGAAAGTTTTTGTTTGTTTTGGGGTTTTTTTTTGGTCTTAACCAGGAAATCATGGAGAAGGTGAATGGTGCCATAGGGTAATCAGATTGCTTTTGTGATAGAAATCATAGCATAGTGCTGTTCCCAGGACAACAGCAAGAGGTAGAAAAGGGAAAGAGGGAAAAGTCAAGGATGAAGGGAATCCCCATTGGACAGAGTGTGAAGTATAGCATGAAACAGGCTGTATACAGTGGCTTAGACTGTATTAACCTCTGTTTGCCTCAGTTTCCCAATCTGTAAAATTGGGATAATAACAGGAGCAAATGAGATAATAATTGTAAATTGCTTAGAACAGTGTCTGGCACACACTAAGTGCTATATAAATGTTAGCTTTTATTAATTATTATTACTACCTGAGTTTTTACACACATAAATTTCATCCAAAGCTAGATGAAATGCCAAAGCTGAATGGCCTAATTCCCTAGGTAGGGATTGCTTGGTCTTTGGACATCCAGATACAGAGGATCCTTGTTCTTGATGGGGGGGAGGCAAAAACAAGACCCCCCCCAAATTATCTTTATTTTACAGAAGAAGCAAACTGGGATTCAAGAGGGTAAAGAGATTAATCCACAGCTTGCTGGTGGTAGAGACTCCAGATGATGGAAAATTTTAAAAAGCAGCTGGGACCCAACAATTACATGGGCTCCCTCTGATGAGGAATCATTATCTATGAAGTCAAATAGAACTTTAGGATTCCCAAACCCTGGAGAGGGGTCTGGGACAGCAACCTTCTTATGATTCCCCATTGCCTCTATGCTAAAATACAAAATGCCCAGACTTGAAATTTAAAGCCTTCTGCAATATAAGTTCCTGCCTTATTTCCTATTATTCCACAAGCCTCACTTTATTCCAGTAAAACTGGCCTTCCAGCCATTCCCTACTAGCACTGGTTATGCGCTAACTCCCCAAAACTCCCACTAGCACTGGATGAAGAGGTCAACAAATCTCTGATAGCTATGTCTACCCTGGGGGTGCTAGTTGTAACCCTGAGGTATTGGACTTAGAATTTTCATACTGTTATTCACCCTACCTGATGTGTTTGCCAATATTGATCACCACTTATTACTTCCTCAATGTCCTTTAACCAAGTAACTTTTATAAAAGGATATCTAATGAGAAGGTATATATTACACAGACTACCATAATGTGCCAAACTAGGAGCACACTGTCTTCTACCCACCTCAGTTGCTGGGGAAAATGGAATCAAACTTAAGATCATTACTATACAACCTTCTTCCGCCATCACCAAGCTAACTCCTGGCTGTGGCATAGCCAAGAGATGAGTCCTTCTCCTGCTTGAGTGTAATGGTGGACCAATGGACTGCCAATGGCAGTCCTACACACCTGCAATCTCCATCTTCTGCCTCTCAACAGCTTTGCACATAATATTCCCCTATGCCCCAAGTGCCCACTCCCTTCAAAGCTTCCTTCAAAGTGCAACTTAGCTATCACCTCCTGTATAAGTCCTTTCCTAATTCTCTCCTCCTCTAGTTGCTAATGCTCTCCTTCCCTTGAAGTTACTTTGTATAACTTGGTTTATCCCTATATAGTCTAAGGCTACTTTCTATCTGCTCTGAATTTGTCTTACACGTGATGATATGTATGTGTATGTTGTGTCTCTTATCAAGATGTAAGCTTGAGGGCAGGTACTGGGTTTTGGGGGTTTTTTTTGCCTTTTTCTCTGTATTTCTAAAGCTTATTACTGAGTCTAATACAAAGTAAGGGTTAATCTATGGTGTTGATTGATTGGTGTTGTATTCCACCCACCATCTCACTCCCAACTCACAAGAACATGAACTTTTTTAGGATAGGAACTATTTTCTTTTTCTCTCTTTGTATATTCATCACCTCCTATGAGCTTTGTATGTAGTGGGTAGTTAATAGATGTGGGATTTTTTAATTGAATTGAATTTTTGTCTTTGCATTAATTTACCTGTGGCCCCCAAATCTAGACCTTTAAAATCCATTATCTTTGGAGATAATACATATACTCCCACCCTCACTGGTTTGTGAGGAGGAAATCACTTTGCAAACCATGGAGAATCATAAGCTCTTATGACTATTAAGAGTTCCATCATGCAGGCTCTCAATGGAAGAATGGGATTTTCTATCTCCTGTTCAGAGACCAAATTCTCATGGTGTTGCTAGTCAAGTGTGTGAAAGTGACCACTGAGACAAATGCCAGAACCCTGAGCACTGCCTTGTGGCATGCCTGACCAGCAGCAATCCCTGTTGTACCTAAGTGCTCATTCCAGCTTTAATAACCTTTTCCCTCAGTTCCAATACCCTTGATGGATCACCCCAGTCGACTGCCGGGACACCTACTGGATGTCAACAGCTGATAGACCGCAGGCCCCCTGCTGCTGACCTTAGAGCTAACAGCTTCATCAAACCCTGTCAGCTACAAAACCCAGCAAGCCATTCTTTGCCTCCGTCAGAGTTACTCACTGCTGCTTAACAAATTTCCAGCCTGAGTAGGGAGGATCAGATTTTAATCCTGGCTCTCAGAGAGCCCCAAGCCCATCCACGGAGCTCTCAGATATTATTTAGAGCATGATGAAAAGACTGTTAGGTATTTACTAACATCTCATTCACATCCTAGAGGATACTCAGAATGGTCAATGAGATTCATCTGCTTGATTCTTCCTAACCACAGGGAAACCCATTTCAAGACTTCAGGATTTTCCTGAAATATAGTAAAATGGAGAGAACCCTGGATTTGGAGTGAAGCAAATATGAATTTTAAACCCAGCCCTGCCACTTACTAATCATGTGACCTTGGATGAGTCTGGGGCTGTTTCCTAATCTATAAAATATGAAGGTGGGACCAGAGCTGGGCTACTTCATCTTCTTCATGCCATAGAATCTATAACATGGTCTTTTGAGTATTCCACCAAAGTCTATGGACCTCTTCTCAGAACAATGCTTTTAAATATATAAAATAAAATGCTTAGAATTATGGAGTCAACCACATATTCAATTACTAATTAGAATACAACTATCTATTTTTAAAAAATTTATGGACTCTAGGTTAAGAACCCCTAAACTATAGAATTTCTAAGATCCTTCTAGGTCTAAATCTATATCTCCTATGAGCCTAAGTCAAAGTGCTTTAATTTTGAAAAATTTATGAAATTTTAGAAATTTTGAAATTCTGAAAGCCAAATTTTGAAGAAAACCAAATAACTTCTAACTTCAATTTAACAATGCTTATTAAGCTATTATGTGCCAGATATACAAAGAAAAAAAAAAGGAAGAAATACCTGCCTTGAAGGAGCTTACCTTCTCTTGGAATGGGGTTATTACCCCATTGGAAGTAAAGAAATACAAGACAGTTTCCTTTTTAATGAAATCTTTCTTTTTCAATTATCAGAAATAGATTTTCTCTCCTTTACATCTCCTCTCCCATTTGGAAAGGAAAAAGAAAAAGAAAATCCTTGCAACAAATATGCACAGTTAAGCAAACCAAATAGTCATGGTAAATAAAATTTATCAAGTACCTTATTAAGCCAGTAGCTGTGTTAAGCATTAAGGATACAAAGAGAAAAGAAAAACATGGCCCCTGCCCTCAAGTTGCTTGCAATCCAACCAGGGGAAGACAAGACAAAAAAGGAAGCTGGAAAACAGAAAGCTCTTCAGGGGTAGGGTAAGGAGGATACCACATGCCAGGGCCTATCTTCCTTCAGAGACATTTCTAGCAATTCTCAAAGTAGGGACAAATGCAACAAAATAAGCCTAGGGTAGCTAGGAGAGACCTCAAACCTTGCCCTAAAAGGGGGAGATTCAAGGAAACCACCCCCTACCCCCATACCCCACTCCCTGTTAGAAGACAGAGAATCTTGGACATTAGCTCTCATTCAAGAGCTACCAAAAGGTCTCTGCTGGGAGAGGGGTGAGAAAAAGTGTGTTACCTGATAACTTCCTCGTTTTAACTAATTATTCTTTTTAATTATGCACTGAGATAATCACTTCTACTTGCTTAAGGAGAACAAATACCATTAGCATTTTCTAAATTTTAGCACCCAGAGAAAAAGTCCAGGTTAACCCAGCCTAGTTACTGCATGGCTTCACTCATCACAGGCTCATAGATTAAGAGCTGAAAGGGACCTTGGAGGCCATCTGTTTAAGTCCCTCTCTTTACAAAGGAAGAAACTGAGGCCCAGAGAGGTGAAATGATACAGGAAGAAAGGAAGCCCAGAAAGGTAAAATGATACAGGAAGGAAGGGAGGGAGGAAAGAAGGAAGGAAAGAAGGAAGGAAGGAAGGAAGGAAGGAAGGAAGGAAGGAAGGAAGGAAGGAAGGAAGGAAGGAAGGAAGGAAGGAAGAAGGAAAGAAGGAAGGAAGGAAGGAAAGAAAGGGAAGGAAAGAAGGAAGGAAGGAAGGAAGGAAGGAAGGAAGGAAGGAAGGAAGGAAAGAAGAAAGGAAGGAAGGAAAGAAGGAGAGAAGGAAGGAAGGGAGTGAGGGAGGGAGGGAGGAAGGAAGGAAGGAAGAGAGGGAGGGAGGGAGGAAGGAAGGAAGCAAGCCCAGAAAGGTAAAATGATACAAATATTATTTTGATCCTAACAACAACCCTGGGAGGTAAGTGCTATTGCTGTCCCCATTTTACACATGAGGAAACTGAGGCAAATGAGTTAAGTGTGCAAGGTCATGCAGTTAGTGAGTGTCTAAGGCTGAATTTGAACTCAAGCCTTCTTGACTCCAGGAATAAAGCTCTGTGCACTATGGCATCACCTAACTGCCCCTGGGCTAGGGCTTCCAGATAAGTTCAAACCCAGGGGCTCTGACTCCAAATACCATTTTTTCCATCACACCATGCTATAATTTCTAGCACCTCTAAAAGGGAGTATGGAAGAGGCTGAAGTTACAGGGAGAATCAACTGACATTGTGTTGTCAGGATAAAGTGTCCCAATAGCTCATTCAGATGTAGGAAACCTGCAGCCTCGAGGCCACATGTGGCCTTCTAGGGCCTTGGGTGCCACCTTTTGACTGAGTCCAAGTTTTACAAAACAAATTCTTTTATTAAGGGGATTTGTTCTGTGAAGTTTGGATTCAGTCAAAGGGCTGCACTTGAGGACCAAGAGGGCCACAGGTTCCCCACCCCTGGCTCATACCTACTTTCATGCTCCCTTTTCTTCCTTTAAATGCACCTCCCATGTGAATGGGAAGAGCACAGTCTAAGCGGGAATGAGTGTTCTTGGGAGACTTTGGTAATGATGATGAGCTATATGAGTGACCTTCCAATCTCTCCACAAAAGGCCAGATACTAACACACCAGCATAGTCTGGCAGAAAAGGAGGCAAAACATAAATAAAAAGATGTGTCTGAATTTGTCAAGATAAGGGCTGGGTCCCGGAGGCTGGGGGGAGGAGGGAATCAATGTATCTTGGGAGAAAAAAGGGTACTCTGACACCAGGTTCAAACCCCTAACTCCCATCTAGCACCAGTAAGGATAATGAGCCTAGTTTCCACTGGAAGCCCAGTAATTCCACAGCTATCACAAATATTTAATCACTTGTGCACTCTGCTGAGTACAAGTCCTTAAGCAAGATAAAGTGACTTGAAATCCATTTAGGGCAGGTGAGATTGGAATTGGAAGGAATTGTTAGCACTGTTTGTTGTTGAAACATTTTTATTTACATTTTTAAAAGTGAGAGGTAGCCATAGCAGAGTGTAGAGAAATGGTTTTGAAGTCAGGAAGACCCTTTGACAAATACTGACTGTGTGACTGGAAAAATCAGGCAACCTCTCAGGGCTGTAGGCAACTCTGTAAGACTCTTAGTTGCAGAGAACAAACTGATCTGCTTTGGTAGCAGGCATTTCCTCCTCTGGGAGTTCCTAATACCAATAAAATCAAAGGTCTAGTCCCTAGCCCTATCTTTTTTTTTATTATTAATTTATTAGTTTAGTTTCAGTTAACAAGATTCAATTCCATAGTTCCTTGATTTTCAAATTTCCTTTACTTCCCTCCCCGCTCCCCTCATGACAGCATATAGTACAGTATAGGGTCTGCAAATGCATTCATATTAAACATTATTCCAATTACAAAAGCATATTGTACTAGGTGGGATGAAAGATGATAAGGAAGAAGTAAAACTAAACAATGAGAAGAACAAGATCATTTAGTTTGCTTCCATCAGGATTCAGGCTCAGTTCTTTCTAGTTATATCTCTGGATGGCGCATTTCTCACTTTCTTGAGTCATTCGGGATTAACTTATATCACTGCATTGCTGAAAAGAGTCCAGTCTGTCATAGTTAGTCGTCACAGATATGGTATGTCTGTGATTGTATACAAATTTCTTCTGATTCTACTCTTCTCGCTCAGCATCAGTTTGTATAAGTCTCTCCAGGTAATTATGAAATCCGTCACCTCCTCATTTCTTATAGCATAATAAAATTCCATTACATTCATATACCACAACTTGTTTAGCCATTCCCCAATTGATGGGCACCCCTTTAGTTTCCAATTCTTTGCAACCACAAAAAGGGCTGCTAAAAATATTTTTGTACATATGGGTCTTCCTCCCACTTCTATGATCTTTTTGGGATATAACCCTAGAAGTGGTATGGCTGGGTCAAAGGGTATGAAATTATTTATAATCCTTTGGGCATAATTCCAGATTGCTCTCCAGAATGGTTGGATAAGTTCACAACTCCACCAGCAATGTATTAGTGTTCCAATTTGTCCACATCCTCTCCAGCATTTGTCACTTTCTTGTTTTGTCATCTTAGCCAATCTGACTGGAGAGATGTGGTGTCTCAGAGTTGTTTTGATTTGCATTTCTCTAATTAATAGTGATTTAGAGCATTTCTTCATATGCTTATAGATATCTTTAATTTCTTTCTCTGAAAACTTCCTATTCATATCCTTTGACCATCTATCAATTGGGGAATGACTTGTATTCATATAGATTTGGCTCAATTCTCTATAAATTTTAGAAATGAGTCCTTTATCAGAAACACAAGTTGTAAAAATTCTTTCCCAATTTCCCACCTCCCTCTTGATCTTGGTTACATTGGCTTTGTGCAGAAGCTTTTCAATTTAATGTAATCAAAATTATCCATTTTGCATTTTATAATGCTCTCTAATTCTTGTTTGGTCCTAAAATCTTCCCCTCTCCACAGATCTGTCAGGTAAACTATTCCTTGCTTTCCCAAATTGCTTACAGTATCATCCTTTACACCTAGATCATGCACCCATAGCCCTATCTTTTTTAACATCCCTATCCCTTGTCAAGGACTCCCCTCCTCCCCACTCTTAGTAGAATGCTTCCTTGTAACAAATATGTACAACCATGCAAAAAACCCAGATCATTGATGATGTGTGAAAATATATGTCTCGTCCTGCCACTATGGTCTGCCATATCTCTATTGAGAAGCAGGAGGTACATTCAATACCTCTGAAGCCATTTATCAGAGTTCTAAAGGCTTTCAATGATGTTTTCCCTTATATCACCATGTATATTTTTCTCCCAGTTCTGGTTAACTGTTCCTGAAACTGTTCATGCAAGTTTTCCTGAGTTTCTCTGAATTCTCTATATTCATAATTGCTTATTCCACAATTAAGTTTCATTACATCCATATAACAATTTGTTCAATCATTACCCAGCCAACCGACACTTTTCACCTACTTCTTCCCTACTATAAAAAAATTATATTACTATAAATATTCTTGTACATATAGGACATCACAGAAACTTCAGGAGAATTCTGAAATCTGATAGGACTTGAAAGCAATATTGCAAAGAGATGAACTCATATGATTCAAAACAAGAGCCACATTTTAGGAAACATTTCCATAAGCTGGAGAAAATACAGAAGAAAGTAACCAGGGCAGTGAAGGTTCTTGAGTTCACACCAAACTCAAATCATTTATAGGAATTGGGGGTGGTTAATCTAAGAGAGAGAAGACTCAGGTTGTCTTTAAATATTTGAAGGTATTTTATGTGGAAGAAGATTAGATTTGTTCTGACTGGTCTCAGAGGGTAGACATTGTGAAGGGGAAGATTTAGGTTTGATGTCAAGAAAGTTTCCTAACAATTAAGAGATATATGAAAGGAGAATGGACTGCTTTCCACTATACCAAATCTGTAGCCTGTGTAGGAGTGGTAATCAGCTGTTTTGAGTACACAGGAAATTCACTGACAAAGCTGCTTATCAGTCATTCACTGGAGGGGAAGAGAGGAGATCTTTTGAGCACCTAATATTTGTATGGGGATTACAATGGTGGAATGTTGATCAGCATGCAGTGAAAGACAGACAGGATCTCAGATTTCAGCCAGGAATTCTTAATTAACTCTGCCCATAATATTAACATTACCAAAATAGAAAGGCCAACCTGGGTTGGGAAAAATGCTGAGTCTGGAAAAGAAAATGGGCAAACACTGTCCACATATGCAAAACATGTCAACATACACAGAACAGAGAAATGCACCTACAAACAAGAAAGAGGGGAGATGGGAGAAACAGAGACAGAGACAGACAGAGAGGAGAGAGGAAGAGAAAAAAAGGAAAGGGGGGAAGAGGAGGGGAAAGACAGGTTGAGAAATGTCATGGGAAGAAAAGTATGTTACCTTTTTTTTTTTTAAGTACACAAAAGAGTAGTAGCTGAGGCTTAGTGGGTAGTAGTTTTGGTGAAAACTGTAATGTACCAGTAACAGTACATGGGAGCATCTGAAACATAAATGTCAGGTTTTGTTTTTTCTTAAAAAAAAATTAGAATTTATACCAGCGAGCTCAAAGACAGAGAATAACTCCATATGTAGACAAACTATTTGCAGCAAGCACTTTTTTTGTATCAAAGGACTGGAAACAAAGTGGGAATTGTTTGGTCATGTCCAACTCTTCACGACCCCATTTGGGGTTTCCTTGGCAAAGATCCTGGAGTGGTTTGCCATTTCCTTTCCAGCTCATTTTACAAATGAGGAAACCTAGGCAGAGTTAAGTGACTTGCTCAGGGTCACATAGCTAGTAAGTGTCTGAGGTCAGATTTGAACTTGGGTCTCCCTCACTCCAGATCTAGTGTTCTATATATGATACCACCTAGTTACCCCAATAAAGTAGGTGCCCATTGACTAAAGAATACCGGAACAAATATATGAATGCAATAGAATTTTATTATGCTCCACTACCAACCAATCAACCAAAAGCCATTTATTAAATATCAACTATGTGCCAAGGACAATGAGAAACACTGAAGGTACAAAGACAATAGCTACATAGTTCCTACCCTTGTGGAACTTACAGAAAAGAGGATTATTCTAGAACCTAAAAATTATTCTAGATTATTCTAGAATCTAAAAAAAAAAATATTCTAAAACAAGTTGACTTGGAGATAGCAACAGTGAATTGGTCATTTAAGATCGGAATTCTGATGGGAGATTAGAATGAGAGAGAAAACATGATTTTGATAGCTAACTAATGACTCAGCAATGCCAGATGATGATTTTTTTTTTCTGCCTTGGCAGTTCATGATGACTGTCTACTAGATTGTCATTGATGTAAGAGACAGTATCACCACTGGTATAATAATGAATCCCTGAAATCAATCGATCAACAAGCATTTATTAAAACATGCTGTGTATCAAGTACTGAGGTACAAAGAAAAAGCAAAAACAGGCCCTATCCTCAAAGGGCTTATATTCTAAAGTGGAAGGTAGCATGAATATATAGAGATATGCAGATAGAGATATGGCCAGATAAATGTAGAATGGATGGAAGGTAACCTTAGAAAAGTTCCCTCTGAGATTACTTTTCATTTACACTGTATATATTTCATGTGTAAAATTTTTTGCATATTGTGTCTCCCATTAGAAGGCTGTATTTGCTTTTCTTTGTACCATAAGTGCTTGGCACAGTGCCTGACACCTAGTAAGTTCTTAATAAATGCCTGTTGACTCACTACTGATCAAGAAAAGGGTTAATGATCATAAGGTGGAGGGAAAGAAAGAATGATAAAAGATTATGATCAAACAAGTTAATTTCATTGTTTCAAACACAGAAGTAGAACTTTTGTGTGTGCTGGCAGTGTTAATGGCATGCTTATTCCTATGTACAGCTGAGATGGAGTTAAGAAGTAGCTCCTGGGAGTTAAGTACATAGAAGAACTAGAAAGTTAAGGTACTTGAGGAAGCATTATTATGTATGTTGAAATCCCCTTGAAGGAGGGAAGGAATTAGAATGGAGATGGGGACTATGAGTCAAGCACTTAGCTCCTTGAGAAAGGAGGGGGAATAATGACCTCTAGGATCTGGATTGGGTGATAATTTGGATGGCAAAGACCCTAAAGGAGGAGAAGTTGCTAAGTATTAGCAGGAAAAGGAGAATCTAAGTGTCAGAGGGGATCAAGAAGTGTTGCTCCTCCCAGACCATCACTGAACTGGAAAATGAAAGCATAGCTCATACTAGAGTATCCTCAAATATGCAATGCCCTCATTACATCTTTGGGAGAAAGGAGTCAGTAATTAACCTCTTGGTTTCCTAAATCAATTTTTAAGACTCTAAGTTGCAGGACACTTGTAGATTTGCATTGGTAAAGGAAGTTTTCTCACCAAGACCTCCCCACGATGATGAAATCACAGGTCCTAGGTCACTCCCATCCCTCATTTTTTAAAAAAGACCATTAGATAGAAGCACAAAAAATAATGTGAGAAGTATGGGAATAGGAGGGGTAGAAATCATTGACTAGGCAGCTAGGTGATGCAGTGGATAGAGTGCCTGGTCTGAAGTCAGGAAGAATTGAGTTCAACCCATCTCAAACCAACTTCTAGCTGTGTGGCCCTGGGTAAGTCACTTGACTCTGTTTGCCTCAGTTTCTTCATGTGTAAGATGAGCTAGAGAAGGAAATGGCAAATCACTTCAACACCTTTGCCAAAAAAACTCTAAAAGGAGTCATGAAGTGTTGGACACAACTGAAAATGACTGCACAACAACAAAGGGAATCATGGAGGCTTCATGGAGGACATGACATTGAATTTGGGCTTTGGAGAATGAGAGAAAATGTTAATATATAAAGGAGAGCATTTCAGTGACAAGGAAGCAGACATACAAAGGCAGAGATGAAAAAATACATGGTGTATGAGAGGGAGGATGAGTAGCTTAGTGTGGTCAGTGTGTGGAGTACATGGAGTAGAGCCATATGAAATAATGCTGTCAAGTCACAGTGACTAGACTAAATTACAGAATGCCATTTATTCACTCAACAAAATTTTGTTAAACAGTGAGCTCATGTCTTGGGGCATAAAAATGTATATATGATTAAATAAGGACATTAAAGAAGTGACATCAGCATCTGCTTTGCTGAGCTGAATTCAAAATTTTTCCAGCTTGGTTGATCTACCAGGGATTGAGCATATTTAAGAATTCAGGATCATCCACCAGCCTTTAATTCCACATCAAGCCCAAGTCTTCTAAGCATCCACGTCTTGCAAGTACCTCCTAATGTGTTTGCTTTGTCCATTGTACCTACCACATTTACATCAAACATGTTTTCTCTTTTGGAAGGCTTAAGTGATCCATCCTTGGATTGTAGATTTAGAAATAGAAGGGACCTTAGACCCTCATTTTACAGATGGGGAAACTGAAGTGCAGAGATGTCAGGCAACCTGTCCAAGATCACAAGATGACAGCTGAATGGTGGAATTTGAACCTTGGCCCTCAGAATTCAAACCAAATACTTTTCCCACTGTACCACATGATATCTACACAGAAACCATGTCTATGTACAAATGGGCTTTTTCCTCTACATATTGGATCTGATATCGGCAAGAGGCAGAAATCGGGAATGTCAGATGGCTGATGCCCCCATCACTTCCTTTTAAAACAGGACAATGAAAAGAACTGGAGGAGAAGGTGGCATCCCCTGCCACAAACGCATGAACAGAATGCTTCTCCTCTTTTGAAAGTTATGCCACATGTGCTGTCTCAGGATGTTCCTCTGCCACTGCTTCTGCTGGTGTGTTCTCTTAGGCTTTGGCAGTCTCCAGTAGGTTGGGTAGCCTTGGCTCATGGGTTGGAGGACTCTACCATTTCTCTCATGATTGCCCCATTCCCAGAAAGCTAGCTACCATCCTGCTGCCCTACCGACAGAGATCAGGTGGGATGTGTTTAGAAGCCAAAGCTGTTTTCTCATCATGGATAGGGGGATTGCTGCAGAACAGCTGCCCCCAAAGTTCATTAGCTCAGTCATTTTGTACTTTGTTTTTGTTTGTTTAAAATACAGAAAAGTAATTAGAAGAGACGAGGATGGGCAATAACCCCTGGGCCAAATTACCCTGTTTTAATTCGAAGATGCTTTTGAATTGGTCAAGCTCAAGTAATTAATTTTAAAACTGCCAGTCTCCTGATAGGATTGGGGGAGGGGGGTTGGAATGTGCACATTAAGGATTACGTTGAGTATAATGTTTTGTTTTAAGTCAAGGCCTAACTCTGCAAAGAAAGTCTCCATGAGTCCCAGTATAGAAACTATTTGGCCTGCTCTTACTGCCCAAAAGCTAATAAACCAACTATGTATGAGTTTAAAAAAGGAAATCCTAGCCAGGCTAAGACTAGCATCCTAGGTTTGACGAGTTTCTTTCTCAGTTGTTTTTATAGCCTTTTACTAAACCTTTGAGTACAATTACTTTAATCAGATCATATGAAAGATGAATCAGGTTTCAGGATTTATTCCACACTGTTAATTGAACTCATTCCTGAAAGGCCTGGGAAGCACTAAAGCACTGGAGCGAGACGTTGGAAATTAGTGATTTCAATAGGAGAATCATGAACTTTGGCAAAGAAAACATTACCCATCAGTGGCAGTCATGGAAAAACCTCTTGCAGAAACCAAATAAGATTAATGAAGGTGAAATTAAGAAAAACAATATCTTTCAAAGACACCATGAATCTTATTTTTCAAGAGACTGAAGAAGAGATTTTTCTTAAAAGGGTAGAGACATCCACTAAACCTTTTGATAAAGTAATCATGGATTTCATGAAGAACCTGGTAACTAAACCTAGAGGGATCTGTTCCATGGAGGAAAGGTAAGTTGGCAGCTGTTTTCTTCTCTCCTGATGCTCTAGATTGGTTTCTCATCTGTGGGTCCATAGCTGTGAAGCTGCAAAATTCTGTACCATTGACTACAAATTTTTGAAAATATTTGTTCCCCAGAAGGACAGGACAGCTTCCTAAAGGTAGGCAAACTGGCTGAGGATCTGAGAGAACAAAGTGACAGAGATCCATGCTCTGCCCTTGAACTCCTGGGCTATGTACACAGCTCTCCCTTGACATCAGCACACACTCCGCCTTGAATTGGGGGAGGAGGGCAGGAGGATGGTGGAGAGGGAGGCTGTGACTAAAACTGCTAAAGAAAGATAATAGTGAATCCCATAATGCTTCTCTACCTAAGACAGTGAACAAACTCGATTATGAGGGCTTCTTTCTTGTTGGGGGATTTTGCTTTTTTTTTTTTTGGTTGCAATTCTCATTCTCTTGGGGGGGAGGGGGCGGGCAAGATAAACAGAATCGTTTCTCCAATCTGGAGTTTTAGGACAATGACATGTGCAGGATTTGGGGCTGCCCATAGACACTGCTACCACTAGAATGGTCTGCAGTGGGAGGAAGGCAGGTATGAAATCTAGGGATGAGAGCAATGGCCAGTTTGAGCCGTTCAGAAGTAAGCCTGGAAGCATGAGGGACAGAGCTCCCTTCTGCCTGTGAAGCCAGGTCTAAACTTAACCTGGAATTCCTGACCCTCCATAATCTCATCTCTCCAAACTTAATCTCCCACAACATGCAGACATGGACGATGCATTTGACTTTTCTTCATCTGGTTTATTTGAGATCGCTAAAGGGAAATTCCTTTGCCAGTTGCACAAAGGATTCAGTGCAGTTTTATGATTTTTTTTCTTCATGCTAGAGAATCTGGGGTCTTACATAGTCTTTGCCCTGATGAGAAAGCTCCTGCGGGAGCCAGTTTTGGCCCAAGGAACATAGCAGGAATTGGAGTAAGGGAAGTTTGGGACTACCAATACACATTTCCTCTTCCCTCTAATTTTATTTTGTTTCTTAGCTTCAAACAGCACAGGATAGAATCAGAACAACAATAATGACAAAGATAGTAGTATTCACATAGCACTTTAAGGTTTGCAATATATTTTTCAAATATTATTTCATTTTATCCTCATAATAACTCGGGGAAGCAGGTACTATTACTATTACCATTTTAAAAGTGAAGAAACTGAGGGAGACAAAAGTTAAATGACCTGACCAGAATTACACAGGTTGTAAGTATTTGAGACTGGATTTGAATTCAGATCTTTCTGACTTTAAGTTCAGTGATCTAATCACTGGGCTACCTTGCTGACACATAGGATATGCTGGGTAAGTTTCATATTTTCTCAATAAAACTCCCTCAAGCTATTTCTCTTTTCCTTTTCTGAATGCCATTGGCACATCTGACCTGAGCCACATAGTCTACCCCTTCATCCTATGGTATTTTGCCTTGTTCTTCTGTTGATTGATATTCAATCTTGGTCAGACCCATGCTCTTGTTACTAAATCTTTGAGTATAATTTATTTAATGAGACCAAAGGACTTACATAAGGTCAGTCAACAAGCATTTAACAAGAGTTTACTATGTGTCAACCATGAGGCTAAATTCTGGGGATTCAAAGAAGAGCAGTTCCTGACCCCAAGATGCTTATCTTTTAATAGGTGAGACAATATGCAAATAACTAGGTATGATATAAATTCTATACAATATAAGTGAAAGATAATATTGGAAGTGAAAACAGCTGTGGAGCCTAGGAAAGGACTGCTATTGAAGGTAAAATTTGAACTGTATTTTTAAAGGAAGCCAAGAAAGAAACTGTGAGAAGGGTTGTCTGCCTCATTCTAGGTTTGAGGGACTGCCCATATAAAGACTTGGAGACTGGAGACAGAGTATTGTATGTGAGAAACAGCATGTAGCCCAATAGAGCTATGTCATAGAGCTCATGAAGAGTAAGGTGTAAGAAGGCTGGAAAGAAAGGAGTGAGCTAGGTTATGAAGGATGTAAAAAGTCAGAGAATTTTATATTTGATCCTGGACATAATTGGAAGCTGCCAGAGTTTAATGAGTAGAGGTGACATGGGTAGATCTATACTTTAAGAAAATCACTTGATAATTTTACAAATATATGCATATTTGTCTCTAATGGTAGCCATCTCTAAGGTGGGGGGAGTGGAAGGAAAAGAGAAGAAAAAAAGAAATTTCCATGATAAGTTTATTATATATTTAAAAGGAATAGTAAGTTGTATATAACAGATTTGCAGTTTTATGTGCAATTATCTTTTTTATTATCCTACTATGTTATGTAAATGCTTGTTTTATTTCATAAAATAAAAATAAAATAACCAATATTGAAATGTTTTATATGATTGCAAATGTATAATCTATATCAGATTACTTACCATTTCAGGGAGGAGGGTGAGGAGGGAAGTAGGGATAAATTTGGAACTCAAAACATAAAAAAAGCTTAAAAATTATTTTTACATCTAATTGAGGAAAATTAGAAATATTCTTTTTTTTAAAATCACTTTGGAGTCTAAGTGGAAAATGAATTACAATGGGGAAAGACAAAAAAAGTGAGAAAAGTATGCTTTGATCTGCATTCAAACTCCATAGTTCTTTCTTTGGATGTGGATAGCCTTTTCCATCATAAGTCTTTTGGAATTGTCTAAAACCATTATATTGCTGAGAAGAGCTAAGTCAATCAAAGTCAGTCATCACACGGTGTTGCTGTTACTGTGTACAATGTTCTCCTGGTTCTACTTACTTCACTCAGCGTCAGTTCATGTATATCTTTCCAGGTTTTTCTGAAGTCTGCCTGCTCACCATTTATTATGGAACAACAGTATTTCATCACATTCTTACACCACAACTTGCTCAGTCATTCTCCAATTGATGGGCTTCCCCTCAATTTCTAATTCTTGGCCACCACAAAAAGAGCTGCTATATATTTTTGTACATGTGGGTTGTTTTCCCATTTTTATGATCTTTTTGGGATACAGACCTAGAAGTAGTATTGCTGAGTCAGAGAGTATACATAGTTTTACAACCCTTCGGGCATAGTTCCAAATTGCTCTCCAGAATGGTTGGATCAGTTCACAACTCCACCAATAATTCATTAGTGTTTCAAGTTTCCCACTTCTCCAACATTTATCATTTTCCTGTTTTGTCATGTTAGTCAATCTGATAGGTGTGATGTTACCTCCTCCATTCTTTTTTTTCTTAGTTTTTTTTTATTTTTAAACAAATGCTTTATTAACTTCTGTTTTACATCATTCATTTCCACCAGATTTTGAGTTACAATCATTTCCCCCCATTATTCCCCTATCCAACCTCCCAGAATAGCAGTCCCACAAGATATCGCTTCCTCCAATCTTCTCTCTCCCATACCTTCTCCCATATCCCCATCGACTTTTCCATTAGAGGAAGGTGAATCTTTGTGTCCCAATGCCTGCACATCTTATCTCCCCATTACAAGCAAAAGAGTATTAATAATAGTATTTATATATATTTGAAACATTTAATGTTGAGACCTCGAATTTCAGATCCATTTCCTTCCTCCCTTGTCACCCATTCCCTCTGGGGAGATAAGTAATTCAGTATATGTTGTACATGTCTAGCTATGCAAAACATTATCATAGTAGATATATTGTACAAGGCTGCTTATAATTCCCTCCCACTCACCCCACCCCCACCTGGTCCATTCCCTACATGATCCTGTCCCTCTTCTATAGTGGGTACTTCCAACCTCCCCTCCCCCCAAGGATACCCTCCCATCCATCATCCCACCTCTCATCCCTCTTCCCCCTATCCTGCTGCAGGTTGAGATATCCCATTTAGTATGTATGTCATTCTCTCCCTGAACCAAATTCAATGTGAATGTGGTTTTGCCTTTTTAGCCTTCCTATTCTCCCCATCCCTTGCAACCACTTCCCCTTGCTTCTTCTACATGGATAGTTTACCCTACCCTGTCTCTCCCCATTTCCTCTTGCCACTTTCCTCTCTCACCTCATAATTTCATCCCTTGAGTATTCTCCCTTCCCAACAAATTCAACCTATGCCCTCTATCCATATATAACTGTAACCATATACACATACATTCAGATATGTATTCATATGACCACACACCCTTCTTCCATTATTTTCATAGTGAGAAAGGTATCATCAGTAACAGTTATTGCTTTTCCATATAGGAATCTAAATAGTTCAACTTTGATAAGTTCCTTTTGATTTCTTTTCCCTGATTACCTTCTCAGGCATCTCTTGCTTCTTGTTGTCTGGATGTCAAATTTTCTATTCAATTCTGGTTTTTTCCTCAAGAATGCTTGAAAGTCCTCTATTCCACTGAATGACCATATTTTCCCCTGAAACAAAATACTCAGTTTTGCTGGGTAGGTGACCCTGGGGTTCATTCCCAGTTCTTTTGCCCTCTGGAATATCATATTCCATGCCCTTCGATCCCTCAGTGTAGAAGCTGCCAGGTCCTGGGCTATTCTGATTGTGTTTCCACAATATTGAAATTGTTTCTTCCTGGCTGCTTGTAGTATTTTCTCCTTGATCTGGGGATTCTGGAACCTGGCTATAATATTCCTGGGAGTTTTCTTTTTGGGATCTTTTTCAGGAGGTGATCGGTGGATTCTTTCGACCTCTATTTTGCCCTCTGGATCTAAAACATCAGGGCAGTTTTCTTTGAGAATTTCTTGAAGGGTGATTTCTAGGTTCTTTCTTTGATCATGGCTTTTGGATAGTCCAATAATTTTTAAATTGTCTCTCCTGGATCTATTTTCCAGGTCAGTGGTTTTTCCCATGAGATATTTCACATTGCCTTCTAATCTTTCATTTGTTTGGATCTGCTTAACAGCATCTTGATTTCTCATAAAGTCATTAGCTTCCATTTGCTCCAGTCTAACTCTGAAGGCATGAATCTCCTCAGTGAACTTTTGAGATTCTTTTTCCATCTGGCAAATTCGACTTTTTAAGGCATTCTTCTCCTCATTGCCCTTTTGGGCCTCCTTTGCCATTTGAGTTAGTCTATTTTTTAAGGTGTTGTTTTCCTCAGTCAGGCTATTGACCCTCATTTCATACTTTTCCTGCATCCTTCTCATTTCTCTTTCCAATTTTTCCTCCACTTCTCTTATTTGATTTTTAAAGTCCTTCTTAAGGTCCTCTATGGCCTGCAACCCGCTCATGTTTTCCCCTGGGGCTTTTGGAGCAGGACTTCTGACCTCACAGTCCTTTTCCCGCTCTATGCCCCCAAAATAGGAGTCTAGGGTTGCATTTTTCTGTTTCCTTTGCCTTGGCATGTTGCCACTTAATTGCTTGACTTTTGGGCTTGTTGCCACACTATGGCTTTAAGGCCAGCTAGAGGAATTTTCGTCCCGAACGTGTGGGGGGCAACTTCCGTTTCTGGCAAGCTGTAAACCCACCCACAACTTCCACCCTAGATCACAATCCAGATCCAGGGAGGTTAAAGCAAGAGCGATTACCCCCCAAGACTGATCGCTGGATCTCCCCACAATTTGTAGGCTGGGAGCCCGAGCTGCCTCTGAAAACTACAAAATGGAGTGTCTCCTCAGCAGCTTCCTGCCCCCAGGGGAGGGAGCTGACACATTCCCCAAATACAGGTCCCAAAGTCCATAGGACACTAACCTCTTACTTTGTCCTAGGCATGTCTATGTTGATAATTCTGGATTCGCCACAGCTCCTGGTGTTCTGGGGTTCCTCCAGCTGGCTGCTGGCCCTGCCGCTCTGGGGCTAAAACCTCGGCTCACGCGGACTGGGCTCGGCTCGGCTCCCGCGCTCTGCGCTCTGCGCGCTGCCGGCTCCCAGACCGCTGCGCTGGTCCTTCCTGCAGGGCTGCTGGGCTGTCCTCAGCGGGAGGTTAGCTTCTCTGTGTCGTTCTGTGGGTGCTGGGGCTCCAGAAGTTGTTCAGAGTCCCCTTTTACATAGTTTGGGGGGAATCTGGGGGCAGAGTGGCTTGGACGAGCTGTTTCTACTCCGCCATCTTGGCTCCACCCATTCTTTTTTTTTTTTTAAAGCAATTGGGTTTAAGCAACTTGCTCAAGGTTACACGGCCAGTCATTTTATGTGTGGGTGCTAATTTTCTGAGGCCAGAACTGACCCAGGGTCCACCTGACTCCAGGGCTGACACTCTTACTCACTGCGCCACCTAGCCACCCCCTCCTCCATTCTTATTCATAATATTCAATAATATCAGTATTTTCCTTATTCATATTCTTCTAGAGGAGACAGTGAAAATGCACTGAATAGATCCACTACAAATTTGCTACTTAGTAACAAATTAGCAATTATTCTACTCTTCCCTAATTGATTCTCTATCAAATTAGCAATTATTCTACCCTTCCTAATTGATTCTCTATCCTATTATCTACAGTGGCTGTTCCAAACCTTCTCATCTCTTTTCCAGCTCCTGAAGGCATTAGTTCCTTCTACCTTCTCAGCTTAAAACTTTACACTTGCCTGAAAAAATTATAGCCATTAGCAGAAGGTCCTTCTTCTCCCTTTTCCTTGCACAAACTATATATGTGCATGTATATAGGTATGGACATGTATGTATATATGTGTATAAATGTGTATAAAAATAGATACACAACATGTCTAGCCCCAGTATCTCTCCTGAGCTATTCAGTTCCATTACACCAATTGTCTTTTGACCATTTTGAACTGTATGTCTTGTAGGTATCTCATATCTTGACATGTCCAAACCAGAACTCATTTTCCTCACCAAACTCTCCTTTCTTCCCAATTCCCCCTATTACTGTTGAGAGTACTTCCACAATCCTGCACCAAAAATTTTGAGTTCCAAATTCTATCCCTACCCTCTCCTTCTCCCCCTCCTCCCTGAGATAGTAAGCAATCTGATATAGATTATACATTTGCAATCATATAAAACATTTCCATATTGGTTATATAATTTAATTTAATTTTTTATTTTGTTTTTAAATTATCATAGCACACTGACATACCCAGGATGGCTAGCACAGATTCTTAGATCTGCTTTACTAGGAAAGACAGCTGTTTAAGTCTGTAAATAGTGTTTAACTCAGCATCCTGAACTTTAGAGAAAATCCAAAGAAATACAAACAGAAATAAAGACCAACAGACAGAGATTCTAACTGTCTGAGAAATTAGTACAGATCGACAGACAGATCCAACTGTCTGACCAAGGCAATACATACATGGTTACCAGAAAGAGAAGCACCAACATCTGGGTTTTTCAAAGCCAGGGGCTCCTTAATGGCTACCTAGAGTCTCATCTGGTCAAATCACAAGAACACTCTTCCAATGAGTGAGCCCCAAAGCAAAATGTTAACCTCAGAGTATATACACCCTTTTTAGAGCCAGAAAGCATCACAACCCTTTTGACTCAGTGCCTAATTAGAGATTAGCAAAAGGTATGAAAGCCTTCCTGCAAGTAAACCTCCCCTAAGCAAGCTTCCCTTAATAGGCTTCCAAAGAGGCCTTTTAATGGGCAGGGAAGATCTTATACCTCATTAACATTACTTTTATGAAATAAAACAAGTACACCACAGTAGCATAATAATATATACATTGCAGGAGACTACATGTACATAAATAAATAAATATATACACAATATATCCAAAATGAATACATTGTAGCTTTGATAGGAAGCTCCTAGCAGCTCAGGACAGGGATCCAGCCAAGGCTTCATTTTAAAAAGTTGTCTCAGGAGATCATTATTTTCAGAAGCTTCTATTCACTCCTTAGCCCAATCAGATTTTTGTTCTGGCAATAGCTGGTTTGTGAGTTAGATTGACTGTCGAACTACATCTACTCCCACATGGAAAGTTTTTGACAGTATTTTCTTGTGCAATTGTGTTCACTTTAAAAAGAAAGATTAAGAAAATCTTCTGCAAGTTACCCTGAGCTATATATATATATATATATATATATATATATATATATATATATATATATATATATATATAAAATACAACAGAAAAGAAAAAGGTATGGGGCGGGGGGGGGGGGAGGTTTGGAGGGTGGTTAAAAATGGAAAACCACTTCCCTGTGTTTCAGATGCCTTGTTTTTCAGATGTGAGGGTGAAGGGAACTGCATTGGTTTGGCTGGTGGAATAGATAATATGTAATCTGAGTAAATGGCAGCTTGAAAATGTGTAACCCTTTGGAAGCAAAAGGTTCCCATTTGGGCAGGGTCAGCATGATGGCTTAACCTTTTAAGGCAGATAAATTGCGTTCTCAGTCTGTCCCTGATTTAGCAAGCTCTGTGGGGGTCTTTGAGATGAATCTCTTACTTGCTGAAGCTCTATCTGCTTTGTATCAACAGCCCAACCTTCTGAGGGCTTTTCATAACTGTTTCTAGAGAACACACACACACACACACACACACACACACACTCTCAGACAAACAAATGAGCAATTGAAAAGTCAGTGCATCAGTTGCTAATTTCATTCATGAGATCTTGAGTAACTAGGCAACTGATTTTTTTTTTAAAGCAATTGGGGTTAAGTAACTTGCTCAAGGTTACACAGCTAGTTATTTATGTGTGGGTGCTAAGTACTGAGGCAGAACCAATCCTGGGTTACTCCGACTCTGGGACAAGCGCTCTTACTCACTGCCATCTAGCCGCCCCTAGGCAACTGACTTTTAAAAATGAAATGATTTTTTCTCTTTTTTAATTGAATTGATCAGCTATCAATATATCAGAGAGACAAGGAGGCCCTTCATGAATTTTCCCCTAGATCAGTAGTCTATAATCTTGTCCACTTTCCCCTCTCTTCTCAACCAATGTAGTCACAGAAGACTGGTCTAGTAGTCTGTCCTGTGCTCTTTCAAGATTCACAGGGGAAAAAGAACCTCTAGAAATGAGAAATTAAATATTTCTGCAGGTGTGAAAACTCTTTGAAAAGTTTGGGGGTTTTTAATGCTTAAAATAGAGTCCTATACTGCAGTTTTAAATTCACATTCCTCGCACATGCACATAACACATATACCTACAGACACACACACATATCCCCACACACAAGTAGGTGGGAAATGATGGCTTGCATGATACTGGGTGATATTACTTCTGGGCAAGCTTCACCTTGCTGTTCCTGGTCTGCCTATCAGAAGCATAGGGAGCTTTGACAGATGCCCAGTGATGGTGGGTGGGAGGAAAGCACAGCCACATAATAATCACATCCTAGGAGAAATTGGAAACGTATGTGAAAGTCATGGTGGTCCAGGGAAAATCCAAGCTCATAAAGGGGCTCCTTGATTCATCGCCATCCCTCATTGTGCTCAGTGGAGTAACCAGAGTCTTGCCTGGAACAGACGAAGATGGATCGCTTTTTCATAAAAGGATCTTTTATGAATTATTGAAATGTAGCATATTTCTACCTGATAAATGCCTAGACCTGTAAACTTTGAACCCTCGTTGGCCTTTGTTGGTTGTGACCTTGTTTAAGTGATTGATGGTCTCTTAACAACTGCAATCTGCTGGGAAGCAAAAGACACTGAGGATAGGTCTTTAATTCTGTGCAGAATAACTAAAAAATAGTACATACTCTGGGGTGTGATAGTCATATTTTCTGCCCTTAGCAACAACCCCTAAAACTGATAATAATATTTCACATTTTTCCAGCACTTTAGGTTTTCAAAGGCCTTCTTAAAGCCAGCTTGAGCTCTATATTATTTCTAATCCTCTCAAAAAAAAAATAAGGGCAGGTAGGTGGTATAATAGATAGAACACTGAGCTTGAAATCAGGAAGCCTCA
The DNA here is from genome assembly GCA_011680675.1 of Gymnobelideus leadbeateri. Lineage (NCBI taxonomy): Eukaryota > Metazoa > Chordata > Mammalia > Diprotodontia > Petauridae > Gymnobelideus > Gymnobelideus leadbeateri. Next base: position 892,417 of record WOXC01006305.1, read on the forward strand.
TCTTCCTGAGCTCAAATCTAGCCTCAGAAACTTACTGTGTGACCCTGGACAAGTAACTTAACTCTGCCTCAGTTTCCTCATCTGTAAAAAGAGCACACAGAGGGGGGGTAATCTGGATGGTGAAACACCTTGACTTCATGTAATATGAGAACCAGATGGAGGGACTTAGGATCTCTTCTCCAGTTTAACCTGGAGAAGAGTGCTTAGCAAAGCACCTGGCATATAATAGGTCCTTGGTAAATACCAGGAGATTGTCTAGTTGACCTCAAAGAGTCAGGAGGGAATATGGGAAGCTGCCTTCAAGTATCTGAAGAATTGTCAAATAGAAGAGGGACTAGGGGCAGCTAGGTGGCGCGGTGAGTAGAGCATCGACCCTGGAGTCTGAGTTCAGATCCGACCTCAGACACTTATCGTGCACACAAACAAAAAACCTAGCCGTGTGACCTTGGGCAAGTTACTTAACCCCAATTGCCCTACAAAGAGCAAAAAAAAAAAAAAGAAAAAGAAAAAGAATAGAAGAGGGACTAGACGCCGGAAAAATTAGAAGAAAAGGCTGCAAGTAGCAGAGGCAAATCTGGGCTCAATGTAAGGAAGGACTTTGTAGAGTTAGAGCTACCCCAGTATGGAATGGGCTGGCTCCCAAGGAAGTGAGTTTCCCTTAACTGGAGGTCTACAGGCAAATGATAGATGACTACATGTTGACAAAGTTCTAACGATGACTGTTATTCAGGACTGCAATCGATGGCCACTGAGGACCTTTCCAACTCTGACATCATGTGATTTATTTCCTGCTCCCTCATTTTATAAACTGCAAAAAGACATTGTGAAAATCACAGTAATACAACTGTATTTATTGCCTGAAATTGGTAGCAGGGCTTTCTGCTATAGTGGTCCATCAAACAAGATGCTTTTTGTAAACATCTATGTATAACGGGAAAAAAGGTAGCAGTTTGGGTCATTGGTCTCCACTTTTGCCACTCGTTCAGCACCGAGAAATTGTCTGTCTCTATGGAGCTACATGAAATCACCAGAAATCCCTAGAAGTTTTCTGTCATTAAAAATTACTTGCAAATTAAAAAAATGTACTTTCATGATCTTTTCCTGTGATCAAATAGAATATAACTGTTCCTGGATAAAGTGAGAGGTAGGTTGTGCCTTTGTAACACACCCTCCAAAGCTATCTAGCAATTCTTCACAGCTGCAGGTCTGAGTTCTCCCCAGGTAACCCTGACAGCTTGGGGTTTTCTCTATCATTGTTGCTCATGAGCCCTGATTCAATGCCCTCAACACTGATTACCAGTCGATCTTAATTGAAAAGGGGGAATTTACTGAGTAAAAACAGTCAATACAAAATATTCTTTACATAATTCTATCTACCATGTTACCTAGCGCCCCATAGAGCAATAGAAGCATTCATGGAGGAGCATATCAAGTGACTTGTGCTTGAGAAGAGGTATAAAAACACATCGAGGACATGCTTGACAATGGATGGACAGACTGAGTACTCTCTTATCTGTAAAATACTAAGGATACCAGAGATAGGTCCTTTTTGGTGTTTTTATGGGAGAGCATCTCTATCCACATAGGGTATCATACCTTTACCTGTAGGTGCTCTGCCAAAGGAATGTAAATTTTAATTGAGGAAACCTTACAAAACATTTTGGGGGTTTATGACCAGATTTCTTTCTTAAGGACCAAGCCTTAAACCCAAATCACTCTGGCTCTCATTGATTGGTCAACAATAGGTCCCAGCTCAAGCCCTATTTAGTGGTCATTGTTTGGGCCCTGATTGGCTCACAGTAAATGGAAATAGCAATTATTTCTTTTTTGGCCAGAAACCTGGAGGTTCTTCCTCTCGAAGATTGATTTTTTTGTAACTAGGTAAAAAAGATCATTCTTTGTCTCATTTCTTACCTAGCCCTAATCACTGAATGGGTGTTGCCTCAAAGTGAGACCTGGGAAAAGATCTAAGCTTAAAAAAAACAAGGTCTCCCACTGTTTCTGGGGCCATCTCCTATCATCCTGATTTATATCTTGCCTCTGGACCCAGATGACTCTGAAGGAGAAAGTGAGGCAGAGCCCTTCCTCACTTAAATCCAATTCACTTGCAAGCCGTGGCATCACCTTCCTGATACCATAGTCCTCTTTGAGAACAAAGGTCACACAACAATGGGAGGGCATGGCCAAGTACTGCATAGGATGGGAAGGCATGGAGAGGTCATACTATGTGCTGGTGGAAGGAGTATCCATATCACAAGTCCATTCAAATGCTAACATAAAACATTATCAGAGACTAGGACTTCTCTCCAAAGTCTCCAAGGATGCAATGAAAATATCAACTTCAGATTCTACTGAAAGTAAGCCATCTTGATTTCCATGTTTTCTTGTAAGTCGTTTCATTATCCATGGTGATAATCTTCACTAGACTGGGAAGTAATTGCTTTGCTTAACGTAAAGGAAGTCTGATTTTAATTTGCTATCTAGATCTACATTCTTATATTCTTTTTATAGAATTTTGAACAAGTTATCAAGAGAATCTCCCTTCACTCAAACATAAGCGAAAGTTTTATCTATCTTGGGATATCACTAAAATAATTTATTACTAGGGAAACAAAACCTTTTGTCTCAAAATATATTTCTCCACAACAGCTGTGGTATTTCACTAGAAGCACCAAAGCTATGATGGGCTGGACGGCAATCAACCATTTTTAATAGGAAATTTTACAGACTTTTAATAAGATTGCCTCACATAATTTATGGGGAGAGGTTTTGAAGTGAAGAGGCATTGTTTGGCAACATGTCCTTCCTCTAATCTCAGGAAATTTGAATAAAAGAGAGCTCATTTCCTCCAGACTCAGAGCTTCTCCTAAGAAAGGTTAAGAAAAACACCTGCTCCAGCCACTCACAAACTGGGTTTGCTAGCAACCCAAACCAGAGTGCACTGAAACAAAAATATGGTCCTTTCTGGGCAAATCTCCTCTTCAGGACCTTCTGACTTGTGGCAGGTTAGAGAGAGCCACAGATGAGGGATGCAGGGCCAGCAATGCTTTGAAGCATCAAAGAGAGTTAGATCCCTAAATGACCCCCAACCCACTGCTTCCCAATTCCTTCTATGTAATGGCAACACTGAAAGACCAAGCCTACCAATTCTGCTTCACGAATTTTTCCTCTTGGAGTTTTAAATTTTATGTTCATATCACTTTACTTGTTCTTTGTACATTTTTAAACTCTTATTTCTTTTACCAAAGTTTGGAATAAATTTAGTATTAATCATCTTAGGATATTCTGAGACCTATGGCATTGGATTTTAATATTGAGATCCCTTCCCACTGATTCTCTGGCTCCAGAAGAGTCTGATGAAGATCACAAAGTTATAGCTAAGAATTGTTACCTCTAAGGCAAGCTTTACTGAGAAACTAGTTTTCTTAATGTAATTTTTTCCCAAAGAAAATAAATTTTTTAAAATTCCCTTGTTTTATTCAGTTGTAGATGAAAGACAGAGGGGAGAATACTGATTGACCATAAGGTCACTGCTGGGGAGGCAGATGGGAGAGAACAGGGAGCAGGACCAACACAGGGAAGGACTCACAGGGTGTATCCACTGAAAATAGAGAGCTACTATCTGTCAGGTTCCTACTTTAATCATTCTTCCATACTAAGAGGAAGGAAGACAAAGAAAGACAAAATAAATCTTAGATGAGAATTAGGCTCAATTGTTTCTACACTGCTGAAGGACTATACGTGGTTGTTAGTATTCCTTCTAAATTTCAGTGACCTGGGATAAAGTCCAGTTACTCAGCCCTAGTTATGGTTTTGTCCCATCATTAGAGGTTCTCTAAAATGGCATAAATCACTGATGATTGGAGAGATCAGGATTGTCCTGGAAACAATGTGACAAGGAGAAAAACAGTTCACATTAAAAGAATTAGTGATTAAAAGAAATAGTGACTACAGACATGGAACTTCTTGTCTGCCTTTCTTACACTTTTACATTCTATCTTGTATCCCCACTATTTGTATAGAATCTCTTGTCTCTCTTATTAAAGAGTAAGCTCCACAAGGATAGGAGTTGATGGGTGGCTCCACAGAATTTCAAAATTGTAAGGGACCTCAGTTCCTGTCTGATCTAACCCATATAGTAATTAGTGCAATTTGTTCTATTCCCATCTGTGCCTAGCACAGAGTAGGGGCTCAACAAACACCTGTTGAATAAATGAGTATTTTTCCTTCGAACTCAAGAAAGTTCTCATTGTCCTCCTCTTTTTTCTTTCCCTTAGTTGAGTAGCTCCTGTTCCTAAATAATTTTTGCCCTTTCCCATTTTATAAAAAGTATTTCTCATAATGAAGAACATCACACAGCTTTGAGAAACTTGAAATTGTGCTATTGGGCAGCTAGGTGGTGCAGTGAATAGAGCACGGACCCTGGAGTCAGGAGGACCTGAGTCCAAATCCTGCCTCAGACACTTAACACTTACTAGCCGTGTGACCTTGGGCAAGTCACTTAACCCCAATTGCCCTGCTTTCCCCCCTGCAAAACAAAAACAAAAACGGAAATTGTGTTATAATTGTTGGTGTTGTTTAAAGACATTGATATAGCTCTGATAAACAGCAGAGCACACAGAATCTTTCAGATGCTAGATGTGTTCTAGAGCAAGGGTGGGAGGAAATATGTATTCAACTTTTGTCAAAAAGACATTCATATGACCCAGTCCCTTAACCTCCAGATTCTCCTTCCTTCAGCATGTCATTTTATTTTACATCTTCAGCCAGGAACTGGCAGTTCTTTCTTCCACCCTAAATTTAAATTGAATCCTTTGCCAAACTTAAAAAATAATAATAATAATAAATTCACTTTAAATATTGGTTTATGTCTCTTTCTCTTTGTACTCTTTAGACAAGACCCCTTTGAAAAGTAAGTGAAGCAGAGACTTGAGATATTAGCACACCATTAACTCAGGCCCCCCAGTGACATTTTCATCTGAAATTGTAATTAATTGAGGCAAAAGTCATCTGGATGGTTGCCCAGTTTCCCAACCAATTTTGCAAAATTGAATCCAATCTAAGTGAAAGGAAGAGGGCCAGAGGGATCATTTTCACAATTTTCACAAAATTCTGGGCAAATCATTTCCCGGCCCTTAGGCTTCAGTTTACTCATCCATAAAAAGAAGTTCCCTACAACCTTTCTATTTCTGTGTTCAAAGTGAAAGCTCCATCTTCTTCACATTACATTCAGATGCACATAATCAGTCCTCTAGATCATTAAGATTCTGTCTGTAATTTCTTGTCATTCTTCTTGTTCCTTTCCCTATTATTTGTCATATTATTCTTCTGCTAACTAGAGAACAAAAAGATGGCCATCGACATTTAAGGTAAGTTCCACAAAGAACTTAAAGTTCCAAGAAGTAAGTTCCAAGTTCCATGGCATTCATGCTAATGGCAATACACTATTAGTCTATTATTACAAGCAATCAACATATTTTCTTTAACAACTGAGAAAAAAAGCAAAACAAAACTGACCCTACTAAGAACAGATGTTCTGTCTAGGCATGCTGCATAATGCCTCCATTCTGCTGGGGTGATGTTTGTGTTGACAGTACCAGTAACACTGAGCTAGTAAACCAAGCAGTCAGGAAAAATTAATAGCTGGTTCATCTTGGCCACTTGTCCCCACTTACCATCACCACACCAGCCATACTCCCTAAACTGCTCATTAAAAAGTCACTGAAAGAATGTGACCCAACCTCTTCAGGCCTGCCCTGATGGTACTATCAGCGCTACCAAATCAATGCATAAACTCTCAGGCTCTGTTTTATCAACAATGCAAGGGATTGTTTACTTTGAAAACTCATTTTGAATTTTCAGCACACCACAAAAGCCACTAGACCAGAGATTGCTGGGACTCTTGTTAGCTTCTATTTTTTTAATGTACATAGTATAATTTAAATTAATTCCATGTAATGGCAAATTTATTAGGAGAAACAGGAATGATGTTCCTCCCATTTTGTATCCGTCCATCCATCTATCCACTCATAATTCAGCAAACATGTATCCTATAAAACAGAGAAGAGAAAAAAAGATAAAATCAAAGTCGTCTCACCTTCAAGGTGGCATAGTGGATAGAGTACCGGATTTGGATCAGGAAGACTCAACTTCCTGAGTTCAAATCTTGTCTCAGGCACTAACTAGCTGTGTGACCCTGGGCAAGTCACTTAACCCTATTTGTCTCTGTTCCTCATCTGTAAATTGAACTGGAGAAGGAAATGGCAAACCACTCCAGTATCTCTGCCAAGAAAATCCCAAATGGGGTCATGGAGAGTTAGACACAGCTGAAATAACTCATCAACAACCCATCTTCAAGGACCTTCCAATCTATGAGATAATTGTTAATATGTATATTGTGATCTACATCTGGGTTCTCATTTGATCCTAACAATCGTCCTGTGAAGTATTACTGTCTTCATTTTATAGGTGAAAAACTGAGACTTGGAGAGGAAAAGAATCTTGCCCAGTGTCCTACAATTAGTAAATGTCAGGCAAGTTTCAAATTCAGATCTCTCCTGACTGGATCCAGCATTCCCTCTATTCCACTGCACCAGCCCTCTAGGAGGGATCCAATAAGCAAAGAGAGGAATACATTCTCTAGCAAATGCCAGCAGATGGGCAGCCTGGCTCTTCATTGTTACATGAACAAAGCATTCAAAGACTCTGAGAACCCTCACCTATGATGATTTTCTAGAAGAACATGGACAAGAATTACACAGCAAGTGGTCTCAGGTGGGTTATAAGCTGGACAGAGTATGTCAAGTTTCTGACTGCATCTATCCATTGCTAACAATGGGACTTTCAGAGACTCAGGAAGAATCATATCCTTAACTATCAGGAAGTCCTCTGATGGTGCTATAGTGTAGATACACACATACAAATATTGATTGTTTACTAACTTGTTTTAATTTGATATTTTCCTGTCAAATGAGTACCTGGGGTAATTCTGGGGTTTTCAAAGCATCCATTTCTTCATTTTTTTAAGTCAAATTTAAATTGCATTGACAGGTTGGGGACATATTTCTTTGTTTTTAAATGTGATTTTGAATCTCATTGTATAATTCTCAATGCTTTATCTATTTTTGTCTCATGGCAGATATGAAGAGACAATATGATGTAGAGGAGAGTGCTGGACCTGGACAGGAGAGGCCTTGGTTCCAACTCTAGCTCTGGTACTTAAAAGCTGAATGACCTCTGGCAAATCCCCTAACCTTTCTGATCCCCAGTTTATTTCCTTATCTGCAAAATGGGGGCAATCACATCTGTACAACCAACTTCAAAGCAGCCCTGAAAGGGTCAAATGAGAACATAAAGAACTTTGTAAACCTCAAAGCACTCTATGAATATCAGCAGTAATAATTTCCACAAATTTCACAGCAGAAAAGACCATTAATTTAGATTCACAAGACCTGGATTTGAGTCTTAACTTAGACTCTTCATAGCTATGTGTATGAACTAGAGACAAACCTAACCTCTCTCTAAGCCTCAGTTACCTCAACTATAAATTTAGAATCAGAGATCAAGGTTTTTGTGAGGAAAGTATTTTGTAAACCTCAAAATGCTCTGGAAATATAATTATTTTAAAAATATTTCCCCCTACAAATTGCATGTAGAAACAATGTTTAACATTCTTTTTTTTTTAAGTTTTGAGTTCCAGATTTTATCCTTCCTTCCTTCCCTCCCCACCCTCCTCCCCAAGATGGTATGAGTTGTTTTTTCTTTTTTTAAATAGTATTTTATTTTCCCCAAAATTACATGTAAAAACAATTTTTAACATTCTTTTTTCCTTACGTTTTGAATTTCAAATTCTATCCTTCCCTCTCTCCCCTTTACCCTCCCTGAGACAGTGTGAGTTACTATTTCTGAAGTCCATGGTTCCAATAGCAGCGTCAGAAAAAAGTAGCACCAAATGGTGAATTTGTACATAGGGGAGACAAGGTTGTACTTTATATATCTTTCATGAATCTTGAGATAGATGTGACTAATTTAAGCTCAACCTAAGGGCCTTCAGCTTCCTAAGGGGATGATGTATTTTTATTGGCCATATGCACACATACATGTTTGTATGACATGTAGGTACGCAGGAAGAACACAAGAACTAGGACTCTCATCTCTAAATTTATACAAACTGGCCCAGAGCTCACTGTCCGACAAAGCAAAATGAACACACTCAACAGAGTATCCCGCTGTACTATGGATTAATCCTACATTCCTTTTCCAGATTAAAATAAAGACTTAGACAAACTTCCATTTTCTCTTTGAAGGGCTGCAAAAGTATCCGCGTTTCTGTAGTGCTTTAAGGTTTCCTTACAACAGTGTGAGATTCCTATTTCTAGTGCTATAATCTCTCTTTTACAGAGGAGGGAACTGAGGATCAAAGAGCTGAATCTACTTCCCCAGAGAGTCACGTGGTCTAGAGGGGGAAGGCAAGGAAAATTTAAATGACTTACTCAAGGTCACACAGCTAGTAAGTGTCAAGTGTCTGATGCCAGATTCAAATTCAGGTCCTCCTGACTCCAGGATTGGTGCTCTATTCACTGCACCACCTTGGTGCCCCCAGAGCTGGATTTTGAATCCAGGATTCTCCTGACTCCAGGTCCAGTATTCTGTCCAACAGACAACGGTAACAACACTACCATTCAAGTCAACAAGCTTTTAAGTGATTACTATGGACCAAGCACTGTCCCAAGTTCCAGAGATGCAAAGAAAGGCGAAACTAGTCCCTGCCTTCAAGGCCCTTAAAATTTAATGGATACTCTATAAAAGGTGTTAGTCATTAAGCACACATAAGTCATTTCCCCCCTCTTAAACAATCCATACAATTGACCTACAAGAGTAAGATAGTTTTAACAAATAAAGTTTTTTAAAAGTTAAAGAAAATACCACATTCCTTTTCACTAATGGAAAGCTTCAAGGTCAATTCTAGACCAACTGGGGAAGTCTCCCCCTTCCCTCTCCTTCATTCTTCACCTTTTCCCACCAGTCAGTCTCTCTTTTCTCTTGTCCTCCTTCTCTCTTCTTCCCTTTTCTGCAGTCTGCAGTCCCTCAACCCCAATCTCCAGTGCTGTCCCTTCACAAAGAAAAGTAATCTGATTAATTATTTTCATACTAATGTGTCAGTGGTTTTCTGAGTCGTCAGCATTCTCAAGAGCAATGCTTGCTTTTCTTTCTTTTTTTTTTTTTTAAGATAGTCACCTGGTGAGGCAGCTCACCTGAGAAAATGGTGTCTAATGGTGGAATCATAGACTCTGTGGTGGTGGCCAAAGATGGAGGTTTGGGGGACAGGGCAGATTGCTGCTGCCTCCCCAGCCCTCCTGAACTCACACAGCCTAAGCAACTGCCTCCTTAACTTGGTGGTGGGATCATTCTTAAGCCAGTTTTCTGAGGAAGAGGCAGGCAGAGCTTAATTAGAATCATAAATCTTTCCCAATACACAGAACTGTGGTACTGCATTCTAGCTGGAGAGGTTTCAGGGTTGCAAATTCTTCCTTAAATATGTGAGTTCTTTGAAGTCCAGTTGATGGCAAATGCTGCTGGAAACAATGCCAAAGAAGGAAGCCAGAGCCATCAAGTTATGCTTTTAATGGGGATTGATGCGCTTTTATGAAAGGAAATCTGCAGAATTTTAAAAGGACATCCCTCTCTCGTCTTTCTAAGGACAGTAACCTTAGTGTGGCCTCCTCAGGGCTCTGTGACATCTCAGCAGCTTACATTTTCTGTTCCCTCTTTAAGCGACAAAGTCTTCTGACTTTTTCACCCAAGTATCAAAAACTTTCAGTTACCCGTGCGAAGAAAACCATCATTCTCAAAAGTCTTCCCCTAAACCGCTTTTTATGAGAACATCCTGCGGCAAGCAGGAAACATAACTGCTGTGAAAGTTTCTAGTGTAGGCATCCATCTTTCCTCAGCGGTAGTAGTTTGGCTGGTGGCATGTGAGTGAAAGTACTACATGCTCCATTGGTGGTAATGCTTTCTTTCTGCTTGAAAGCCTGGCACTTCAGAAGGCCTCCCCATCACTAGGAGGAGTAAAAACAATATCATTTTTTCCCCATCGTTGCAGATTCGAAGTGTAGGGTTATTTATTTAAACTTTTGAAGCATGAAACCAATGTAGCCAGTGTCTGTCTAAAGGGTCTGGCTTAGAAATCTTAAGTTGTTTACATCGAGGATAAGAATTTACGATGCATCCCATTGGCAGGATGAACCACCTTTACTAGTGTAAATAATGGGCAGTGGAAGGTGGCAAAACCAGCCTCTGAATTAAAAAAATCAATCCCTTCAGCTCCTATATTTCTGCTACTGCACTATTCTATTACTGCTTCCCACTGAAATAGTTTCTGAATTCTTTTCCTGATTTAGCCATGAGAAGCTCTCTTACTGTTTACCAACAGCTACTGTAACTCATGGACAGGGAGCCTGAGAGCCCCTTTCCCAAATCCACTTAGCAACCAGCCTTACAGAAAACCAAGATGCTCCATAGCACACCCTTGGTACCCAAACTCCTGATGAACACTGCTTTAATGACTGGCTACCACGGCTTACTACCAGGCCTCTGACACTGGAGCATGCCTAATAGTGATCCCAACAGCTGCCAAAAGGAATGCATAAGTCAGCTAAAGGTAAAAACAACAGAGCCAGGAATTTCAGAGGGACGTGAAGATCAACAGCTGCTTTGGTGAGGCTGTCTTTATTTTCCCATCTATACAAAGGGCTAGGCCTAGTCAGTCTATCGATTAATCAACACACAGCTATTAAGGTCCTGTTGTATACCAGGTTCTATATTATGTGCTGGGGGCATAAATATAAAAATGAGATACAGTCCCTACCTTCAAAGAGCTTATATTCCACTAGAAAGGGAGACAACATGTTCACAGATAAGTAAATAGAGAAGATATATATTGTGTTCATTGTTGTTGTTGTTCACTCTTTATCCTCAAAGAGGACCAATCACAAAGGTGATGTCTTGACTCGGTGGATAAATTGGATTTAAGTAAGGCAGAGTTGTGCAAATTCATCAGCCTCACTTTCTCCTCCAGTCATCAGAATCCAGTGGCAAGACATAGGTTAGAGTGACTGGAGATGACCCAAGATGCAGTTGATGACCTTGGTGTCTTCCATGTCTGACCAAGTTCTAAGGTCTCCATAGAATCTATTTTAGTCACCTTCATGACCATCAGAACAAATTGTTCTCATCTGCCCATTCCATCATGTAAAGCTGTCTCATGCTTGGGGCAGACGTTCCCCTAACTCACTGATGGGTTTGGGGTCTGTCAGTTGCACTCAACTGGGTTTAGCCTGTCTGCCAAGATGGTTGTACCAAGGTCTGGCCATTGCATATGTTATGTACATATGTACAGAGATATAGATCTAGGCACACATGTATTATGTATATATGTGTATGTATGTATATATGTATATTATTGGGGGTGTGTGTGTGTGTGTGTGTGTGTGTGTGTGTGTGTGTGTGTGAGCAGAGACTGGAAAGAGGCCAGGTACAAACTTTTGAATAACAAATGGAAGATCTTCCCAGAGTGGTAGATGTGTGGGGCAATCATCCCCTACAACACATCCCTTGATTGCTAGTGCCCACATCCCTAGAGACTGAAAAGAGCAGACTTCCCTGGTTTTTCATTCTTTCCTTGGTTGAGGTTTTATTATGTTCCCCAAATGAAGAGGTCATTTATTCTCATGTGTTCTATCATCTACTTCAATCTATATAACTTAATAACTTTCTGTTTAATGCTTGTTTGGAGAATGTGTTTGCCAAGAGTATCCGAGACTGGCTTTTTTTCTGTAATAAGAATTGGTGGGAGGGAGCTAAGCTTAGGAGAGAAAACTAATTGTTACCTTCCCCCATTAGAATGATCAGAGACAGTAACTTTTATTCTGAATCCCTACAAGAGGGCATTGTGCCCCTAGACCATAAGTATTTGATGTATGGGAGGTAGATATAAAGCCTCCACTGGAGATAAGAGAATAGGGAGGGAGTGTTTGGCCGTGGGCCTCCTCCTGCTCTCATTTGGAGACTGGGTGAGCCAGATCCTGAATTAGATTTTTATTTATCTTTGCCACATTCAGGACAATTTATCTATGCTAGATAATCTATCATATTACACATGTATGAGGAATAGTAAGTGGGTCATTTTGGAAGGGACAGAGACCAGGTGAAGGGGACTGACTTGTAATCAGATAGAGACATAAGCTGAACCTGTGTTGGGAAAGATTTTCACAGTATAATGAAAACAATCCAAGATTTGAGTCATTTAAGTCATTGTCTTTGCTACTTAGTATGGTGACCTTGGGTAAAACACTTATTCTCTTTAGGACTAGATGACCATGAGGACCCTTCCAGCTCTATAATGTCCCATGTGGAGCGAGACAAGGTGGGGAACACACAAACTAATTGTGGCAAATGAACATACTGGAACATTACTATGTCATAAGAAAGGATGAACATGAAGAATCAGAGAAGCATGAAAAGATAGAGATAAACTGATACAGAGTCAAGTAAGCAAAACCAGGAAAACTATACATACAATGGGTATAACACTGTAAACTATAAGTACAACAAAGATGAACTGAATGCTGTGTAAATACTATGACCGTGCTTAGTCCTGCATGAAAGAGAAGAAAATGCTTCTCCCTTCTTTGCAAAAGGGGGGAACTATGGGTGTGAAACATGGCATGCATTGTCAGACCCCACTGATGTGTTAGCTGATTTTACTGAACTGCTTTTCTCCCTTTTTCTAGTCTTTGTGACAAGGGGAGGGGAGAGGAAAAGATATATTCAAAAATGAAGGTAATTGCATTACCTTCAACAAAAATAAAAAGTACCGCTATAAATCTAACGAACTAGATTTTGTTACATACCAAATACTATGCTATACACTAGGGATATACATGTGTGTATATATATATATATATATATATATATATATATATATATATATATATATTAAAACAAAGATACCCCTGCCCTAAAGGATCTTACATTCTAACATAAGGAGACTATACATCTAGAGGAGTAATGGCGAAGTAAGGGATAGTGGGTGGGTAGTAGATAGATGGACACACACACACACACACACACACACACACACATTCCAGGAGCAATGGCAGAGTTGATTTTTTGCTGTTTAGTCCTTTCACTTATGTCTGACTTTTCATGACTCCTTTCGGGGTTTTCTTGGCAAGGATAATGGAATGGTTTGCCATTTCCTTCTCCAGTGTATTTTATAGATGAGGAAACTGAGGCAAACAGGATTAAGTGACTTGCCCCAGGATCACATGGCTAGGAAGTGTCTGAGGCTGGATTTGAACTCAGGAAGATGGGTCTTCCTGACTCCAGGCCTTGTATTCTATCCACTGTACCGCCCAGAGTTGATTTTATCTCAGTTCTAAAACTGAAGCAGGAATGGGAAGAGAGGGAGGTGCTCTTGAGGCTGTAAGGCAGCTGGTGATAAGATGGCTTCAGAGTAGGGAGTGAAGTCAAATATGGCTGGAAATTGCCTTCAGTAGTAGGCCAAGGTAAGCAGTTAACTAGTCAAAACAGCAGAAACCCTCCAGGTTAGACATTCTGGAAATAAAAGGGTTAAGAGCTCCAGAAAATGGTTTCTGGTCCATGCTTGAAGCATCTGGTGGGAAAATAGCCAGGAAATAGGAAGTGAAGTAGGGTTGGGACCTTTGGATCCTTAATTAATTAAATGTCAAACCAGAGAATCATTAAAGTGGCCCCTGGACAGAGGAATAGCCAGTTAAACCTATACTTTAAGAAGGTCAATTTGGCAACTATGTGGAGGATAGATTGGTGAGGGAAGAGACTATGTGCAATTAGGAGGCTGGTATAATAGCAATCCAGGCTTGAAGTCTACAGTAAGCCAGAAGTGTCAGATTCAATCAGTCAGGAGTGTTCAGTCCTCTCTCCCCACCCAGACTAAAATGTAACTGGGAAATGTCTAACAAAACAAATGTTTTAAAATACTATTCAATACAAATAATTTGTGGTTTTCTGGGTCTATAGGTGACCCTGTCTATAAGAGTGATACACAGCAGGGAGAAAAGCCAAATAAAGATGATTCTAGTCACCACCGGCCACCTCTCCCATATTCAGTGTAGAGGGCTGGGTCAGTCATCTTCCCCAAAACTCTGACTCCACCTGACATCAGCTGTTAGAACTAGACTGGGGAGGACTAAGGCCCAGTTTGATTTGGATCCTAACAGCATTAGGGAGGCAGTGAAGGTTTTTGAGCACAGGAGTAACAGGGTCAAACTCATTAGGAAGATTATTTTGGCATAAATTGGTTCTGAAGATCAATTTGGACTCTGAGAGTCTATGATTCTGGAAACTCTATGGAGTCCAGATTGGAAAGGGGAGAGAATGGAGGCAAGGAGATCAATTAGGAACCTGGTATAATAGTCCAGGTAATTATTGGTGAATGCCTAAATTAGGGTGGCAGCAAAAGAAGGGGATGTATTGAGACATTTTGCAGTATTTGAACTGACAGAATTTGGCAACTGGTTGGAGATGGGGGTAAGGGAAGTGAGGGAAGTGAGGCAGAGGGAAAAGTCAGATCTTTAACCCAGGTGCCTAGGTAAACTTTGATTCATTCAACAGAAACTAGGAAATTTGTAAGAGGGATGGGTTTAGTTGAGAAAATAAGTTCAAGTCAAGTCAACAAGCATTAATTAATCATTTACTATTTAAATATACAGCAAAAGCATTGTCCTAAGCATTGGGGATACAAAGAGGCAGAAATAGTCCTCCAGTTACCTGTCTGTTTAATGGGGGAGACAATGTCTAAACAACTACATGTAAACAAGAGACACAAACTCTTGGAGCTAATTTCAAAGGAAAGGCACTAACATTAAGGGGAACTGGGAAAGGCCTCTTGGAGGAACTTTTAGGACTTCTGGAAGCAGTTACCAAGCCAGGAACTGGAGAGAAAATACAGTATGGTGGAAATAGCATCAGACTCAGAAGAGAATTGGGTCTAAATTCTGCATCTTATAAAACACAACAAGTAATGGGGATACAGCTATGGATGTTATTTTTGCTTCTCTCATCCTCATCTTCCTCATTTGTAAAATAAAGATAGTAATGCCCACAGTGTTGAGTATTATTATGTATTATTATTTAATATTGCAGTAGGGAGCAAGTGAAGTAATCCTTACTGAGCACTTTACAAAGTTGAAAATGCTAAATAAATGTTAGCAATCATTATTATGAGGTAGGACTAGAGTTACAGAAGTGACATGACATGTTAGATCTTGGAATCAGGAAGATTTGGGTTCAAATCCTGTTTCTGACACAAGACAAGTGACTTAACATTAATTAATTAATTAATTAATCATTGATCCTCTAAAACTATAAAGGAGGGAGGAGCTGCCTATATTCCTCAGTGGAAGGAGTTTAGAGGCAGCTATGTGGCCCAGTGAATGGAATGCTTGGCATGGAGTCAAGAACACCTAAATTCGAATCCTGCCTCAGACACTTACTGGGTGTATGACCCAGACAAAGCATGTAACCTCTCTCATGCTTGGTGTCTTCAACTGTAAAATGCAGAGGCTGGAATCAGTGGCCTCTAAGGTCCCTTCCTTTTCTAAAGCTATAATCCTGTGATCCATACCATGAATTCTTTGCCCTAAAAAAAATCACTTGTCTGGACTAAAGAGAGAGTAAAACTGATCTTCCAGAGTCATCTGTATGAAGGAGATAACTGAACCCAAGGGAGCAGAGGAAATGTAGCAGCAAGCACTCAGCAATCCCAGGGTGGCTGCCAACACAGGTTCTTAGATCTGCTTTTCTAAAGGAAAGCAACTCAGAATGAGTTAACAGTCTTGCTTTAATCAATCAAACATATCATTTACCTAGTTCAGGGGAAAAAGTCAGCACCCCAAACTTCAGAATATACAGACAGAAGTTACAAGCAGAAGTTACAAGAAGACAGAGAAACATTTCAAGCAGATAGGCCTCTGTCTGACCATTACACCCATACCTAGTCATAGTTACCAGAGAGGGAAGCATCAACATCTGGGTTGTAGCTCAACGGCTGCTCAGAGTCTCGTCTGGTCAAATCACACAACACTTCTCAAAGTGAGCCCCAAAGCAAAGCCTTCTCCTGGCTCAGAGAATATCACAATCCTCTTGACCCACTGCCCAATCACAAAGTATCTCCTGAAAAACAAGCCTCTAGCCATAGGCTCCAGGTATACTTAAGCCTATCAAAGGGCCTAGGGGCAGGGAAGATCTTAAATTCACATTCCCATTACAGGAAATCACTAAGAGAAAGGTATAGAATAGGACTCAAGTCTTAGGGGATGCAATATTCAGGGTATGAAAGGTAGATTGTGAGTCAGTAAGTGACTGAAAAGTGACTTTCATCAGACAGGAAAGAAGAGAACCAGAAGGAAGCAGCATCACAGAAACCACAGGAAGAGAGAATATCCAGGAGGATGGGGGATAGTCCAGTATCAAAAGCTTGAGAAATATCAAGGCAGATGAGAAGCAAGGAAAGGCCTTTGGGCTTAGCAATTAAGAGATCATTGGGGGGCGGCTAGGTGGCTCAGTGAATAGAGCGCTGGCCCTGGAATCAGAAGGACCTGAGTTCGGAGCCGGCCTCCGCACTTTATCCACACAAACAAAAACCTAGCCATGTAACCTTGGGCAAGTTACTTAACCCCACAAACAAAAACCTAGCCATGTAACCTTGGGCAAGTTACTTAACCCCAATTGCCCTAAAGGGGCGGCTAGGTGGCGCAGTGCAGGCCTCGGAGTTGGGATGACCCGAGATCAGATCCGGCCTCAGAAAATGAGCACCCACACATAAATAATGACTAGCCATGTAACCTTGAGCAAGTTACTTAACCCCAATTGCTTTAAAAAAAAAAAGAGAGAGATCATTGGTATTCTTTTGCCAAATGAGAAGAGATTTTTCAGTAGAATGGTGGGGTTAGAAACCAGAGGGCACAGGATGAGGAGAAGGGCTACTGAGGAAGTAGAAGTAGTGAATAATGTAGAATACTCTTTTTTTAGTAATTTAACAGCAATAGGGAGGAGAGACACAAGATGACTATTTGAAGCATCATCAGGGTCAATGATTTCTTTTTTTTTTTTTTAGGATAGAGGAGACCTATGTATAGTTTCAGATGAATTACTAATTTAAAAAAAAATCTGCATTCATTTGAATGAAAACTGCTATTGATTTGTCAGAGAGCTCTGATGGCCCTTCTTAGACCACTTTCCTCCCACCCCTTTTTAAACCATTAGGCTCAGTGAAGAAGCAAATGATGGGAAGCTGGCTGGGTGAGAAAGTACAAACTCTTTACTCTTTAGACTTTTTCTAAATCCTCAAGGTTCTGGACTGTCTAGTCCTACAAAGTCTTCTTTAGACTCAAAGAAGGGCTGACATGAGAATGTAACCCCAGTTCCAGGCTCATTGGAACCAGCTCACTGATGGAGAGCAATGCCTTGTACCTGGGCAGGGACAGGACCAGCTAGTGAGAGTGAAGAACTCTTCAGTCTTCAAATTATCTTCAAGTGGCTGAGTGTCTTCAGATTCAGGTGCCTGTGGTTTCCAAGACAGAAGATGCCAATCCCACTTCAGGTTACTGAAGGAAAAGAATGGGAGGTGAAAAAATTCACTGAAAACCACAGAAAGAACAAAGAATAAAAAAGTTGTCCAAGGTTTTTAGAAAAAAAATTAAAAACCACAATTTCTTGCAAAAACAAATGACCAGAAATTATATTCCTATGGACAGACCTCCCACATGTGTCAAGGCCACATGCCTTACAAGGAACTATCCCCAACATATAGCACATGGCTATCATTGTGTGGCTTGAAAAGAGGCAAAACAGACATCTCTAGACTCTTCTCCCCTGATCCTTCTCCAACAGAGAATTTAATTATTACTAGAATGGGGAACCAAGAAGTTGGTGCTAGAGGCTGATGCCCTATTCTCCTCAGAGAGAGTGGATAGCAGGCTAGAATTATATCTATCTGCTCCCTTAAATATTGTTAGTATAGAGGATGTGATTTTTGCCTTTTACAGAAAGCAGAGTATTCACATCCACCAGTGAGGAAAGAGTTGTATATCAAAGGACTTTGAAACTGGTACAAAAAATTACAGCTTTATTTTCTTGGGCAGTTAAATGGTGAAGTAGAGCACTGGGCCTAGAATCAGGAAGATTCATGTTCCTGAGTCAAATCTAGCCTCAAACATTTACTAATTGTATAACCCCAGCAAGTCCCTTAATCCTGTTCACCTCAGTTTCCTCATCTGTAAGATGAGCTGGAGAAGGAAATGAAAAGCCATTCTAATATCCTTGCCAATAAAACTCACAATGGAGTCACAGAGATAAAAACAACACAATAAAAGGTAAGTCTTTGTTTTCTGGCTCTTTAATTAAAACTAAAATTTAAAAACAAAAAGTTCTAGAGCTTCAGGGAAGAAATAAAGAATGGGACATGATTTAAACCGTGGGCAACAAAACCTGTTTAACTGCAGGGCTTTAGAGACTCATCTTATAGTCAACATGAGGGCCAAACACCTTGATGGTTTCTAGCAGGAAGCAATTACTGAGTGAAGATTGAAAGTTAAGCACAAAATCCTTGAAATAGAATCATAAGATGATAGAACCTGAAGGATCTTAGGGATCATGAAGTCCTGCCCCCTCCTTTTTCAGATGAGAATACTTGTCTAGATGGATTATGGGCCTTGAATGGCTAGTTCATTGCTGAGGTCTCCTGATTCTCTGCCTAGCCCTCCTTCTACCATTCAGCTTCTGGAGTTTGTATTTTACATAAATTGTACTTGAATATTACAATAGTTTTATCTATTAACATCTAGTAGGACTATCGGCAGATTTAAGTATACTTAATAATCCTATCAAGTTCATAGATTGCTTTTATTACACCATTCCCAAATGTCTTGATATTAGTTGAGGCATTAAGTCTTCAAGGTTGGTTACTATTCTTGGCTACTTTGGCACATGAATTAAAGTTACAAAGTATAGTTGGCCTGCTGGAATATTATGGAGACAATATAAACATGAAATAACAGTAGTTTGTAAAGATGAAAACAGAAGAACTACCCCCAAATTAATACCACTATCTAACAGAGATTATGCCTTCCAGCTACAGAATTAGCTGTAGTCTCTGTCAATGGAACCACAGTTCTTCCAGTAACCCAGTTTTGGAACTCCTAATTATTTCGGCCTCACGATCTTTAGCTGGTAGTTTAGAAGTCCTAGCAAATCTTCCTTCGGAGTGTTTCTTGTATCAATCTCCTCCTTGATTCTTCCTGTGATATTTAGTTACATCTAGCCCTTACTCCCCTTTTCAACTACCAACATCTAAGTCAGAATGTTGCCTTCACCCTCTCACTCTCCTAGATAAGAACTTACAAATGTATTGCCTATTATGGCAAGTCTAAACTCCCTAGCTTCAAGGACTTCATATTCTGACCCCCCTACCTCTCCAACCCAACTGTTACGTCAGGATCCTCCCTGCTGAGACCAAGCTATGGGCGGAGGTTTTGCCTTTTGTTCCCTTTACCTAGAATCCTTTCTGTTTCCCTTTTTCCTTTCACCTGGCTAAGACTCTCCTCCATGAGTCTTTCAGAATAATTTTTTTTATTCATTCCCCATTTACTCAGCACCTGCTTTGCCTAGGATACTATTCATGGTATTAAAGGAAGGTATCAATCAATAAGTTTTCAAGGAGTTAAGGATTTTGTATATCAGTACTTTGTAATCTGCAATTTCATTCATGACACAGCTCACACACCATACTTGGTAGCCTCTTTGCATACCTAAGTGGTTTTCATCAGTTGCTGTGGCCAACAAAATTTATCACCTCATGATTAGACTATTATTGAACCTATTCTAAAGTAGTTAGACTGATCAAACACTGTCTTTCACAGTTCTTGGGCTTGGAGTTTTTTCAAGCTAGGGCTTGCAATCACTGGCAGAACCTTTGAGATTCTAATCATCTCTACACACAATAAGCGACTGGAGAAGGAAACTGGCATAGGTATAATCTAGTAAGGGACATGAATAAGCAGTAGCAGTAGTAGTGGTGGTGGTGGTAAGAATAATAAATAATGAATGAGTGAATGAATCAATAAACTAAATGTAGGCATAAATATATAGTACAAAGTAGATTGTATATGGCACAAGAAGAGTTGGCATGTGGTATCTGGATTTCTTAGGTAATTTTTTTGAAAATTGTTCCCTCTAATTTGTTGATGCTGTGAATTGTATACCCTGAGACTCTGCTATAATATATGGAACAACTCTCCACAAAATAAGTACCAATGTACCAAGAAGAGGTATACAGCTATCATCCCAGGAAGCAGCTGCTTAGATGCAGTCTGGCAACTATTCCTGCAAATGGTATAGCTATAGCTACTAAAGATACAGACAAGGAATTTCCTGTCAGCCAAGTCCTTGGTATTGTCAAATAGTTCAATATCAGCAACTGATATGATTTTATCTATCCAATGATGTTGAAGAAGAAGCCTGACCATCACTTTGCTGTGGCACCTGGGCTGGGTAACCATAGGACCTTTCCATCTGACGTGAAGCTAAAACTGTCCATATGTATGCCCAGCTCTCAAATAGAAATAGGAAGAGATTAATAAATACTTCCTTAGTTCAAGAGCAGAATTTTTTGGCATTTCTTAAAACTCGCATTTATTTGAAAATGTTCCTCATTGTTTGCTTTCTGGATTATATTATCATAAATTTCCCCTTTTTTGGTTCTCTAAATGTTTGGGGTAAGTAGTTTACTCTCCTCAGTAAAATGTCAATTCTTTTGTTTTTCTTTTGCTTTTTGGCAGGGCAATTGGGGTTAAGTGACTTGCTCAAGGTCACATGGCTAGTTTTTTGTGTTAAGTGTCTGAGGCTGGATCTGAACTCAGGTCCTCCTGACTCCAGGGCAGGTGCTCTATTCACTGCCCCACCTAGACACCCCAAAACATCAATTCTTCAAAGGCAAATTATTTTCTTCTCGGCTATGTATTTTTGTTAGCATCTAATACAGGTACACCTTGGAGATATGGAAGAGTTCTGTTCTAGACAACTGCAATAAAGCAAATTTTACAATAAAGCAAGTCACAATTTTTTTTGGTTTCCCTGTACATATAAAACTTAGGCTTACACTATATAGTAGTCTGTTAAGTGTGCAATAGTATTGTGTCTAAAAAACAACATAAATAACTTAAAAAAATATTTTACTGGGGGCAGAGTCAAGATGATGGAGTAGAAACAGGGCTTCCCCACAGCTCTGTCTTCCACCTTTCCCAATTCATGTAAAAGGACTCTGAACAAACTTTGGAGCTACAGAACCCACAAAATGACAAAGAGAAGCTAACCTCCCACTGAGGACAGCCCGGCAGCCCAGCAGGGAGCAGCCAGTACAGCGCTCTGGTTGCTGAGCCCAGGCCTGTGTGAGCCAGAGGTTTTAGCCCACAGCAGGCCTGACCAGCCACCAGCTGGAGGGACTCCAGAACACTAGCAGCTGCGGCCATTTCCAGAATTATCAACACATAGAAGCTAAGGACAAAGTAAGAGGTCAGTGCAGAATGGACTTTGGGATCCAGTAGTTGGGAGTGCATTGGCTTTTCTCCCCTGGGGCTGCTTCAGCTCCTGGCCTGCAAGACTGTAGGGTGACCAAGTGACCAGTCTGAGGGGTAATTGCTCTTGCTTTAACCTGCTTGGATCTGGATTGCAGTCTAGGGTGGAGATCCTGGGGTGTGTGACCAGCTTGCCAGAGCATGTAGAAGCTTCAGAGAGGGCACCCAACTAATACTTTTAGCAGCTGAGAAAACCCCAGTGTTTGGGATGGAAGCTCCCCTGTCTGGTGGCAAAGTCCTACTGTGGCAACAAGCCCAAAAGTCAAGTAATTGAGAGGCAACATGACCAGGCAAAGAAAGCAAAACAAACAGAAGAATCCAACATTAGACTCCTATTTTGAGGACAAAAAGGATTAAAGCATGGAACAGGAGGAAGACAGTGAAGTCAGAACTCCTGCACCAAAAGCTTCAAAAGAAAAATACGAGCTGGTTACAGGCCATAGAGGACCTTAAGAATCAGATAAGAGAGGGGCGGCTAGGTGGCGCAGTGAGTAAGAGCGCCGGCCTCGGAGTTGGGATGACCCGAGATCAAATCCGGCCTCAGAAAATGAGCACCCACACATAAATAATGACTAGCTGTGTAACCTTGAGCAAGTTACTTAACCCCAATTGCTTTTAAAAAAAAAGAAGCAGATAAGAGAAGTAGAGGAAAAATTGGGAAGAGAAATGAGAACAATGCAAGAAAATTATGAAATGAGAGTCAACAGCCTGACTGAGGAAAATAACACCTTAAAAAAAGACTAACTAAAATGGCAAAAGAGGCTCAAAAGGGCAATGAGGAGAAGAATGCCTTAAAAAGCCTAATTTGCCAGATGGAAAAAGAATCTCAAAAGCTGAGGAGAATCATTCCTTCAGAATTAGATTGGAGCAAATGGAAGCTAGTGACTTTATGAGACATCAAGATACTATTAAACAGATCCAAATAAATGAAAAAAAGAAGGCAATGTGAAATATTTCATGGGAAAAACCACTGACCTGTATCCAGGAGAGATAATTTAAAAATTATTGGACTATCTGAAAGTCATGATCAAAGAAAGAACCTAGAAATCATCCTTCAAGAAATTCTCAAGGAAAACTGTCCTGATGTTCTAGAACCAGAGGGCAAAATAAAGGTTGAAAGAATCTACCAATCACCTCCTGAAAAAGATCCCAAAAAGAAAACTCCTAGGAATATTATAGCCAGACTCCAAAATTCCCAGATCAAGGACAGAATATTACAAGCAGCCAGGAAGAAACAATTTGAATATTGTGGAAACACAATCAGGATAACACAAGATCTGGCAGCTTCTATACTGAGGGATCAAAGGGCATGGAATATGATATTCTAGAGGTCAAAAGAGCTGGGATTAAAACCAACAATCACCTACCCAAAAAACTGAGTTATTATGTTTCAGGGGAAAATATGGTCATTCAATGGAATAGAGGACTTACAAGTATTTTTGATGAAAAAAACCAGAGTTGAACAGAAAATATGACATTCAGATACAAGAAGCAAGAGAAGCATGAGAAGGTAAACAGGGAAAAGAAATCATAAGGAACTTATAAAAGTTGAACTATTTACATTCCTACATGGAAAAACAATAATTATAACTGATGAAACTCTTCTCAGTATGAAAATAGTTGAAGGGAAGATATGAATATATATATATATATATATATGTATTCTATATCGGAAGGTATATGTGCATATGAATACATATGTGAATGTGTGTATATATGTTTACAGGTATACATAGAGAGCACAGGACCAATTTAATAGGAAGGGATGATACTTAAAAGGTGAAATTAAGAGGTAAGAGAGGAATATAATGAGAGGTGATGGGGAGAGACAGAATGGGGTAAACTAACCCATATAGAAGAGGCAAGGGAGGGTGGTTACAATGGAGGGGAAGAACAGGAAGGCAAAGGGGAATGGGTCAACCTTATTCTCATTGAATTTGGCTCAGGGAAGGAATGACATACACACTAAATAGGGTATCTCACCCTGCAGGAGAGTAGGGGGGAAGGGGATGAGAGTGGGGATGATGGAAGGGAAGGCAGGCTGGCGGGGGAGGGAAGTTGGAAGCACCCACTTTTGAAAAGGGACAGGACCAAAGCAGAGAATAGAACAAGAGGGAGGTGGGATAGGAGGGAGGGAAATATAAGTAATCTTTTACAATATACCTACTATGGTAATGCTTTGCATTAGCTACACATGTACAACCTATATTTTTTCTTATCTTCCCGGTAAGGGTGGATGACAAGGAAGGAAGGGAATGAATCTGGAATTCAAAGTTTTAAAACCAAATGTTTTATATATATATATACTATTTTACATGTAACTGGGAAATAAGATATATAAGCACTGGGGTATAGAGATCCACCACTGGAAAAGTTGAAGGGGGTATGGGGGAAGATATGGGAGAGAGCAGATTGGAGGAGGGGATATCCTGTGGGACTGCTATTTTGGGGAGGTGGGTAGGGGAAAATGGGGAGAGAAATTGTAACTCAAAACCTGGCAGAAATGAATGATGTAAACCAGAAGTTAATAAAGCATTTGAAAAAAGAAAAGAAAAAAATATTTTATTGTTAAAAACACTAACCATCATCTGAGCCTTCAGTGAATGGTAATCTTTTTTGCTGATGGAGGGTCTTGCCTCAGTGTTAATGGCTGCTTACCAATCAGAATGGTGGTTGCTGAAGGTTGGGATGCCTGTGGCAATTCCTTAAAATAAGACAGCAATGATGCTTATCTCAACAACTGACTCTTCCTTTCACTTGAACACTTAGAGGCCATTGTAGGGTTATCAATTGGCCTAATTTCAATAGTTATACCTCAGGGAATCAGGAGGCCTGAGAATAGAGAGAAAGAAAAGGAATGGCTGGTGGGTGGAACAGTCAGAATACATACAACATTTATTGATTAAGTTGCCATCTTATATGGGCACAGTTCATGGTTCCCCAAATCCATTACAAGAGTAACACCAAAGAGCACTGATCACAGATCACCATAACAGATGTAATAATAACGGAAAAATTTGAAATATTGTAGGAATTATCAAAATGTAACACAGGGACATGATGTGAGCACATGCTGTTGGAAAGATGGCGTTGACAGACTTTCCTGACACAGGGTTGCCACAAACCTTCAATTTGTTTAAAAAAAAAACAAAACTCAATATCTGAAAAATACGATAAAGTGGAGTGTAATAAAAAAAAAAGTATACCTATACAAAGTTTTACACAGTGCTTGCTAATAGAAAAGTTTAGATGCCAAAGTTTGACAGAAACTTAACAATAATACCTTGTATTTATAAGTCATTCTTTTAAAAATGCTTTCACCTCCATTGTCTTATTTAAACAGTAACTCTATTTAGTAAGGTTCCTCTCCTATTGAGGATTAGTATGGCAACAGCCCATTTCTGGAGAAATAAAACTAAACTGTCTCTCAATGGTCTAATCCCAGTTCATATTCCCTGTTAGTGAAAGAGCTATCTAACACTTGCTGAGATAGTATTATTCTCATGTGATAGATCTGAGGTCCAAAGAGATTGAAGTGATCTTTCCCAAGGTCACACAACTAATTGGTGACAGAACCAGGCCTAGAGCCCAGATTTACTCACCTCTAGTTGTAATCTCTTTCACACCACCCACAGCCCACTTTTACACACAATTTTCTGCATATCTGACATATAAACTTGAAGTGGGATTGTATCTGGGGACTGTTTTATTATAATTGCAATTAAAAGACTGCTTGATGGCCCTGCTTCTAACCCTAATTCCAAGGAAAACTAACCCAAATCTGGCACACAGTTATAATTTCATGTCAGACAAGCTGGTCTTCCTTTAGTGTCAATTTCAACTGAAACTTACAGCATTCCTTCTACCCCCAAAGAGCTATGCTTCAGGAAGCCCTTTTATGATGGTGGAGGGGAAAAAAAGCTAGAAATGATTAATTCTGAAGTTAACAGCTTATCAAGCCAGTCTGGAGGGAGGACAGTTCACCTTGATCTTATGATATACCGAAAGAAAATCAGCGATGTGTTATTCACTGAAATATGAGTCTTTCTATTTGATGCTGGAACTTTTGCACCACCAATTCAACTTTAAGCATTATAGGAGAGAGGTTACAGGAAAAAACTTTTTGAAAAAAATTATGCCAAGAGGAAAGAAGAAGAAGAAGAAGAAGAAGAAGAAGAAGAAGAAGAAGAAGAAGAAGAAGAAGAAGAAGAAGAAGAAGAAGAAGAAGAAAGAGAAGGAGAAGGAGAAGAAGGAGGAGGAGGAGGAGGAGGAGGAGGAGAAGGAGGAGGAGGAGAAGAAGAAGAAGAAGAAGAAGAAGAAGAAGAAGAAGAAGAAGAAGAAGAAGAAGAAAGAGAAGGAGAAGGAGAAGGAGAAGGAGAAGGAGAAGGAGAAGGAGAAGAAGAAGAAGAAGAAGAAGAAGAAGAAGAAGAAGAAGAAGAAGAAGATGATGATGGTGATGATGATGGTGATGATGATGGTGATGATGATGATGATGATGATGATTCAAGTTACCTACCTTTTAACAAATCTTGAACACAGGAACATGGAAATTGCTGTACTGGGTTGGCCCTATGAACTGCCAGGGGCAAAAAAGCATGTTATATAGAGCACAGCTGGTCCAAATTGAAGGTTATAGAAATTCCTTGATGCTCCTTAGTCTACTTGAAGTGGTTCCACTTACTCAGTGTCACTATCCTTCCTCCATGTCACTCACCTTTCTTTTCTTCGTCATTTTCAATCAGAGACAGCATTTCTTTCTTTTTTTTTTTTTTTTTTTGCTTTTTGGAGGGCAATTGGGATTAAGTAACTTGCCCAAGGTCACACAGCTAGGTTTTTGTTTGTGTGGGTTAAGTGTCTGAGACCGAAGCCGAACTCAGGTCCTTCTGACTCCAGGGCCAGCGCTCTACTCACTGCGCCACCTAGCCGCCCCAGAGACAGCATTTCTATGCTGTGTGAGCAGTTTGTGCATCTTTGGCCCCTCTTCCCCCATAATATTCTTTTTTTTTTTTTTTTTTGCTTTTTGGAGGGCAATTGGGGGTAAGTAACTTGCCAAAGGTCACACGGCTAGGTTTTTGTTTATGTGTGCACTGTGTCTGAGGCCAGATCCAAATTCAGGTCCTTCTGACTCCAGGGCTGACACTCTACTCACTGTGCCACCTAGCCACCCCCATAATATTCATTTTTAAACCAATTTTGAAGGCATGGGTCAATACTGTGTCTCTATTAGTGTCAAAGAATTTGGGGATACTACAATGACTATGTTTTTTGTGAATTCTTTCTTTCTACAAAGAAAAAATGGAGAGATTGGTGCTGTGTTTTTTCTAGAATTAGAACTATTTTTTTATTTCTATACATGGATTTACAAGTAAGATTCTGTATTTCAGAAAGCTACCAAACAACCTGTTTCACTATCAGTTTAGTCACCAATAACAGTATTTTAATAATATTATAAGACTATGGTAAAATTGAATTTCCTGTAACTATTGAGATTTTCTGATGAAGGATATGTTACATTACAACAGGACTCAAGAGATCCCAATCCTCTTCCTCCTCCTTATCATCATCATCTTTAATCATTCATTCATTTTTTTAAATGAGCCAATTGATATTTACAGAAAATGTTTGTTTATTAAAATTATGACTAAGAACTTAATCATTTTGTCTTTATTTTTCATGACCAGGACCTTCCACCCCTACTTCAGAATTAAAATCTCTTCTTAAGTATTTGATATCAAGGAGCCTATGTTTGAATCCTGAATTTGCCATCAGGAGTAAGTTTGTGCTTCACTAGAGTTTATCCTGGGAAGCTAGGTGGCTCAATGGATAGAGTGCTGAGTCTGGAGTCAGGAAAACCTGAGATCAGTTCTAGTATGAAGACATTTACTAGTTGTGTGACTAATTGGATGTCATTTAACCTCAGTTTGCCTTGGAAGCAGTAGTTAGAGCACTTGGCATGGAGTTAGGAGGACCTGAGTTTAAATCCGTACCCAGATATTAGCTGTGTGACCTTGGGTAAATTACTTAATCTCTGTTTGCCTTAATACACTGGAAAAGGTAATGGCAAACCATTCCAGTATTGTTGCTAATAAAACCTCAAAGACAACACTGAAGTGCTTGTCCATGAGGTCACAAAGAATTGTACATGCCTGAATAGAGTTTATCCACTAAAACTTTCAGTTTATAATGACTGTAACATATAGCATAAAACATATGTAGTCAAACACAAAGCCAACTTAGAATGAATAATATTTTTCAGAATCTATTATGTAAAAGTACTTGATATAGGGAGACACTTTTCCAAAAGAACAACATACTCCTAAAATATCTGGCTGACACCTGAAGGTAGGATCAGGGTCCCAACAATATCAGAATTTATAGGAAGCCCATTATTGAACAAGCTTTTGTTTTTTAACATGAAAGTATAAGGCAAGATACCCAGGATGGAAACTAACCCCTTCTGGGCTTCCTAATAAGAAAGACCCCAACAACACCAGAGAAAGCTGGAAGCAGGGGGAGCAATTAGGAAGCTACTGAAGTCTATCTTAATCTAGGAATGAAACAATAAAGAGCAAGAGTAGTGGAAATGTGAGTAGCAAAATGCATACATATAAGGTGTTGTGGAGACCAATCTGAAATGACTTAGAAATGGATGGGATGTGGAGAATGAGAGAGGATGGAGAGGAAAGGGTGACTAAAGTTATGAGCTTGGGTCATGGGAAGAATTGGAACTATCTCATTGGAAACAGACAAGTTTGAAAAAGGGATAGGTTTCAGGGAGGTGGGAATGTGGGAAGGGGAATAATGAGTTTCATTTTGTACATGTTGAGTTTGAGATACCTAAATGACCGTCAAGCAGGCAGTTGTTATGGGACCAGAGCTTAGGGGAGAGGTTGGGACTAACCAAGAGAGAAATTCCAAGAAAAGTGAGTGGAAAGAGTATTCCAGAGGTGAAAGTGGTCAATAGTGTCAAAAGCTGCAGTAAAGTCAAGAAGGATCCAGACTGAGAAACGGCAATTTAGCAATTAAGAGATTGTTGATGACCTTAGGGAGCAGTTTCAATTAAGTGATGAGATTGAAAAGAGGGTAGGAAGTAAGGATGTGGACACAAGTGTAGAATGGCTTTTCCCCCCTAAGAGTTTGGCTGTAAAAAAAGGAGAGGAGACATAGCATGGTAGAATCAAATTAAAGTTTTTTTCTTTTTTTTAAAGGTTTTAAACTTAGAATTATTGGTAGGTACTTAGGAAACCAGGAGATAAAGAAATATGAAGATGGGGAAGGGGAGGCCTACCAAGTGGGCAAAGTTCAAAAGGAAATGGAGATGGGACTAGAACACAATTAGAAAGGGTTGGTATTGGTCAACAGCCCCTTCTCTTTACCAAAGATTAGAGCAAAGGAAGAAGGGACAATGGGGTAGAAAGGTGAATAAAAATGCAGGCCCCTAATCTGTACATAGGGGGCAATTAGGTGGCATAGTTGATAGAGTGCTGGATCTGGAAACAGGAAGACTCATCTTCATGAGTTCAAATCTGGGATTAGACACTTAGTAGTTATGTAACCCTGGGCAAGTCATTTAACCCTGTTTGCCTCAGTTTCCTCTTCAAAATGAGCTGGAGAAGCAAATGCAAACAAGAAAAACCCAAATGGAGTCACAAAGAGACAGACACCACTGAACAACAACCACCACTGAAATCTGTACGTGAGGATCCCTGCAAATAGTATGTTGACTTCGTTTTAAAATGTAGTATTAGCTGTTTTATTGTATTTTTATTTATGTTGTTAAATATTTTCCAATTGTGTTTTAATATGGTTTGGATAGAACTTGGGAATATTGTGGGGTCCCTTTCAGGGCAGCATGTTTGACATATCTGGTATAAAGGTACAGAAGTAGGGACTCAAGATAGATGGCTTTTGTAGTCTCAGTAAAGTAGATGGCAACATTCATAGCTTAAGAAGCTGGAGAAGAGGAAAGGTTTGGAAAAACTGATGAATATCTGTAAACTTAACACTGTCCAAATGCGACAACATCTGGGATTTCACCTTTTATTTTGGAGCCGGAATGGTCCATTCAAGTGCTGGGGGAAAATGCAAGAAGCAAAAAAAAGGCCAACCACAATACCAAAATATGGAGATCACTGGTGGGGCACAAGCTCCTTCAGATTCTAGTTAGTTAGAAAGAAAAGCTTCAAGTATAAAACTCACAATGGTCACCTAAAGGTTTGTTCTGTTTAGTCCTACGGGGCACACTAGGAGTAATGGGTGGAAACTGCAGAACTAGAGCTAGGCTTGATGTGGGCCCAGACTGAGCTGAAGGCGCAGTGGGCCTGCAGCCCTCCTGCCAGGGATGGGGATCAGTGTATCCTCACCCGGCCCAGATCAGGCTCTAGGGCCCCTCACCCGGATGAGCCCCGGTCGGACATGGCAGTCCCGATGGGCTGCACCCGCCCCCACCCTGCAGACGTCCTGCCATACTCTTGTCTACCGCTGTCACCAACCTGGAACACACGTGCCAACTAAAGTCGAGGCTGAAAGGCAGACTGCCTGTTTCACGGGTCTCAGGCTAGACCCGGGCCAGGCCCCATCACCTTTCAGTGGGAGGTCCCTTCAATCTCTCCTCGGACAGCCTCAGGAGGCCCTGTTTGGGTCCAAATTCTCATGTCAGTCAGTCTGCACCTGCTAGGTCTGGGTGCGATGCTAAATGCTGGGAATACAAAAAGGGGGCATAGCCAGATAGGGCGCCCTGACCAGTGGTGGGGTACGAGCTAGAGGACAAATGGGAAATGGCTGAGATGAAGGGCGCAGGCCGGGGGGCTTTGGCTGGAGCTTGGAGGACCTGGTGGGGGTCGCCAGGAGGTCGGGGCCCACCTGCCCGAGGCTCCAGGCCTCCTGAGCCTTTCCTAGGAGAAGGATTCCGGGAGCCTGGGCTCCCGGAGCCCGGTAGGGCGCTAAGCGCTTTACAGACTATCTCACATGACTCATGGGGGGGGGGGTGTTACTGTCTCCAATTTACAGCTGAGGACACTGAGGCAGGCAGAGGGTAAGTGGCTTGCCCAGGGTCATGCGGTGGGTTGGGGGCCTTATCAGCCTCGGACTGATAAAAGCCTCCCGCCACCTAGGCCACTCAGCCCACCTCTAGCCAGGCTGGAAGCTCCAGGCCGAGCCCGCACGTGGCCGCCCGCGCCTGCGCGCCGGACTACGGCCGGGGCGGGGGGGGGGGGTGAAGAAGAGAGGGAGAGTTCCAGTCATCGTCGTCACCCAGGAGGACCGACGGATCGCCAGAGGGGTCACTGTTGGGGCCGCAGAGGAGGCTCTGCGCATGGACCAAAACGAGACGAGCCAGGCTGGATGCCGTTTCCGGGGCTCCGGAGAGGAAAGCGGGATGGGGTAGCTTTCGGCCTCTCCTGGGCAGCCATGAGAGATGCTGTGAGGGACCGGGCGGGGCAGCGGCCGCCGGGGGCCTTGAGGGGTCCAGCCCCGGCAGGGCGGGACCAGGCCGCTAAGCCCGCGCGGGGGAGAGGCCGCTTCCCGGGCCCCCGGCTCCGCCTCCTCCCGCTCCCATGACCCGCTTCGCGGCGACCCGGAAGGGCTTGTGCGCCGGCAGAGCAGGACGCAGGCCTCTTTTCCGGTCAGCGTGGTGCTGCGAGTGGAGGCCGCGGCGGCTCCCGGAACCTTCGCCATGAGCGTCCCGGCCTTCATCGACATCACCGAGGAAGACCAGGTCGGCGCCGGGGGACGCATCGGGGCTCGGGAGACTCGGAGCGGGCGGAGGCGGGGGCCCAGGGAGCCATCAGTCTTGGGTCGGCCGGGCGGGGCCCAGCTTAGCCTCAGGCCTGGGGCTGCTGGGGGACGCGGGACCGGGAGTGGGAGGTGCTGGGGGGCTGGGTGAGGAACCGAGCTCTCGGACACGGACGGGCAGCAGGCGCCGAGGAGCTCGGGGCGCGGGGGCTTCTCCCCAGGCGATCCCTAGTTTTCGTCCGCGCGAGAAGAGCGGAGCCCACGCGGGATTGGCGATGGAGAACTCCTGCCTCTGCCACTTCCTCGCTGTGTGACCGTGGGCGGGTCACGCCCCCTCTCTGGGCCTCCTGTTTCCTCATCTGTAAAATGGGAAAGTTGGACTAGAGATGGTGTCTGACCTCCCTCCTAGCCAGGAAGCCTGTGACCCTGCGGAGCTTCGGAGCTGGAGGCGTCGTGGGGCGCTCAGAGGGTTTCCCGTTCGAGGGGCTGAGGGGAGATGTTTGGGGGTATCTGTCTGCTCACAGAGCGCCCGGTGTGACAGGACGCGTGGGCCTGTCGCGGGCACAGAAGGGCCTGCCCTTCCGCCGGCACCGGGGAGCTCCCCTCTAATGGGAAGCACCGGGGTTAAGAGGGATTGTGAGAGGCCTGTTGTACCAGGTGGGAGCCTAGAGAACGACCTGGTGGGCGGAAGCATTTCAGGCGGGGGAGTGTCTCGTTCTTGGAACTGGCTGGAGGCTGCTGTCAGGGCACCAGACTGGGGTGGGGGGAGCCCCAGGTTATGAAGGATCTCGGAGGAGGTAGGGAGCCACCGGAGTTTGAGTAGGGCGGTGGTATAGTGGAGCTGGAGGATGGCTTGGAGTGGGGAGGGCCTAAAAGCAGGGAGCTGCACCAGCAGCTGCCGGGTAACTTGGCGGGATAAAGGTTCAGACCCGGGTGCTGAAGAAAAGAGAACCAGCGCCGGCAACAGATTGGAAGGAGGGCCAGGGAGGTAGGGAGGAGTCAGGTTTGACACCTAGGAGGTTGTCAGCCTGGGGAACTGGGAGGATGGTGGTACCCTCGAGAGTAATAAGAAAATATGCAAAGGGTGAGGGTTTATGGGAAAATGAGAGTTCAGTTTTTAAAATGGTGAATTTAGTTTAACCATTAATTGAACATTTACCCCCAAAGTGGCCTTGGAAAAGTATCTAAATATCTCTGATTCTCAGCTTCTTTATCTGTAAAATGGAGAATTGAGCTTGACACTGTCATTGTTAAGGTCCATTCCAACTCTCCATCTAAAATCTTAGCTGGAAATTACCTTCACTGAGCAGATCAGCAGTTTCTCTGTAACTGACAATTAGAATACAGTCGTTGGGCAGCAACAAGAGGCTAAGTATAAAAAGAATGTGCAAGAGGAAAAACAGCTCCAAGGTTAGCTGGCTAGCCTCTCTGCTGTGCCACTGATTCAGGATGCCCAAAGTCTTAGTACAGTTTTAAACTTTACTATATATAGGGTATATATAAATAGATATAAAGCACACTTTCAGAATTGCACTGGTCCATATTGTTGACTTAACGCTATTTCATGGTAGTCACACCTTGTACTTTTTATTGTGTTAATTTATGAGATACTCATTTGGGACTGGGCAATTGTTTGATCTATGTGAAACTTGTATTTTTATGGCTTGCCTTTCTTTAGTGTTTTCCCTGTGGAAAGGTTTAATCAGTCATTTTATTATATACTAGGTGCTGGGGGTACAAAGACAAAAATAAAACTGCCTCTGCCTGCAAAGAAAGACATTCTGCCAGGAGAGATCCTGTATACTAATGTATGTGCAGGGTATATAAAAAATAAACTAGAAAATGATGGGAGATGAGGAGACACTAGAAGCTGAGGTGTTCCTTGAGCCTTAAAGTTAGATTCTGATACTTGAATGTGAGGAAAGAATGCATTAGAGATGTGGGGGATAGCCTGTGCAGCAACAAGGAGATGGGAAGTGGGGTTTTCTGTTTTGTGATTGTCCTGTCCTTGTAAAGAATTAATTATCAGGTGATAAAATGTATATTTGACATAAAATAACACTCCAGTTGTGAGTAATTTCATTTGAATCTTGCTGAACTTCTTTTTGGTAATGCAGTATTACTGGACTTTGTAGGTGGCCTGTGAAAAGTCCCTTGCCTAGATTGAAAACAAAAAGAAATGATGAAGT
Source organism: Gymnobelideus leadbeateri (assembly GCA_011680675.1). NCBI lineage: Eukaryota > Metazoa > Chordata > Mammalia > Diprotodontia > Petauridae > Gymnobelideus > Gymnobelideus leadbeateri. The sequence goes on from WOXC01006305.1 coordinate 926,012, forward strand.
TGAAGTTTTAAAACTTATTTTTTTCTCTTTAACAGGAAGTTAGAATTGTAAGTAATGAAGAGTTTTTGGAAGTTAAGGATTAACAGAAAAGACTTGTATCCAAAGTAAAATGAAATACCATTTGTGCTTCCTTCAAACTCTAGGGTTCTATGATTCTAACCTCTTTAGCCCTGAAGGTGACAGTGGACTAAATTGGCAGGAGAGAATGAAAAAGTGTGGGCCATTGAGTTAGAAGAAAAGAAAAAAAAGTGTGTATGTGTGTATACATACATACATATAGTAGCAGTGATAGGATTATATAATTAGCCTGATATTTCCTACTATTCTATGTTAGGATACAATTAAATGCTTTGATTTTCATAGAGATAAAGGAAGGAGAGATTTTTCAGTAGATTTCATAGAGAGAAGGAGGGAACTCGAGACAGAAGACTGTTGAAAAAAATCTAGAATCTGGAGATGATGGGTCTTGTGAGGCCAGTGTCACTGGATGACAGATTCATATGGAGTGATGAGGTGGCGGGGGCAAAGTAGATTAAGAGGGAAGAAGACTGTAAAGGTAGGAAGGGACCAGGTTATGAGAGCCTCTAAAAGCTAAAGATATTTATTCCTGGAGGTAATGGGGTCCACCAGGAATTATTAGGTAGAAATGTGGAGAGAAGTGGCATGGTCAGACTGCACTTTAGGAAGATCACTTTGATATCTGAATGGAGGATGGACTGAAATAGGGAGAGGCTTTGTCAAGAAAACTGTTGAACAGGCTATTGCAGTAGTCCAGGCTTGAGGGGATGAGGGCTTGCACCAAGGTGGCTGGTGTCAGAGCATAGGAACATAAAGGAGACAAGATTTGGCAATTGAATGGATTTGGAATGGTAAGGGGTGAGAGAGTGAGGTTGACACCTAGCTTCTAAGCCTGCGTGTCTGGGAGGTCACTCTTGAGAGGGTTTAGGGGAAAGATGTGCTCAGTTTGGGACTGGTGAACCTTAAGATGTCTGTGGAACATAGAGTTTGAGATGCCAGATGTCATTTGAAGATGTGTGGCTGAAGGTCAGCTGACAGGTCAAGACTGGCTAAGTGGATGAGAATCATAGGCATGGAGATGATAATTAAATATATGGGAGCTGATGAGATCACCAAATGAAATAATAGAGAGACCAAGACAGATTATTAGCTGGTGTCATCTTAATGGAGATCCAGCAAAGGAAACTGAGGGGTGGTGAGATAGGAGAAACAGGACCAAGTGATGGCAGGGAAACCCAGAGAGAAGAGAATGATCCAGCAGTGACAGAGACTTAAGGGAGGTTAAGGATGCATATTGAGAGAGGGCCATTAAATTCAGCAGTTAAAGAGATCCCTGGTGATTTTGAAGAGAGCAGTTTTGATTGAATGATAAAGTCAGAAGCCAAATTGAAGAGTTAAGAAAATAAAAGGGAAGGAAGTTGATTTGTTAAAGGGAGGAGAGATACAGGACAATAGCAGGGGCAGAGGGATCGAGTGAGAGATTCTTGAGGATAAGGAAGTTGGGATGTGTTTGTCGGTAGCAGAGAAACAACCAGTAGACTGATAACCATTTGTGCTTCCTTTAAACTCTAGGGTTCAATGATTCTAACCTCTTTAGCCCTGAAGGTGACTGGACTATACTGGCTAAATTAGAAAGTATGGATGATAGGGTTAAGCAGTCAGAGAAGAATAATGGAATAGGGTCATGGAGAGGTTTGCCATGGCAAGCAGAAGTACCACCTCTTAAAATGAAAGAGTAGGTGACCTTTAATGTGCCTTTTTCCTCCAAATCTGTAGTCTTGTGATCATATTTTAGTATTTCTAAATCGGGTCATGATTTTCTTATCTCTAAGATAGGCAGTAGATTAATCAAATCCTGATTTATATCTTGTTGCTTTAAACCTTGATTCATCTAATTTAGTACTTGGGGACAATGAAGATGGCAGGTGAAAACTATATTTTCATTGAATAAACACTAGAGATGATTCACATATGGACAAACAATGAGTATCTTCTGATTTGTTTGGACCATATTCTCTCTCACATAAGTCAGACCACTACCTTCGTGAAGTCACAGAGTGAAAGAAACTTTAGAGGCACTCAAATCCAACCTACATTTAAGGGTGCGCTATGGACAGAGCATTGGGAATAAGAAATAAATAAAAATCAGTCCCTGCCTTCTATGAACTTGTATTCTATTTGGATGAAAACAATATGTGAACAGACAAGTATGTCTATATATGATAATTTGGGCTATTAAGCCCAACCTATACTTACATAAGACCTTTGGGGAATTCAGTACCTTCTGAGGCAGTTCATTCCTATATTAGGTACCTAACTGTTAAGTTTTTCCTTACATCAAGCCTGAATTTGCCCCTTTGCAGCTTCTACCCATTGCTCTTATTTCTGTCCCGGAGGCAAGTAAAACCTTGGCATTAGGCAACATTGCTTAGTGTGATTACTAGAGAGCAGACCAACATTTTACCTGTGTCCCTTTCTCCTATTCTGCCTAATAATAATCCCCTCAAACTCCCTCCCCCCAATTTGTCCTTCATTTTCAAAGAGGACCAATGACATCAGAGAGTGATGTCTGACTGATCCCTGAATTGGATTTAAGTGAGGTAGAGTTGCACAAAGTCATCAACCTCACTCTCTTTCTGAGTCATTTCAAGTCCAGTAGCAGGACAAAAGTTACGAGTGAGGATGGCCAGGATGCAGTGGATGACCTTGACATCTTCAATGTCTGACCAAACTCTGAGCCCTCCACAGTGAGTGGCCATCTTAGGGCAGACATCCTCCTAAGTCAGGGACAGGTTTGAGGCCTGTCAGTTACCTGCAGCCTGGTTTAGCCCATCTGCTAAGATGATTTACCAGGGTGTGTGACTGCTGCACATGCTACAGCTTCTTAGAACCAAAGATGGATATATCAGCAACCCTCATACCAGAGGTACTGGGTCTCCCTGACCACCCCAGACCCCATAAAAGCTTGTTGATTGCTTGATATCCCATTTATAGTAATATGAGTTACATTACAATTTCCTTTGGCACCAATGCCCCTTGGGTGGCAGTTACTTAATATTCATGGCACTAGTTAATTGACCACCTGGCCATTTCGTGTTTAGGTTGATAACAACATTATGTTTCTATTCATAGTTAAGTGTTCTCTGGTCTGGTTGCAGTCAAGGTAGGGAGCAGTGTGTCCAAAAAGCTCATTGTGCAGGAAAATTAACATCTTTGGTATATGGAGCAGTCATAATGATAGCATGGAGTTATGGCTGGAAGGGAGACCTTAGAGTGTCCCCTACCCCACCTCACCCCCCTCCAACACTGTCAGTTTAGCCAGTTTAATGTGTGTGTTTGATTGGGTTAGCCGTTGGCTTTTTTTTTTTTCCATCTCTAGACCTCCAAACAGTGTTTTATCTACAGCTCACTACTACTGGTCCATTTACTAATAGGACTCCCTGTTTTCCCTGTTGTTCTTCATCTCACTCCTAAATCTGCCTGAAGTAGTTCTCTGTGATTGCCTTCTTTTTCCAGTTTCTGTAGCTATTTCTTGGGTACATGTCTATTTGTATGTTGTTATGCCCCTGTCCAAAACTCCACCTCCCCATCAGACTGTGAGCTCCTTAAGTGCTCACAGGAACTTTTATCTGCCTTTCTTTGTATCCCCACTTAGCATGGTGCATGGCATATAGTAAGTGCTTAATAAATGCTGATTAACAAGTATTGCCTATGCTATACAATGGGAAATACATAGAGATAGATGTTAAATACATAATTTTCATAGCCTAATTCCCTTTTAGTCCCACTCTGATTTCATTTTTTTAAAGATCAAGACTCATATTTTAATTTCATGATTATACTTACATATCCCTTGATGTTCCTTTGTTATTCCCCTGAAATGGAAAAAGGAAGAGAAATACAGAAATATCCTGCACTGTAGGATTTAAATACATGAAGGATTAGGGAGATATCAGAAAGGTTATGCAGGCCAGAAGATAGAAGTGCCTGGCTCTGTTCTGCCCAGGACATTCCCATTTGGGTGGTTCTCCTTGTCCGTGACAAAAATGTAGCAGCGTCAGCAAACTGAACTTCTGTCCCACTGCTCCCTCCCTTCTTAGCTGTAGTACAGTTCAGGTAGTCTAATCATGTACTTCGTGAATCTTTTCTGAGATTAAAGACAATTTGAAAGGAAAATAAGCCAAATTTAGTAGAGAAATGTTTTTACAAGATTTTACATAAAATGTTAATGTATAGCATAGCATTTGCGTTGTTTTATGTGTACAATAAACCCTAATTCAGAGATTGTGATGATCGAGCACACATATATTAAGTGCCACAGTGCCCAGCACTGTCCTACATGCTGGGAACAAAAGGACAATATAGGGCTGCCCTCAAGGAGCAGGGGTATGACTTATACATGATAAGTATAATACAGACAATTTTAGAAGGGAATGGATAGTAGCATCTGGGAACGCATCGGGGTGGGGAAGTCAGGTTTCATCTTCCTGAGACAAGTCTTCCCATAGAAGAGGATAGCTTTAAGAGGGGAATGAAAGCAGGAAAAATGGGTTTTTGTATGCCGCCTTCAAGGGGCATCTTGGTCTCCAATTTGGCTAAAATGTAGAGTTTATAAAGGGAAGTTGAATGGTTTGAAAAATGCTAGGCTGAGCAATATGTGTTTGGGAGATATTGAACGACACAGTGGTTATGCCTTGGACAGGTTATTTTGCCAGCTGTATGGAGGATGAGTCAGAGTTGACAGACTGGAAGCAGGGAGACCTATTAAGCGGAATAAGGACCTGAACTGGGATGGTTACACAATGTGGATGGAGAGAATTGGAAGTGTGACAGTTTAAAAATAATGGAGAAGAGTCACGGATGGCTGAGGTTACCAAGGAGGGGAGTGATTCACTCAAAGGAACTAGGGAAGTTGAGGTGCTGTGGAGTTTGGTCTGTTTTGGACATGTTAAGTTCTAGGGGCCTAGGGAAACATCCAGGAGGATAACTGCAGAGTAGGTTGATGTTGCTTTGCCCACTGAACAGTAAAAACCAAGTTTTTGTTTTTAAGCTACTAAATAAAGTGTAGCATTCAGATAATGGAAGGGTCTATTAGAGAGAAGTGCTCTCTAGAATCATAAAAACTTGAAGCTGGAAGGACCTGAGCTGTACTAGTCTGATGCTTACCTGAAGCATGAATCCTCCAAAACATCCACCAACCATAAAAGGTTGTTAATTTGAAGATGTAAATTTCTCTCCAAAAGGGGGAAGAAGTTCATCAATTCAGCTTCATCCTTTTAAAAAGAATCTATAGTTTAGACAAATAAGATGCTTTTCTCTGTGCAGCAAAAAACTTTTCCTGCTTATTTGTAAGTGCCTTTAGGGTACAATAACACTGTATTTATCACTGTATTCTGTATTACAGAAGTCATCAAACTCTTAAGATGAGTTATTTTTAAAAATATCCTTAGATTGTAACTTTTTGAAAAGCTTGTATGTATTACATGTAAATGTGTATATTTGTATGGTTTATATCTACATTGGCTACGAATATGTATTCCAGGCTTCTCTAAATGGGTTTGTACTTTAATTCTTAATATATACCACTTAGCATAACAGGGATTTTAAAAAATCATTTGGTTATTGTCAAGTATTAAGCACCAATTTGTGCTAGTTCTAAATTCAAAGAATATAAATGAAATAATACCTACTAACAAGGAACGTTTTGATGGGAGAAACAAGCAGTACATATATCAGTGTATCCAGAATAAACACAAAGTAGTTAAATACAAGGTTTGATGGGCAGGGTACTAGCAATTAAAGGACCAAAGTAAAAAGCACATTCTATAGAAAACCAGTAAGACATTTCTATAGACTCTTAAAGAACCTTCTCTCCACACATTGGTTCGAATAGTTTTAGGAGATTAGCTAATTATTGTGTTAGAAGGCAGGGAAAGAGTTCAGCCCCAGTAGAATATGATAGAAGACTGTGGGACAACAGTTGGGTGGGTAATAAGGAATTGGCGTTTAGGGTTGAGATCCGAATGGGGGAAGGGATATTTGGAGACTGGGGGCAATGATTAAAGAGCCCCCTAAGTGGGGTTCATTTATTTTATGTAAAGAGTCTAATGTAGCCTTGATGGCGCAGGGACTTGAGTGTACATAGTAGGGGCTCAATAAATACTTGTTGATAGAAGGAAAGTATTTGTAAGAAGCAATAACAAGATTGACTACTACTATACTTTTCCAGTCAGCACTGTTACTCTCCCTATATATATAGTGAATTTTGCTGTATCATAAAAATTCAAGTTGCCAGGCTCCAGGTTAAGAGCCCCTGCCTTAAAGTATCTGGATATGGGACATGTAGCCTACTTTAGGGAACCTGTTAAAATTTTTAATGCTTTCAGGGTCATCAAGCAATTCTTTAGAGTTCTAACTAGTTTTCTCTCTTTGTATTTGATTGTAGTTAAATGTTTTTATTTAGAGATGGGGGGGTGTTCTCATGCTGAAGGAAAAACCACTTTAGAATGCAGAGTTCTGAAATGGGTTTGGGTTTTTGTTGTTGTTTTGGGATTATTGGGTTTGGGGTGGGGTTGGTCAATAACTATAGGCTCTTGTTTTGTCTTTTTCTAAACAGGTTTATGTACATGTGAATGTATATATGTTTGTACAGATCTATATCCATGGACAGGCACATAAGATATGTGTGTGTGCATATATATGTAATGTATATAAATCCCTGTATACAATTTCTCCGGGTTGATAGGCTGCAGAACTTCGAGCTTACCTGAAATCTAAAGGAGCTGAAATTTCAGAAGAGAACTCTGAAGGTGGACTCCATGTAGATTTAGCTCAGATCATTGAAGCATGTGATGTTTGTCTAAAAGAAGATGATAAAGGTTTGTCCTTAATGTTCTTTTTTTCTTTGTAGAAAATTCACTGAGCATGTTATTATTGTTTATAGGAAACTTAACATTTAAATTTTCCAGTAATGGCTCTTTTAAAATTTCTGTCCTACAGGTCTTTTGACCTGTATTGCAATTGAGGCATGATGGCCAGACTTCTCCAAAATGTCCCTGAGCCCATCAAATGTAATGGTAGGCCAGCCTCCAGAGAACTGGCTCAGCTCAGCTGTGACTTTCTTTGACCTCTTGGTTAAGTGTGGTCTCCAGCCAGGCAGCTGTGTGAATACCTCTAGCCATCTGCCAGCTCAACTTCCCAGACTCTATATCCATCATTATCAAGGAAGCTTCAGTTACTCAGTTGACTCAGTTACCCCTTAAGTTACATTATTTTACCAAACATTAAATTAACCAGTAGCATTATACCAGGGGTGCCTGTATTTATTACAGACCCATTTCTATTAGGCTAGGTAAATTCTCAGGGGAATCTAGTGTATCTTATTATTGGAGAGGCAGTGTACAATAGTAGAACGGGTAAGTCCTGGATCAAGAAGACCTAAATTACAAGCTACAGAACCACAGGCAAGCTACTTTTAACCTTCAGGTGCCTGAGGCAGTTCTCTAAAACTGAATTATAAGACATTGATTTGGTGAAGATAATCTACACTGATAAAAGTGGGCATCCTAACAGAAAAAGCCCAGTCTTGAATTGATTCTGAAGGAATAGAAGCTAAAGGATGTTTTTCCTTTCTCCTTGATGACATCTGTATTGGAAGAACAAATAATGTATTTTTAGGTTCTTTATAAGTAAGTTGTAGTGATCTGAACATTAATTATATTGATGGAGTTTTGTTTACTGTTATAAAAGAGGATAATAATGAAAAGTGGAAAAATTCTAAAGCAGCTTATCACAGCCTGAGATTGTATTAGATATATGCTTATTATAACACTCAAAAATGGAAATGGTCTGATTGAATTCTCAAATATATTTTAGCTTAACATTGCTTTTTATTGGTTTGTTGGCTTTTCCATATATAATATAAACTTGTGGAAATATTTCAACTATCTTCTCTACTTTGGAATTAAAATGAATACAGCCTTAAAACCTGAGGAATTACACAAATCTAACAGTGTATGTATGTAGCTGATAATACAGTTATCAGGCATTTACATACAAATATAGTATATGTATATATTACATTTATCTCCATCCTTGAATGTTGTAAATTTTTTAAAATTAGCATAATTTGAGGTGATGAAGGACTTTGTTTTTGATGCAGCATGTTGGAAAAAAAGAATCTCTTAGATTTCTTGGCACAGGGTTACAAGGAACCAGATTAGACCTTTTTACAGGTTGGAACTGTGCTTAAAGGTCTTTATTCTGTCAAAATACTTATCAGGTATAAACATTATTTTAGTGAAAGTATTAACATTATTGAATCACAATTGATTGCACCACTGATGTTTGTATAGATGTGGAGAGTGTGATGAACAGCGTTGTGTCCCTCCTCTTGATCCTGGAGCCTGACAAGCAAGAAGCTTTAATTGAAAGCCTGTGTGAAAAGCTGGTTAAATTTCGGGAAGGAGAACGTCCATCCCTGAGGCTACAATTGTAAGCAAAAATTTAGAGGAGGCTGGGATTTGAGGAAATATTTTCACAGTATCACTTGTAGAATGATCTTTAAAATTATATTATTGCTATTTAATAGCTAGAAATGATTTAACACCATACATATAGGAAAGCACACAAGTTCGTCTTAAGTATGTTCTTAATCTTTTCTTTTTGACTAGGTTGAGCAATCTTTTCCATGGAATGGATAAAAATACCCCTGTAAGATACACAGTCTACTGCAGTCTTATTAAAGTAGCAGCATCTTGCGGTGCCATACAGTACATTCCAACTGAATTGGATCAAGTAAGTCATTTCACAGAATATTCCTCCTACTTGTAGAAAGTAGGAATTTAAATTGTAAAAAGAAAAAGGTCAGAAGTTCTAAATGATATTTCTTTTACACTGTGGGATTGTTTTAGACTGTGAGGTCAGCTTTATCTTTAACTTCTCACTCTTGTAGGTTCGGAAATGGATTTCCGACTGGAACCTCAACACTGAAAAAAAACACACTCTTTTGAGGCTACTTTATGAAGCACTTGTGGACTGCAAGAAGAGGTACTCAGAGCTAATGAAGTGATTGAAAATTGTTCAGGGATTATAGGTGGGTGAGGGCCTTTTTATAGACAGGTATATTGGATAACATTTAAGAAGGGTGAGTAGTTTGGCTCCACTTTCTAAATCACAGAATTGCCATAAATCTCTTTCTGTGCCTTTTACCCCACTTAGTTTGAACATAGTTTTTCACTGCATCTCTTCAGATTGGTATCTTAAGAGCTTCTTCGTTTAATTCTAAGTTAAACAATTCAATCTAGAAAGATGACTGTAAAGTTAATAGTGGAATCTTTTTGCAATCTTTAAACTTAATAAAAAGGAAAACTCTTGCTTTTGTTCGAAAATGGTACAAATGTTAATCCTCAAGCTTCATAGCTTTATGCCAAGTTTATTATTTAATGGTGCTTTGATGTCTTGGTGCGTGGTAGTGCTATCTCTGTTGTTTAATGGCAAAGGGGGTCTATCAATCAAAGTTAACACAATCAAAGTCTCTTGTGTAAACAGTACCTTTGAGACAAAACTTTGTGGTAAAAAGTGCTAGATGAGTACCTATTAAGCTTTCCCAAAAGATTATTTGGGGATTCTAAGGCTAGTCTTGAACCTAGTAGATTTCTCAAACACAAAATGTTCTTTTTTTTTTTTTAAGTACCTCTGACTTCATAGTATACCTAGAAATGACAGGTTTAGTGCTATTCAGTAGGATTCATAGATAGTGTTTTTCAGTAGTGAAGGGTAGCCCTTCACTTTCAAAATGAAAAACCTGGAATTGGGATATCATGTCAACTTCTGACTGTCCAGAAATCTTATCATCCATGGCAATTTGTTAAATGACTTCATTTTTTTTTTTTTAAAGATTGGTCTTTCAGGGTGGTTTCAGCATATACTTTTGTTGTGGTTCTTGTATCTGAAAGATCAAGCAAGAACAGCAGTAGTGTTTTGATTCCTGACAGGCGGATTAATTTAATTTGGATTCTTTTTTAAAAATTACTTGAGTTAAAATCATATAAATCTTTTTGCAGGCAATCTATTATACAGAATCTGTAGGGAATTTGGGGATTTTGTTTATCTTGAAAATTAGAAAATTGGGAAGGTTTTCAGAGCAGTTACCCAAAAAGAAAACCAGCAGTGACCTTGGACTCATGACCTGGTTCATTGTCCTGGATCAGTAGGCATGGTCTGCAACAGGGGGGAAAGCCCATAGCAGCATTCCTGGCTTATCGCTTTTAAGATGTCAGTAGAGGCAGTATTGAGAAGGTAATAAAAAAAAATCCCAGTCATTTACAAATGAAATCATTTGTTTTAGAGGTCTTTAGAACCATATTTTTTGGCTTTAGATTTTCATAATTTAAAGTACCCCAAGTTTTTAGAACCATTTGTAGATAACACTCTTGAAATTAAAATTGTTTTAAAGTTAATTGTCGAGTATTCTTTTAAATTCACCATTAAATACAGATTATGTCTGTGCTTTCCGAAGTAGCAAGGTTTAGCAAGCGCTTTAAATAGCATTTTAGGTAGAGGTGAGAAGGTATGCATCTTTTTCAGTGTTGTCTCCTCTCTCCTCCCACTCCCATTCAACCCCTGCCCTTTATTAGTGCTCTCATTGGCAGACAGTGGGCCTTGTCCTTGACTAGATGCTGTCACTTTGTAGTCTAGTGCTGCTTCTGAGCAAGTTCGTTCTCAGTTTCTTGTATGTCATGATATAAAATTGGTAAACACTGACTTCGGTGTTGCTGTCAGGGCTGCTAGCCCAGATTTCCTATCTTCACTTCAACCAGGGCTCACTGTCCAACTTATGTCCTGGTGGCAATTGGAGAATGACCCCCCTTTTGCTTGACAACAAAACTGATTGATCCTTGGAGAAAGGAAGGGAGGGAGAGAGGGACTTAGATGTTTTTGCATCATGAAGAAGCCAAAGGTGAGCAAATTGATTGCCTTGGCCCTCTGTTCTGGAGTAGGCCCATTTGTTAAGAAATAGGAGAGGAAAGAGCTAGGAGTGAGGAGACATGAGTTATAATCCCAGTTCTGTCACTTGACTGTGGTGGGAACAAGTTACCTTCTCTAGTTACCTTCTTTCTTCATCTGCACAAGGATGGGTTAGACAAGATCACAGAGATTCCTTCCAGTTCTCTCTAGGCTCTTGGGTGAGAACCAGGTCAAGCTGATTATTAAGCTACTTAAAAATTGAACCAGAGAAGGAATGTTTAAAGTCTAATCTCGCCCTCTCCCTTCAAAACCTAAATGTGAATTTTATGTCCTAAATAGTAAATTTTGAACTTGATTGTTCCTTATATAGTAGCATTTCAGAAGCTTGTTAGATGAGCATCCCCTTATAATTAGATTTGTAGCTGTGTTTATTGAAAAAGTGCAAATGGAGTTATGCTTCTTAGAAAATCAGCTTGAGTTTCACAGATTTATCATTTGATAAAATGAACTATAATGGACTGATAATTGGGAAAATCTTTAACATTAAGTTACAAACAGAATGCCAGTTTTTGTGGTGATGCCACAAGGCAGCTAGTTATGAATAAAGTAAAAACAGTGGGAATATTGGTAATGATGGCAGCTGATGTTTATTTAGCACTCTTAAGGTCTGCAAAACCCTTTACAGTTATCCCTTCCCTGCAGTCTGGAAAATCTGCGTGAAATTTTTTGACTTTCCCTTTGTACCTGAGAAAAGGAGTCTAAATTTTTTATTTTTCTTTTGTGGGGTATTTACAGTACATTACTGTAAAATTTGGGTTGATGTTATTCAATACTATACATATATTTTATGCATTTCTGAGTTTCTAAACTTTTTCTGTGTTGTCTATGGCTTCTGCAAAACTCCCCCCAAATTCCCACTTTATTTCTTATGCTGACCTACACCATATTGAAGCCTCGATGGGGAAAGTCTCAATGTGGAAGGGATAGAGTAGCCACACAGATTCTCATTTGGTGTTCAATAGTGAACCCTTCCCAAGAAGGTGAATTATTATCATCCCTGTTTGAAGTAAGTGTGGTGAGGTAAGGAAGGTTAACAACTTGTCCAAGGCATCATAGCCCAGAACTATTATTCAGCACACCAGCAGTCTGTGCTTATGTTTCATTTTGTAAAATGGGTATTATATTATGACAGCATTCTTGTTTGAGATGGAGGGAGACACCTAGCTTCCTCACATTTGCATTTTCTCTTTTAATCAGTGTAATAAATTCTGACTATAAATTGGAAAGAAAAGGATCTCTGGAAACATTACAATAAAACCTTGGTTTTGTTGGGATCTGGGGTTGGTTTGTTTTAAAGAATAGCATTTACCTTTTTGAAATAAGGGGTATAACTCCTACTTTTCCCCTGATTGAATCCAGGTGTATATATGAAAAGTAGTCTAGTAAATAACAAAAAGCTATTCCTTCTAGCTAGGAAAAGCTTTCTCTGGTGCTTGATCAGTTAAAGAGAATGAAGATAAACATTTTGTAAAAATCCAATTTCGCTAATGTGCCCTTTTTTGCTGTTTGAAATTTCTCGCCCATATCATTTGGAGGGTAATTTCATTTTATGAAAATATAGAAATGTTTAGTTGGTAGTTGTAATAATTTTTCAGAGTTCCTAAAATAAAATCTCTTTTTTTCCTTAGTGACACTGCTTCAAAAGTCATGGTGGAATTGTTAGGCAGTTACACAGAGGACAATGCTTCTCAGGCTCGGGTGGATGCCCACAGGTAAGTGTTAGCTTGTCCTCACTGTTTAGTGGCACTGACACCTTCTGGTGCTAGATCTATGACTACAGCTTAAAGTCATGTGACTGCAACACTCATCAGAATAGTTTGGAGCCATCAGATGGATGAGTTTTCTAGGACCTTACTAATGAGAGTGGAGGTCAGGAAAATCTGGTACCTCGCCAACACTAAAGTTGACATGCAGTGTTGGCAAACAGTATTTTCAAAGTAGGTCATGATTTATGTGACTAGGAAGGGAGGAGGCCCCAACCTGGGAAATGCTTCTGCTGAGACATAGTCTTTAATTGGGCATCTGGGCCTAATGAACTCAGTTTATTGCTTTTACATTTCAACTCCTTGCTTGGTATCTTCCATGGTTTTATATGTTTGACTTTTGCTGTGCACGGTGTTTTGATGCTATAAACAAAGTAGGTTATATTCTGCAAAAAGCTGTGAAAAGAACAAGTGGACTCTCAAAAGATTCTTATCTTTAAAAATAAGATGCTTTGTTTTTATACTAGGTGTATTGTAAGAGCACTGAAAGATCCAAACGCCTTCCTTTTTGACCACCTTCTGACTTTAAAACCAGTCAAGTTTTTAGAAGGGGAGCTTATTCATGATGTAAGTAGTTTATCTCTTTAACATGAAAATGTTCTGTACTTAAGGTTTTCATCCCCAAACAACATCTGACTTTGTTCCTTATCAATGAATATTAAATTTAAATATGAATGAGGGTGTGTGAGTAGAAGAGAGAGAAACTACTTACAGTCTACTTCTAATATGTTAGCTTTTGCCACACCACCTGTCACCTTCCTAGTTGTCCAGTCTCTAGTATTAAGCTAGTCTGTATATTCAAACTGCTTCTTGGGGGCAGCTGATTGACTCAGTGGATAGAGCACTGGGCATGGAGTTGGGAAGCCATAAGTTCAAATGCAGCCTCAGATCTCTTACTAGCCATAAGCTATAAACAGTTTTCTGTTTATACTGTGTCAGGCAAGTCACTTAACTTCTGTTTGCCTTATTCCATGGAGAAGGAAATGCCAAACCACTTCAATGTCTTTGCTGAGAAAACCCTATGGACAGTATTGCTGTGATGTAGTTAGGACTGAACAACATTCAAGAAACTCACCTCATTATTATATGAACATAAACAAAGCATAATTGGGAAGGGAAGTCTTTTGGAATTTATTAAATCAAATTTTCCAAGGGCAAGTTTGAATGAATTTCAAATTATATTTTTGTGTATTATCTGTGCCATTGCCCCAAATAAGAATTATTCCTGTCTCCTAATTATATGAGATCTCAAAGCAAGTTAGAGGAATGTATTCAAAGATTCTTATGCTACTTTTTGTTACCATAAGTAATGAAAATTAGTTTGAAAAATGTTTAAATGTGTCATGGATTGTTTCCTATTTATACAGTGCTTTACCATATCATAGGTTTTTTTTCCTCCGTTTATCTAGCTTTTAACCATTTTCGTGAGTGCTAAATTGGCATCATATGTTAAGTTTTACCAGAATAATAAAGACTTCATTGATTCTCTTGGTAAGTGTTGAGTTTTTTTGTTATTAGAAATGGAATAGAAAGTACATTGTCATTTTACTCCTGTTTGTTGTCTGGAGTCTCACCTTGTTTTGGGCTGATCTTGGGAATGGGGTGGGGTGGAAAAGATGCATGTACCCTTGCAATGGGGTGAGAAGCTGAAGAGAGATGAGTCAGTGGACATAATAGCATCAGCATAGGAACCAGGGAGCTGGGCTTTGGCCCTATTTCTCTGCTCCTTGGGACCTCAGACAAATCCTTAACCTTTTTGAGCCCCAGGTTTCTTATTTAGAAAATGACAAATTGAACTGGGTGATCTTTATGATTTCTTCCAGTTCTTAAATACTACCTGTGAATATGGGGATATTAGTCGAGAAAATTATAAAGAGGAGTTTGGAAATACAAAGGAACGTGGTCCAGCCAGTGTAGAGTTGGTGTCTGTGGGGAAGAATAGTAAGGAGAGGATCCAGCCTTAGTGAAAAGAAACTGAACAGCATTATTTGAATATGTTACTGAGAAACAAAGAATTTAAAGGAAGTATTCCTTTTATTTAAAAATAGATTAGAGTTTCTTTAGATTGAAAGATTAAATATTAAGGAAGAACAAAACAAATCTATCCACCTGAAACTCCAAGAAAATTAGTTGCCAGTACTTTTTTTAACTTTCCCCAAGAGACACTGTTTAGGGTTAAGTTTGACATGCATTTAAAACCTTTTAATATAATGATTGGCGAATTTCAGAGCAAGAACATTAAAGCTCAGGTACTGAAGGGACAGTACAGAACCAGCCTTAGTAGTTAGGATGGCTCTGGGCAGGTCACTGACCTTCTTGGTGGTGTAGACCAGAGGCATCAATTAGAAGAATCCGTGCCAGTGAGGAAAGATTTAGAAAACCACATAGTAACTATATCTTTGGTTTTGTATATTTTTATCCAGTAAAACCTGTCTTGGGCCTCCCCATGGAGTGTGCTTTTGCTGCCTTTGCTCTAAGCAGCAGCTCTTAGTTCTAGAAGTTGCAGAGAAGATGCTAACCTGACTTTGTTGAGGGAATGTCTTCTACCTTTAAATTTGATCAGTATTGGGCATGTAAGGCGACTTGTCTTTATCTAGGTAGAATATAAGCTGACTTCTTGACAGTTGGAAAAAGACAGACTAAATGAATTTTTCTCAAATGGGAATAAAGATATGCCTTATAAAATCAGACTGAGTGGAGTGCGTTTCATCATCAACATTATAGATATTCATGTTATTGGTAGTTTGTTGAACAGTTCTTTCTTTCTCCCTTGATCATATCCATATAATTGTTATAGCACAAGGGAAAATTAACCTTCTCACATGTTTGGAGTGAAATGTACTAGTAGCAGTCATTAAATATTTAGAAAGTGGCTGCCATGTGTAAGGCACTGTTACATAGCTCACATGTATTTAGTGCTGTGAATTTTGTCAAGACAGTGTAGTAATCAGGATACTTAGGACACGTGATTAAGGCCTACCTCTGTCACAAACTATGTGGCCCAGGACAAGTCATTGACCTCAGTGCCCAGAGTCTTCTCACCCAACAGTTCCCTCTCAAGCACAGGTTCAGTCCCTATCCCTCAGTATTACTTGGTGTTCTTGATTTACTAACTTCAGAAAATATACAGCAGACCAAACTAATACAGGTTGTGCTAAACCCATTCTTATTTGGAGAATAATTTTGTTATTTGTTAATCAGAATTTGTCCTGAGCCTCGTAGGTTTAAGACTGGAACAAATCTTAGAGATAATCTGGTGTACCCCTTCATTTTACAGATGAGAAACTGGAGGTCTAGGGCACATCATGACTGTGAAGCAACTGTTGTCCTTACTTAACACTTTAAAGAGAACAAGCTGCTTCTCTATGGACAGAGTCTAGTCTATCAGGGCTTTAATTTCCTCCTGAGGCATATTTTTGAGCCATTTATTCAGAATTCCTGTGTGCAATAAATGCTTTAGCCCAAATCACTAAGTAAAAAACGGCCAGAACAGCTTAGTGCTGAAATTGGTTCCATAAACGAACTCCTAGTTTTTGAGGATGCTTCAGTTCAAGCTTTTACTATTTTGCCTGGTATAGGAATCCATATAGGTCACAAGTACGATTTTAGGATTATTCTGTTTTCCCCATCCATAATGTAGACCTTTAGAAAAAGCCCAGCCTGTTTTAGGTCTGGATGAGGACTATGCAGAGTTAAGATTTGGGAATCTTCCCTGTATCCCACTTTTAGACTCTGCACATTTGGTAGTTTATATTCTAAATTTGAATCATAGGTAGGAATCACAAAAGGGGTTGCTTTGGGGGAGGTGTCTTTCTGAACTTTGCCCGTTTCCTGATTAAGTAGCAAAACATAAGGCTGAAGGTACAGTAAAATAAGCTAGACACCAGTGTGTTTCTCTATGTAATGCTTTTCCAGGGACATTAAACCTAGAAAACCACTTTCTGCCCCAGTTAATTTGTTTCGTGGCATGAAGCTCTGTGATGGAATGTTAATGTCAGCAACCTCTTTATTTACACACTATGGAAAAAAGGAGTAGTAATTAACACTTTGACACTCCCCCATTGATGTGTAATTGACTGTTTCAAAGGAGCACTGGTTCATAAGCTATTGCATGCATTAAAATTGCGTTCTCTATATTGCAGCTTTGTAGGACAGGGGTCAGTGACAATGCAGAAATTGTTCAATGATGCAAATTTTTTTATTACTGCATTAAGGTTTTGACATATTAGTAATGAATAAATGTTTCCATAAAATTAGATTTTTTTATAACGTTGAAATTGAAATATGACACTGAACACACTGTGACTTTATCTTTGAAAATAGTGTCCTTTTCCAAAACAAAGCATACTGCAGGGCATGCAGCCTTTTACACTTACAGCATTGGCTTAACAGTTGGTGTTTTTGAGGATAGCTTTAAAGGCTAAAAATTTGGTCCTTTGTCTCAAAAGAGAAAACTATTAGAATCACCAGCTGCTTCTAGGAGAAAAAGAACTTTGTTCTCCTAGGATTCATTAGTGTTTGGTGATTATACATTTTAAAATGCAGCAATTACCTTTTATTTCAACGATATTTTTAAATGTGTATAACCTGTGTTCTAAAAAAGTTTTTGTTTGGCATGGTTACATTCCCAATTTATTGAGAAGCTGTTTAGGTAAAACGCCTAGTATATAAATAGAATGGATAGGATAGGGACATCTTGTGTTAAATAAGAAAACATAATAATTAAGCTATAATTAGCAAGTGGAAGGATATAAAAGTTTCACAAGTTTTTCTTAAAATGTAATGAAATCTTGCAGTGAGTGTGCCATTGGTTGAAATTTGAAACTCTCAAATCAATTTTTTATTAATCTCAGGCACATCCTTGGGGAGATGTGTTTAATTATAAAAGACTTATGTAAATGTGAGTTAAGGTGTAACAACAATTTTTTTTAAAGGAATATCTTTTATTAAGTATCTGCATTAAAGATTGTACCTGTAATTCTTTGAGAGTGACTCAGAACTTCAGTAGGTTGAAGAAGCTGTCTTCTTGGATGGCTTTTGTAGATTCTCACAAGTGGCATCAGTTAGAATTTGTTGTTTTATTAACACTGACAACTTGGGCCAACAGTAGCATAATCTTGTGTCAACTGAATCGCCCTAACATGTACACATTTAATCTGATGTTACTCAGTTGCTACCTTCTTGCCTCAGAAAGTTAATCAGCATCTCATTTGCATTTGTTAATTAGGGTTAATGTGCACTAATTGATTTTTTGATGCTTGTAGATTTCCATTAAGCCCAGTTAGCAGTAGTTGCTGGTGTACCTCATTCATTTGAGTTATGATGATCATGTTTTTGTTGAATCTGTGCCAGATAGGGAGCCTGCATCATAATTATAGCTAATTAACACAAGATTATGCCCTGTATTAATGGGCTTCCCTGATCTTCCATTAATGTAGGAATGTTATAAATTTCAAACTTAAATATTTTCAGAGTGCCAATATCTAAGTTAACAAGTTGCCTAGAAGAAATACTGTTTTTTGTTTTTGTTTTTTTATTTTTTTATTTTTTAAAAGGCAGTTTGAACAAACTGGGCCCCATAAATGTTGAAGCCATTAAGACTATTTTTAAGAAGTGACCAAAGAGAAAAGAGGCAGGAAAAAGAATCCTAGAACAATTTTTGGAAACTTGTCTTTTATAAAGTGTATTGATTCATACAAGCAGTTACACTTACTTAGTTTTGTAACTGGGCATTACTATTTGTAGTAAGTTATTGATGATGGTCATCTTTCATCTCTGGCATTTTGAAGCCTCAAGTTTGCACAAGATTGTCCCCTTAGTAATTTGGCTTTGAATAGCCAGCAGGTACTCGTTTGCTCTTTGTAGCTGTCAGTATTTAAATGTTAAGACCTGACATGACCTTTAGCAAGTGACTTTCTTGAGCCTTGCTTTCATCTGTAAGATGAGACCATTTAACTAGAGCACCAGTCTTTGTAATCCAAGTACTGTACATGAATGCAAGATAGTCTGTTAATTGGCCATTAAATAAACAGGTTGAGCAAGTTTGCTTGTATATATTCAGCTTTTGGTAGTGTTAATTGGAAGGAAAGTGTCACTAGTCATTGTGTTTCATTTTCTACATAAATTCTTGCTCTCAATGACCAACTATTCAAGAAGCATGTCAATAGAGATTTTGCCCAGTTAGCAATGATAGTGGTTGGTTAGATAGATAGTTGATAGTGGTGCAAATATTTTATATTTGCCAAGTTGGGAAAATTACTAAAGTTTGAAATTTAAGCTAATAAGTAATGATTGGAAGAGAGTTCTAGTATCAATTGGAACATGTTATTATTAAATCTAACTACCACAGGAAAATGATATTTTAATTCTTTCAGTACCTAAAAAGGAAGTAATTGACTTTCTTTTAGCATTATGTGACTGGCTCTGCTACTGTCTGTCACTGTAAGAAAAAGTATCTGCACAAAAAATTGTTTTCATGGGAATTTGGTCTCAATATGGGGCCATTAGGTAAAAGTTACCTCATGGGGCTTTTGATAAACAGCAAAAAGAACTGCAAAGTGCTTTGCCCACATTAAACACCTCATTCACTATTTATTGAATGACTTTCTTTTCAAATTATTTTAACATAATTAGTGCCTAACTACAAATGTTCTCTTTTTAATCATGATTTTTACCAGCTACAAATGTTGCTTTCTGAAGTTAAAATTTGATTGTTGGTGGTCTTTAATACTCTTTATCTTTCAGGCTTGTTGCATGAACAGAATATGGCAAAAATGAGGCTCCTTACTTTTATGGGAATGGCAGTAGAGAATAAAGAAATCTCTTTTGACACAATGCAGCAAGAACTTCAGATTGGAGCTGATGATGTGGAAGCATTTGTTATTGATGGTAAGGGCCATTAGATCTTTTTCCAAGAGTTAATTGTCATCTATATTTGGAATGCCTAAGCATGTGAGATTTGGCTCTTTAAATGTACTTGGGAAACCCTCAAGGCAAGACTTTTGTGTAGAATTCTGTGTTTAGCTCTATTAACACTATAGGTCCTTGGTGTGACATCATTGTTTTGTGTAGATTCAGATACACCATTCATTAAATCATACTGCCCTAAAACAGTAAAAAATCTGATGGATATAGTGATAGCCTATATGTATCATAGGTTTTATTCCTTGCCCCCCACCTCCCAAAGTAGTATATTAAGCAGTTCAGTTGCATTAAGACCATTAAGTAAGGTTCAGCTCTGAGTAGTTTTCAGTTTTTACATATATTTCTATGTGTATCGATTTCCAAAGACAAATGTAGCAAATAACTTTATTCATAAGGCAAAAGCTTATAAACATGTAGACTGTCTAAGTGACTCAGTGACCTGAGTCTAATAATTTATAGAGAATGTTTAGTTATTTTATTTGTAAAAGGGAGCAGTTCATAAAAATTATACAGGATATTGCATTAATAGATTGGCACATTCACTATAGGATGCATGCATGACCTTCATTCTTAACTGCCTCATGTTATTTGATTGTCATTAGTTTGGAATATCTTGTTTGTTGAAAATATTAGAAACACACCAGAGTACTCTTTATGTTAATTCAGCTTATATAAAGGTTTCTAATGGAGTCCTTGTTCAAGTATGTATCCTCTCTGTTTTATAAGTATTCCTTAAAACAAATCACATAAATTTTTTTTTCAGCTGTAAGAACTAAGATGGTCTACTGTAAAATTGACCAAACACAGAAAAAAGTAGTTGTCAGGTAAGACATGTAATTCTTTGCAATTTTTTGTAGGACAATTTAATGTGTTCTAATTATTTAACTTACTGTATATCTGTTTACTCTTTTAACTAGAAGCAAGGCATTGTTCTTATGAGTTGCCTGTAGTTAAATAGTTGCTATTTATCATAATTTTTATTAAAGTTCAGACTGAATGTGATTAGCTTATTTAATGAAAGAGTCCTATTTTCCAGCACATTTCATTTAATGACCCAGCATTGGCAAGAATACTAATGACTTTTGTGTCTGCTTTATATAGTTGTGCAGAGCAGTAGAAGGTCTGGAATCAATGTGGTGAAGACTTTAAATGTATACATTATATATACATGTATATATGTGTATACATATTATGTATATTTATTATTCCCATGTATATAATCTTTGCAAATCTTGTCTGATTTGAGGGTCTAAATTTGCTTTTTCTTATATTTAGCTTTGCCTTTAATAAGAGTAGAACATTAAAACTGGACTGTAACAGACTATTACAGAGTAAAACGCTATTTTGCTAACATTTTCTTTCAATTCTTTACTTCAGTCATAGCACACATCGGACATTTGGAAAACAGCAGTGGCAACAACTGTATGACACGCTAAATGCCTGGAAGCAGAACTTGAACCAAGTGAAAAACAGCCTTCTCAGTCTTTCTGATACCTAAATTTTTACCCATGATTTTGTTCTCTTTAGAGACAATTCTAAATCATAGTAAAACATTCTAAAACAAATTTTGATACCGTCTTGAAGTTTATTGTTTCAAATTTCAAGTTAAAAAATATTATACCAGAAATTTCAGGAACAAAAATAATAAATTACGTAAAGGAAACCATTTTGTTGATCTCTGTGCTGTAAGTTTTGTTCTTGAAAGGGGCCATTTTGGATATGACTCTGTTGAGGTGAAGGGAGCACAAGACATGAAAGGGGGAGGGATGCATGGAGGGAAGGAGAAAGGAATCAATCAATATTTCTAAATAAATGGTCAGAATTTAATCTGTGAAGGAAAGGTTGTCCAAAATGATGGCTGCTCATTATAAGGAAGTGTTTACAGAATTGGATGCTTCGCTGGTATAAAGTGGCTTCTTTGTATCAACAAAAGTCATAAAGTGAAGATGTTTTAAAATTAGAGTGAATATTAATTATATCATATCCTATTTGGGTCAAAACACAGCAGTCTAGTTAATTGGTTGCATTGTAAAGAGCATCCATTCACTATTCAGCTTTCTTCAACTGGTTAATCTAACATCTCTTCAGATTTTCTTTTTATGGTTTCTTTAGACTTTTCCAAATTTAGAAACTTTTCTATTTCATTAATTTGGCTTTTTGTTAAAATGTCTTGGGATTGCCAGTCATCCTCTTCTTCTCCAAGGGAACAGTCAGTAAAATCAGCTGTATCTTTACTCTGGACTGCCTGAAAAGGTTGGGGCAGCAGGCTGGCATTTAGGAGTTGTGGTCTACCCTAGAAAAGAACACACCCACTGTCATTTGGAAGCTAGTCTGTTGTACACCATTCATCATGGCTGTGTACAGTTAGAAAGAAACAGCATCTGGGGGAAGGCGGCTGCAGCATAGAAATCTGGCATTACCTTCCTACCTGGGTGTGTGATCCTTAGAACAATGCCTAACTTAGAAATCTTACTGCATTTTAAGGAATAGCTAATAGTTCTTCAGAGCAGCTCTAAAAAAGATAAGCAGATATTAAAAAGGGAGAGGAGATTTAAATTAAAATAGTGAGGATAAAAATCTATTTGTCTTCTACTCCCTTCCCTTCCCACCAGTAATATCTATTTTTTTCGATACTTTGTCCAAACCAGGGAAAAATTAAAGGTTAAATACTAGCGGAAGTCAAGAACAACATGAACACTTCCTTTTCCTCCAGGTTTCCTCTTGCAGAATGAACACCATTGTTGAAGGAACAGGAAAGCAGTGAGGGAGGTGGAAATTGGCACATTTCCAGGGTGCCACAATTAGGTCACATTTCAATATTGTGACTAATAGTATACATGGAATTATTTAACTTAAAGGTTTCTCACCTCACCCTCCCTCACACCCAGTACAGCTATTTAAATAGTTAATGTTTAGAAAAAAATTTTGACCTGTACAACCAGAATTGTAAGGACTTATCCACTTCACAGCTCTCACCTCTTTTGCCCCAGAGGAGGCAGGAGTGAGTGCTCTCAGTCTGCCTTGAACTCTATTACCTCCAAAGTGTTTCACAAAAGAATTAAGAGCACACCTCAGAGTGAAATGGATTTATAGCCAGAACACAAGTCTCATGGCCCTGTCTCTGCCATTCACCAACCCTAAATATGTCACTTAACATCCTGGGGCCTCTATTTGTCCAGTCAGTGATCTGATCTGGATGATTCAGTATCTGATTCTAAGTCTAACTTGGACTAGAAGGGTCACAAGGGCAAGAACAGTAGAGTTCCAAGTTACAGTACCTAGATTTTAGATTCACATTGCTGCTCAGCTACTTTCTACCTCTATAGCCTCTTTCTACCTTTCTACCTCTCTTTGGGCCTCAAATGTCTAGTCTGCAAAATAAGGCACTTTTAACTCAGCTGATAATGAAAGCCCTATTCCTTGCTATCCCTCACCATAGTTTTGTGCTATCTAGCTTGTTCATTTTGCTCCTCTCCCAATCCATTTTTATCCAGCTTCCCTCCCTCAAATCATTCTTTGTTACCCTCCTTGTCTTGTCATTTAGGAGTTGGTTTCTTTTTTTCTCAAGTGCCCCAGTAATTGGCTAGGAGAAAATGAACATAATCTTTGTTCCCTTCAGCTACTGTAACTTGGACCACTTTCCTTGAGGGTCTTTCTAATTATTAGGCCCAGATCCTTGTTGCTGCTCTTCTGGTCTTCATTCTGGTTCTGTGTTCTCCAAGGAAACTGGTACCTGACTAATTCTTTCTAGAATCTAATCACCTCTGACCTTATATATAGAGAGACAAAGATAAAAATAGCCCCTGCCCTCAAGGAGTTTATGTTCTTGTGGGGGTTGCCGGGGGGGGGGGGGCGGGGTTAAGTATATTTAGGTATACACAAGGTATATAAGAAGTAGATACAAGGTAAAGACTAGCAGCTAGGAGCACTGAGAAAACCCAACTAACTTTTACCTCCCGGAGAGAAATGCTCTTGACTTTTGGGGGTTCATTTACTATCTTACTGCTTTACTGGTGCTATCATCCACTTGGTGAGTCTCTGGGATTTTCTAAGTAAACTAGAAAACACCTTTCTGCCTCGCCTTTTTATTTCTCTGGTCTTAACCACTAATACTAGCATTTCTAAAACTCAACGCTGGTGGGGAGGGGAAGCATCTTTATTTTATTCTTGTATTTGTAGAGGGAAATGTGGTTCTCCATTTCATATAATGCTAGTTTTTTGTTTTCAGTAGATAACTTTGTATTTTTATTCTCAGCACCTAGCCTAGTGCCTTGCTTTTAGTAGCCTATTAGTCAGCACTTAATGTTTACTGATTAAGTTGAAATGAGGAGCCATAGCCTCTACTTAAATTTATTCTCATCTAGTTCTAAAATGTTGACAAATGATAATTTAAATTAGCAGTTAATTTATTATTTGGACATTGTTTCATTTTAGCTTGCCTCAAAATGGCAATAGAATCCCCTTGTTTCCTGAATTTGAGCAGGAAAAATAAAAATAAAAACTGGTTCAGGTAGTAAATTTTCCTTGTAGGAATTCCAGTGCACAAACCAATTGCCTAAAGTGTGCAGAGCCCTTAGCCAGGTGCCCCAACATCTCATCCTGGCACAGATGTGAGCCTCAGTCGTCAAAGCTCTGGCAGCTTGTGCTGAAATACCCACTGAATCTGGAGGTCTTGGAAAGGTTCTAAGTGTGGTCCTGGTTGATAATGATGTCCCACACAGCCAGACCTCACTTGAGCAGAATGACGAATGTGGTAGAACACTAAGCTTGAGTCAGAAGGGCTTCATTCTGGTATTCACATTCACATTCCCTAGGACATTTCCTAGCATTTAATAAATTCTCTGTATCCTCAGAGTCACAGCCAAGAGATGAGATCTGGATTTCGGGACCATGGCTTACAATACAAGAATGCAAGCCTGTCAGGTTTGGAATTCATTTAACAAATACTGCAAGAATGTATCTGGTATCTTCCAGATCTGGGCCAGATTCAGGAAATGAATATCCCCTTAGAGGCACATTACTGATATTTGGTAGGATGAAAGGTTGGGAGAGGTAATGCTGTGCTGTTGGCTGGTGATAGTCTGAAGATCATGGAGAGAATGAGAAATACCCTGATTTTTTTTACTAAGGGAAGTGAACAGGCTGCAGCCTCAAAAAAGCAGGGTCTGATTCAGGGAAAATTTTAGAACAGGTTATTAAATAGATGGCTGGTAAAGGTCTAGTCAATGAAGCAGTGATTACAAAGAACCAGCACAACTTCATCAAGAACAGACCGAGCCAGACAACCTGGCTTTTTTTTTTTTTTTTGTCACTGACCTCAGACTTGGTGGTCCACTTGTCCAGGGTATCTGTCAACATAGCTTTCCTAGAGTTTGGCTAAGTGTTTGCTAAAGTCTGCACGTTACCCTTGTGAGAAGTTCAGAGATATGTGGAGATGATAGTATAAATAAGTGGATTCAGCGCTAATTAAACCTAGAAGTCATTAATAGCTGATAACAGCCTGGCTTGAGATTTCAAGCATCAGTTCTTATCTGACTACCATTAGGAGTCACAGCCATGTGCTCAGGTAGCCAGCAAAGCTAATGGGGTCCTGGGCTGCTATCACAGAGTAAACAGTAAGCAGAGCTTTGGGGAATAAGTAGAGGATAGTTTCACAGTACCACCCACCCTGGTCAGACCCATACCTAGAGCAGTCTATTAAATTAGTACATTCTATTATAATGCAGAAGACAGAAAAAGTACCAAGCTAGAAAGTCTCTAGAAGAGGGCAGCTGGTATGATAAATATAACCTATCTTCCGAAGGTTCCTATCTTTACGTTAGCAAGCAAGTGCTTGGAACTGTGTCCGGAAAAGCAATTTTCCTCATCACATACTCACTTTTAGAAAAGGGCCATTAACACACAAGATCAAGGCTGTGCCTGGCACAGATTTCTGGATAGTGAGCCTTCCCATCATTACTCAATACAGCATTACTTTTCTCCATTAATCCTTAGCCAAATGCTCTTCACCCAGCTTCCTCACAAGTGTACTCTCGTATCAAATGATATTCCATTGCCCCTTTTTATCTATTGTGGAGGCATCTTGGTAGCACAGTGGATAAGAGCTCCGAATTACAAGTCAGAAAGACCTGGCTTCAGATCCCACTCAGAAACTAATTATGGGACCCGGGACACTTAAACTCCCAGCCTCAGTTTCCTCCTCTGTAAAACAGGGATAATAAGAACATCCACCTCACAGGATTATGGTGAGATTCAAATGAGATGATGTAGTTCTTTGCAAACCATACAGCACTCTATCAGTGTTCCTACTGATACTGCCCTTTCTGCATGATGTATGCCCTCCATGACCACAGTGCAGTTCTGTCTCACTCCAGTAAATCTCAGGGATTACTATGCTTTGATTTTCATGTGGCCAGCTGAGACCGTAGGTTTTATTTTTTGCCCTCTTCTTGTCTCCTATGAATTATTGGTCCTTTCTATTGATAGTCTTTTTATGTCTGCCTCCAACTTTCTGTATTATCAGGGTTTGTTGGTATTTGTGGACAGTTTTCAGTTTAAAGCCTTATTGATCAGGTTTGCAAGACTTTAGGCAAATCTATTTTTTTTTACCAGTCTGGGGTACACCCTTGTCCCTGACTAAGAAACCATAATTACTGTATTTTAAACCATGGTCCAGAAATACATATTCTTTTTTTGTTTGTTTAGATAACTCAAGGTTCCTTAACTCTTAATGAAGTATTTTCCACTACACCTTGACGCCTTTCTGGGTGGATTTAAATCCCAAATAGGATATGAAGAATAATACTGTGCCACAATGATCTCAAAATAACTAATTAACATTCCAGCAGCTAATTCAGTCTCTCTGGGATGAGCAGGGCCTTAGATTCTAGGGGAATTTGTTGCTATTTTCCTAAAGGCAGGAGATTATTATGTCTTCACCAGTTATGGGGTGAGATAGAAGGGAGGGAGGGAAAGAACAAGCATTTACAGAGCCTCTATTATGTCCTAGGCACTGTGTTAAGACTTCACAAATATTTCATTTGATCCTCACAACAGCCCTGGGATATAAGTGCTTTTATTATCCCCATTTTGCAGTTGAAACTGAAGTAAACAGGTTAAGTCAAACAAGAGGCGACTGTTGATATGAGACGGGAGGTCAGGAGAGATTAGGGCTGGATATTAGATCTGGAAACTATCCACATAGAAAGGACGGGAGGAGAGTGTTGACAGGGATTGCTGCAGGAGACAGGTTCAAACCACTGACAGATTTCTGGTTGCCTCAGCTCACAAGGAGTTGGGAGAGCCTCGGGTTCATTCTGAATAGAGCCACCACCCTGGCAAACATGGAGACAAGGGAGCTGCACCAGACGAAATCAATGTTATTTCCTTTCCATGTTATTGTTAAAGAAACTTTTGTTAAATGTAGACAGCAACAAGTGTCCATCTTGTTCTTTCCTGACCAATGGAATGGTTGAATCCCTGCCCCAGCCAGGGCCTAAAATAAACATTTTAGCTGTTAGCTCCTGATCAAGGTTATTTGTTGAATAAATGCTCTGCTGTTAGTAAGTGACCATTTTACTGGCCTACAGTCATAAGGAAAAGAAGCCTAGAGAGCTAGAGCCATGAATTTCCAGCCCTGGCTCTCCCCAGTTCCCAGAGAAATGGAAAGACAAGTCTATATGACCTTCGTTACTGGGGCCCTTGGCATGACTGAACATGTATTAAATATCTACTATGCATAAGGCCCACTAGGTTCTGGAAATACAAAGATGAAAAATAGCAGTCCTTACCTTCAAAGGACCTTACACTCTTGTTAAAAGGAATGACTAGCACACTTACAAACAAATTGTACTTAAAGTCAATTCTGCTATAATGAGACATATGACCAAACTCTAAAATTACAACAAAAATCACAAGGCGAATGGAGATAAAGGGAGTTCGAAGCACAAGACTCAAAACTTCATTGTTGACACATTATAAAAACATAGGTTCCAAATAAAAACAGCACAATTTCACACATGTTAAATGGTTATTAAAAATACTCAAATACTACAATAAATAGTGGTGATGTCTGTGGCTTCAGGTGGCCATTCAGCCTGCACCCTGGGGCCTCTGCCATGATAGAGAATTGACAAAACTATTAAATAGTGCACAATCAAGAGCAGAGATCTCTGGGGCACTGAACTGGGGCCATAGCAGTCATGGAACCATTAACAACTATTCTTTGGATCCAGCCATCCAACCAGCTTTGAATACACCTAACTGTACTATCACATAGCCCAAATCTCTCAACTTTTTCCACATGAAAAGTCTGAATTTCTGTCAAATGCTTTGCTAAAATCTAGGGCAACAATATCTCTAGAATTCCCTTGACCTACCTAAAATGGAATGATATGGCTTATACTTAAGGAAGTCATACTGACTTCATGATCATTTGTTTAATCTCCTTAATAATACATTCTTAAATTTTGCCAGGATTGATGTCAAATTCACTACCCTATAATTTGTGGGTCCCATTTTCTAATCTTTTTTGAAAATGAAGAAAGTATTTACCTTTCTCCAATCTGGAGGTACCTTTCCCATTTTCCATGATCTTTCAAAGATGACCACTAGTGGCATACTGGTCATTATTAAATCTATTTGTCTTCCAGTCTCCCATCTCCTACTACCAACTGGATTCCTGTGGATACCTTGAATTCATCCAAAACTGAACTCGCTATATTTCCCCTAAAATCTCCCCCATTCCAAACTTCCCTATTACTACTCCCAGTAACCCATGTTTGTTCATATCCTAGATCTCATCTTCAACTCCTCACTGTCACCTTCCATACCAAGCTGTTGCCAAGGCCTGTCAATTGCCCAGATCCTGGTGTAGGCCCTCATCACCTCTCACTAGGTCTATTTCAATAGCCTGCTAATTAGTCAACCAGCCATAAGTCTTTCCTCAGGCAAATCAATCCTCTGCCCAGCTGCCAAAGTGATCTTCCTAAAACACAGATCCAACCATGTCACTTCACTATGAAATAAACTGGAGTGGTGCCCTTTTACCTCCAGGAGAAAATATAAAAGCCTCTGCTTGGTATTCAAAGCCCTTCAGACTCTTATCAGTCTCTTTATACCTCTCCTAGCCCACACTATGGGATCCAGTGACATTGGCCTCCTTGCTGTTCCTTGGACAGGACACCCCGTCTCCCAGCTCTGGGCATTCTCCCTGGCTATCCCCCATGCATGCAATGCGCTCTCATCCTCATCTCTGCCTCCTAGCTTCTTTCAAATTGCACCTAAAATCCCACCTTCTCCAGGAAGACTTTTCTAATTTCTAGAAGGCATAAATGGTTCAGGATGGCTTTTGAGTTTGTCCCACATGTTCATAAACAAAACAGAAAAATCTGCTCTAGGTCACATTATTGTTGGGTTTTTTTTTGTTTGTTTGTTTTTTGCTTTTTTGGAGGGCGATTGGGGTTAAGTGACTTGCCCAAGGTCACACGGCTAGTTTTTGTGTTAAGTGTATGAGGCAGGATTTGAACTCAGGTCCTCCTGACTCCAGGCCAGTGCTCTATTCACTGCATCACCTAGCGGCCCCCATATAATTGTTAAATAATGCACAACTGTCTGAGATCACAACCAGAGGGTGACTGCAATGGTTAAATGTTGAGTTCATTATTTAGTAACATAAGAATCATGGTGCCAGACACTGTGCTCAGTGCTTTCCGAGTGTCTCATCTGATCTTCGTACGACCCTGGGAGGCAGGTGGCGTAATTGTCCCCATTTTACAGAAAAGGAAAGTGAGGGCAAGGGAGAGCCACTGGATATGAACAAGAATAACAAAAAACGTCTCGTGGATCAAATCTGGACACAAGTTAAATATGGCTGTTCACATACGTGGGCCACAAGTCCCCACATACAGCTATAGCAGACAAATCACTGGACCCAGGAGCTGGAGGCTTCTTCGTCACTTTCAGCATTGATAACTGCCTAGCCAGGTGACTGTGGGCAAATCACTTTACCTCTCCTTTTCCCTCTCTGTGTGCAGGGGACATGATTAGGAGCAGGCAGTCCACTTAATAACACTGAAGGAGGAGTTCTTTGCTCTAGCTTTGAAGGTCTCTGCCTAGATAGGTTGTGACCATCACCAGTGGCTCTGCATTTGAGACTGGTCCATCTTGATGGTTCTTGAGTTATGAATAATCAATTTAGGATGATTACAGACCCGGGCCAAACCCTTGATTTGCCCTGTCAAAGGCAACAGACAGATGTGGTAGAGAGACCAAACTAGGACAGAGGCAGGGAGGTGTGAAAGAACTTACTCACAGAGAATGGGGCTTGGGTCCACACAGTCTTCGAGGAAAGCTCTCAGCCTCAAAGCTGGTAGCGGTGGAGAGGAAATGACAGCAGTGAGGGCATTCACAGAGGAAAAATCATGAGGCCCTAGGGATGGCAGCAGGGGGACAGCAATGGAATAATAAGAGCCCCCATACCAAACCTCCTCAACACACCAAGTTCCTGGTCAAAGCAGGGTGGTTCCAAGGCCAAGGAGGAATAACAATAGACAATTACAATATGGTGGAACAAAATTAGACCTTCCCTTCCATTACTACTTTGAACTCTGCAGATGGTTACTGGTCCTATAATAAGGGAGATAACTGTCTAGCAACCCCAAGAGCATTTTCCTTCCAGGGAACTCTCAAATCAGTGAAATGGGGTTATTTGTTATACCTAGTTCATAGGATTGTTTTGAAAGCACTAAGCAAATATTATAAGTATTCTATAAATGTAGGGAGAAAATGGGGGGAAAACAAGAATTAAAATGCAGAAAGTTTAGTTAAAACTTAAGGAAGATAATGAAGTGTGTAATCCCTCTCTATATATATTTAAAACAATATTACCTTAGATGGTTTATGCATTTATCTATTTGGAGATAGCGGGGTTAGAGGAAACATCACATTTCTTTCTGGATTCAGTTCTTTGATTTATTCAAAGTAATATCAAATGAAACTAGGATTCAGATTTCCTACCACCTTATCAATATATTAAAAAAAAAAAAACTTCCTTGCCTAGCTCTTACTCAGAAAGCAGCAGAGTGACACAGAAAGTAATAAGGTTAAACAAAGAGTGCTACAACTATGCTTTTTAGTTAAAAATAGAACTGAAAAGGAAAATACGAATACAACCTGATTTCATGGAAAATACAGTAGGATTTGGGGAGTAGGGGATGGCAAAAATAGGGAGAATTATCACATCACATTGAGTATTTTTTTTAAAGGAAAGATGACAAAATATTTGTTCTAAAGTTATTGATCACTCATTTTGTATGTTAAAAAAAATGTTGCTTAATGCATTTTCTCTGAGAATTAAAACATACAAAGGCTTCCAAATCTGTCGCTGTTGTTTTTATAAGCAATCTTTGCTAATCCTGTTATTAAAAAAAATTGTAGTGCCCATAAATGTCTCTTTTTAGATTACTAACAAACCAAAGATTTTTCCTTTTCAAAGTTTTGCCCAGTAAGATATTGTAAACTTTATAGATCTAACCAAATGAGCTGTCAGCTATGGTTAGTTGCCTCTCAGCTGACAAATGGACTCCTGGGAGCCATCTAATCTCTTTTTGGATACTATAGCTCCAATACATATGCAGTATAGTAGGGTATGTAAAGTATTTGGCGTTTACACACACAGTGTTCCCTGTTTTTATTGGAGTATCTATTTTAAATCAATTTATACATTTAGTATATTAAACATGTATTTAAAAGACAAATTGAGTTCACAAGGAAAACATCTATATTAAAACCAATTATCAAAACTAAAAATTATCTGCTATGATTATTTTTCAAGAAATAATTCTTATAAAATATCACAAACACAGAATAAGAAAATATGGGGCTATTTCTATATTTTAGAACTCTTTTTCTAGTAGTACACAATGCACCCCAC
Organism: Gymnobelideus leadbeateri; assembly: GCA_011680675.1. Classification (NCBI taxonomy): domain Eukaryota; kingdom Metazoa; phylum Chordata; class Mammalia; order Diprotodontia; family Petauridae; genus Gymnobelideus; species Gymnobelideus leadbeateri. The sequence goes on from WOXC01006305.1 coordinate 957,677, forward strand.
CCCCCCACACACTCTCCTTCCAAAAACAGGCTGGATAACATCTGTTTGATTTATATACTGTGACTTTTTCCTGGTGTTTTCTATCAACTTTAATTATGAAAAATGGTGCCACGTTGCCCTCTTGATATTATTTTGAAGATCGGTTAGGTCTTAAAGCATCCAGATGCGTACAGTTCTACACATATCTGTGGAATTAGCTCACTAAGGTCTGCCTGGCCATATTTTTAATTGACTCACATGTTCTGTGGGAAAAGGAGAATCATAAAAAGTCTTTGCAATCACATTCCACTCTTCCCTGGGATCTCTCTTGGGACTTGGCTGGATTCTCGAGTTAGTCCAAGTGTCAGCCTCTCTGTTAATGCTGGTAGTATCTGATTGACAAAAAGGAAATGGCAACAACTGCATTTTATTCTCTAGACACTCATTTTAGTGACTGAACTTCTGGTTTATCTCTGATCATATGCTTTAAAAAAGTAACTAGATTTCTATTTTATTTTTACTATGAATACTTTACTGTTTTCCTATACTTTGATCTTCTACTATGACATTTCATTTAGGAAGACAAGCAGAGGGAAAGATGTTCAAGATGAGGTCTTTCTAAAACCTGCTGATTACTAACCATTAACAATGTAAAGATGTATAGGCTATCACAAACAATACTAATAAACACAACTGAAATAAAATTAAGGGGATATCTTCTGAAACATTGTAACACACACAAAATGTTGTCTTTTCCTCTATGAATCATTTCATTGCCTACACAAGCAAACTCTGAAATGGGGCGGGGGGGGAGGGGTGATGTTTTTGAATATCCACTAATTCAAACTAACCAGGGAGAAGGCAGATAGAATTAGTGGGCAGTCGAAATTACAGAACATGTTCAAAGATATGCACTCCTATTAATTTGAAACATACAGCAATTAATAAATACAGTCTACTAAGGCTGATTAGAAATGATAATGTTTGAACACACCACTGGAACCACAGAATCCAGCGTAGTAAAATAGACAGTAAACAATCCACCGCCCAGAAAGGTGGATTTAGGCTTTAATGAACAAATACAAATATTTTATAATTAGCTGATCAACATGATACCATTAGGTAAATGCTTTTATAACAGATGAGGCTATTTTGAAATGTGATTCTTGACAATATTTTAAACATCGTCACCTTCATATATTTAAAACTTAATGTGAAGAAAAATTTTGTCAAAGGTAAAGTTCAGCCCAGCTCCTGTCCCAGTTTTCACAAATTCCAAATTCATGAAATCCAAATTAATTATTACTATTTATAAATAATCCTACTCTGGAAAAACAAATAGTGGCTTTGTTTTGGCAAAATTTATTTTCAATAGTTGTTTCTACTTTTCCTGTTGAGAAACATTACAGTACAGTGGAAAAAAGCCTGGTAATGGAGATCAGTACCTGGATCCCAATCCAGGCCATTAACATTTCCTAACTATATGACTTTGGGCAAATTACTTTATTTCTTTAACCTGTAATCTCATCTGTAAAATAGGAATAAGAATCCTTGTGCTATCTACCTTATAGACATGTTGCGAGGAAAGTGATTTGCAACCTGTAAAGCGCTATGTAAATATGAGCTATTATTCTCTCCCGTGTAATATGGGATAAGCCATGTAAAAAATCAGCATTTTCAAATGAATATAACTAGTGTATTAAAATATATGATAAATGACCCCCAGAATAACATCATGCTATGCCATGGTCACTTAGCCAATTAAATGTGCAAAATAAAAATGGAATAGTTAACTCGGTACCTGTTCCATGTAACACTATCTCACTGAACACTGTGCTTTGCCAAAAACCAATTAGTAACATTAATATGTGCATAGCAGTGCCTGGCACATAGTAGGTGTTTAACCAATGCATGTTAACATGACTTGGCATTAGCTATGATATCCTTGAATATAAATTCTATTGAGGAAACAATACAATTTAAATAGAAATACTTTTTCTTTTCAATCTCACAGAGTTTCCTTTAGAAGTTCATATTCTCTCCATTTGTAGAATCTACACTCCCTTAACTAAATAAATGATTTTGCTAAAATGGCACAATTCACTCAGGAGCTAATACTATTAAACTCTAGCATGTGCTTACTAAGAGAAAAATAAACAGCATTTTCCTCATGATTATGTGATATTTAAAACTATACCATAATTATCATGAATATTTATAAAACATCCAATGTTCATAATAAAAGTGTGTTATTTTCATAAGCTATATTTTAAGTTATCATTTTTAAAATGTATAACTTTTCAAGTTATAATTTTAGCCTCATAATATGGCTCATTAAATTTGAAAGTTGGAAGGGCTCTAGTTCAACCCATACTCAAAAGGGATCCCCACTATCACAGATTCAGCAAGTGATTGTTGAACTTCAAGAGCTCCAAGGAGAGGTGACACCCCACCTCTTGAGGCTGTCTGCCCTACTCCAGAGCAGCTCTCATCGGTAGGAAGCCTTTCCTGACCTCAAGTCTAAATTTACTTCTTCTCAACTCCCACCTGCTGCTCCTGGTTCTGAAGGAATTGAGTGCCAGGCAATGTGCCAAGCAATTGAGATACAAAGAAAGGCAAAAACACAAGCCTGGCCCTTCCCTACAAGGAGCTCACATTCTGCTAGGGGAGACAGCAAACAAACAATTTTGTAAATACAAGATCTGCACAAAGTAAATGGGAGTTAACCTCAGAGGGAAGACATTGGAGGAGGATAGGTAAGAAAAAGGAAAGGCCTCCTGTAGATGAGACTTGAGCCAAGTCAAAGGAAGCCAGGAGGTGGCAGTGAAAAGGAAGGGCTTTCTAAAGGCATGGAGTTTGGAGGTAGAGTGCTATGTATGAGGAAAAGCAAGTACACCAGTGTAGCTATATTGTTGTATACATGGAGAGGAGTAAACCAGAGGTCTAATAAGGTAGAAAAGGCTGGCGTTGTTAAGGATTTTAAACAGTGGGTTTTATATGTAAAGTGAAATGACAAGGGGGCACACTTGTAGGGAGCCCATAAGGCCCCCATCCCCTCTCATCTAGATGACTGCCAATGGTCTTCCAGCTGGTTTGCCTGCCTCTATCTCTCCCTTCCTTTCCTCCTCCTGCCATTACCCTCCATTCCTCACTCAGCTGCCAAGGTGTCATCTTCCTAAAATATAGGAATTGACCCAGCAATTTCCACCTAGTCTTCATGTCCTTTCTTTTTCCAGAGGACCCTCTTGAAGTTCACAGTATGGCTACTGCTTCCCTGTTGAGTCTGGTGTCTCATGTGGACAGGGCTGAGCCAAGCAGATCACTTGGCTATCTAAGCGGCTGCCAGACTGGACCAAGCAGATATCTTGCCACTGGGCTTTTCTCTTTAAGTGCATAGTGAACCTGTCTCGTGAATCTGCTGGTAGAGCCAGTATGCTAGATTCCCTGGGTTTGTCAGTCCTTAGCTTCAGATGAACAGAAGATGCTCCTCTCTGAGTCCCTCAAAGGCTTGCTGAGGTTAGTCACCCTAGCAGGAGGTGGATGAGGTCTAGGCTCTCCCTTCTGGCTTTTCCTGGTTTCCTCAGCCAGAGACTTTTTGGCTTATGGTGAACTAACTTCTGGGGCATTTTGTAGACAAGAGACAAAGGTATGAATGTGGTCACTTGAACTTGAATGCAAGTTTAGTGTCTACTAGCGTTTTCATATACAATAGAACAAACCTCAAGTCCTAAGGTGTGAAATGTTTATTTTCTATCTCCCCTTTATGTTTCAATGTCTCTGCCTTTTAGATGCTCATTACCTTTTGCTTTTCTGGTCTCACCAGCCACACTAATTAGGTAATAGAAGGACAAAGGAAGATAACATTTGGTAGGTCCTTTCTTCTTAGATTGGCACCGTACGTCTGCTTTTTGTAAGCAGGCTTATTGACATCTTTTCTTTATACATCATCTACATTTCCCTGTATAGCTCTCCTTCCCCACCTCCCAGAGAGCTATCCCTCATAAGAAGAAAAGAAGGAAAAAATAGTTCAGCAAAACTAAACAAGATGTCAAGGAAGTCATATTATTATGTGCAGTCTTCTCCACTTATGGTTTCCACACCAACCCCCCCCCCCCCCTTTACCTCTGGGGGGAAAAACAGGATGAGGTTACATATATATTTCAATAAAGAACTTTGGCTATGTTGGTCCTATTTCCATTTATCCCAAACCTTTTCTAAAAAGAGCAGCTTCATTATACTTTTTATCTTACTCATTTTTCTTTTTAGAGATAATGCAATTTTACTTCCCATTACATACAAGCGGATGGTGTTGGTCCAGGTTTGCTGCTAAAGGAAAAATATAAGTTATTATGCAAGTGCAAATTTCTCTATCTTAATGAAGCTTAAGGAAAAATATTCCAAGTTTCATAAGTTAACTGAAACGATCTTTCTTAGAAAAAGCAGACCAGAAGATCTGAAACATAACCATAATTCTAAGTCAAATAATTTTTCCTCTTACCCATTCTTATTTCCCTCATGACAGCATCCAGGCCAAGATTTTGACAAAGAGTCTTTGAAGGAATCTTTTTGTTTTCTGATGAATCCACCAGTCTCTCTTTTAGCAACAAGGGCACCTTGGAAGCCCAAGTGTTCATTGTTTGACTTTCAACTTGATTTACTTTTGACCAAGGACAAGGGTCTAAAAAATCTAAGTATACTAGAGTTTTCTCAGTTTCTTTATCTGCAGTTGAAAGATCAAAGGCTGACCTTCCACTTCTGTTTACTAAATCTCCAGATGGCTTTATGTGAAACGAGCATGACTCTTCCAGCTGTCCTTCAATACATTTTCTTTCTGAAACTGTGTTACTTAATGAGTCTGCTTTCTCTCTCGTACTGTTTAACAATGTGTGCTGCTGTGCCTTAGCATGACTAACAAGGAAGAGGCCATTTTTTGTGATGGGTTTGTCCTTACCTTCGCTCATCTCAGTATCATTCACTTGACTCTCTTTACTGGAAAGACTTATACCTGTGACAGTAGGCTTTTCGAAAACAGTTTCCCTATCTTCGGCCTGTGATACATCTATATTCTGAGGGTTACCTTGAAAAAGACAAACTGTCATTTTTTCATCACCTTCTACCTGTTTAGGACCATCCTGTTTGGCTTGATGGCTCTGTATTTCACTCAAGTTTTTCCAATAAACTATTTCCCTCAGACTTGGGGTGGCTTTTCCTGAGATGGGCATGATATTAAAGGATTTTTTTGGACTCTCACAATATATTTTCCTATTATCATTTGAGGTAGCAAGTGAAATTTGGTTAATTGCTATACCACAGGTACTATTTAGGTCCCTTTGCCCCAAAGTGTCATGTGTCTCTTGAGCATAAGAACAAGTTTGCTTATGTTGTAGACCATCACATTCTCTTTTATAGAATGAATGTGTTTGACTTGATTTACTTTCTTTATAATCTGAGACACAATAACTGGAATCCCTTGAACTGTCCTTCAGACAATCAACAGAATTATCTTTTGGAATTAGGGGACAAGTCAATTCAGCTTCTTTGAGGCCATTATCTGGAATTTCTTCATTTATAGAATTTTCTTCCATATCAAGATTCATTCTGGATTCTTGTTTGAATATTTCACTCCCAGAAACATCTTCACCACGTTGTACATTACTCATGTCATGATTGGTATCAGGAAGCTTTTCCTGGACAGATTTGCTGTGACCAATTTCTGAAGCCTCATCCACACTGTTGAGAGTGAATTCTTGAGTTCTGTCTTGAAGAATCCTTCCTGTTTCCCCTGATATTTCTGTCATTGAGTAAAGATTATTCAGTGTCTGAAATTCCACACAACCAAAACCTCTTTCTAAGTACATTTTGTCTTTTGTTTGTGTAGTTTCTGCATTTTTCAAGTCAGCAGTGCATACTCGCCAGGTCTGCCCTTGACACAGTAAATCTTTATCTGGATTGAACGCTTTGCTTTGGGAAGTTTTAACTAGTTTTTCTTCAGGGAGTTCTTCAGTTTTTCTTTCTTTAGTAGGATGAGTTTCCTTTTTCTCATTGTTTTCAAAAAACTGTAACTCTGCCATAAAGAGAATATACAAAAAAGAAGTCAACATCAGAAAACTTGGTTTTTTATGTCAAATTTAGTTTTAGATTCTATTTCATTGATCAGAAGAACTCAGACGTAATTATATTAATGTCATCTTTAAATGATTTTAAATGTATTGACATTATCTAAATAGAGAATGGTAGTTTCTCTATCTGCAAAAAAGGATATAATTAAAACCTAGAGGCTCATGAGGCTCTAATAAGATGCTAAATGCAAAATGTTTTATAAATTTCAAGATAGTATATAAAATTTCAGTTATTACTATGGAACTTCCCTGGGCTTCAGTTTCCCCATCCAAAAAATGTAGGGATTGAACTAGATAAGACATAATTAATATACTAAAGAAAAAATAGAAATGAACAAGGTAAAGATATTTAATGCCACTCAAACTGACACATGAGTATAATTACTGAAACCATTTTGGCTGAGAAAAGTACTCTTATGTAATCTTATGTTAAAAGGGGTAATTAAATTATTTAATTAATACATAAGATTTTGACTTCTCTAGACTATTATTTCTTTTAATGTGTACAATACAACTCTAGAATTAACTGATTATTAAAAGGTTAATTTGTTTGATGGATTTTATTCTAATCTCCAGCACTATCCAGGTTTTTCAAATCTACAATTTTGCATAGTTCAAAGTTGTCAAATGCTTTCTTGAGATCAGAAATTTACATTTTTTTTTTACTACTTTAATCCTTCAAATGTTAGGAATGGTTGCATCATACAAAACTAGATGGCTTGCACAAATTGAGTAAAAATATCTAAACTCAGAGGAACCAATGAGAAATCTGCTTGTTTTTGCTCAACTAAGCATAGATTGCAAATTATGAGTCTTAGATTTACCATTTAGAAAAAATTCAGTAACTAAAGTTGTCATGTGATTTTTCATTCCTCTAATTGAATGCCTTTTGGCTTCTATTACTATCTGCTCTAAGAACTTAGGCTAAATGAAATGATCCCATCAATCACAAAACCTATGAGTTCTTATTTCAAAATGTTTCTCGCATAGATTTCTTGCTTTCTTCTTCTCCTTCTCCTTCTCCTCCTCCTCCTTCTCCTCCTCCTCCTCCTCCTCCTATTACTACTACTGCTACTACTATTACTTTGTTTCAGGCCCTCGTCTTATCATACCTATTTTGTAAAAGCCTAATAACTAATTTCCTTGCCTCTAATTTCTCTCTTTCACAATCCATATTGCAAATCACTGCCATATTGGTCTTTATAAAACACTGCTTTCATCAAGTCGTTACTACTCAAAAATCTTTAGTGGTTCCCCACTAGCTTCAGAATAAAGTCTGAATTGCCCAGCTTGACCTTCTACAACATGACCCAAATTTATCTTTATAGCATAACTTTTGGCTACTCCCTTACATAAATCCTCTGATCCAGCCCAAATGACTTAATCATTAAACTCTCAAAACATACTACCTACTTTCCAACCTCCATGCCTTTGTTCATATTGGTTCTCTCTTTAAAAGGGCCTTTCGTATTTCCCTTCAACTATTTAAATCTCATCCATCCATCGGAGCCCATCTCATATTCTGCCTTCTGAATGAAGCCTTCCTTGATTAGCCCTGTCTAAAATGAGCAATTCCTTCTCTGAACTTCTACTGTACTTAAGCTCTAAACACCTTGTCTGACCTTGTATTGTTGGTTGTCTACCTTGTAACTTTTAGTTCAAATATTTTATCTTCCCAAGTGGAATGTAAGAGTGTTGAGGGAAGGAACCATAGTTTATATTTCTTTGTTATCTCTCAAAAAGTAAGAGTGAACTCAGCATGCAAATATGAAACTATTAGTTCAATAATATTACCTTCTGAATTTCTGTTTTGGCCTTGGTTATTTTTTCCTACTAGTGTATATTCAGTGTTTGAACAAAAATTCACGCTATTTACTGCAGTTATTTCTTGCTGAGAATTCCATTTTTGTATGGTTGTGATTTCTATCGACTCAGATTGTTTTTGCTCTGTTGAAATTTCATTTCCTTTCTCCTTTGCTCCTTTACCTTTCTGATATAAATGGAAAAAATGGTTTAAAATTTAAAAAGAATCATAAGAACATATAGTATATTTATTTGATCATGAGACTAGATTTAACTGAACAAAGTGAGATTTTCAAACAGCAGTTCACATTTATCTGTCTTTCTTTTCTTTAATCCTTCAAAGAACAAATGATTTTGACAAAAGTTGATACACTTACTATGGTCATCAGGATCATTTTTTAAATAGGTCTATCAATTATCCTAAAATAAAAGAATGGTCATTAAAATATTCAAATGGCAAATTAGGGCTATAGTTCACCTAACTAACTAGTATGTTAAGGGCTAGGCACTATATTGTATTATTTGAAAATTAACATCTCAATAATAATTTTATGATTGCCAGTTCTCAAAGGATTAAAATAATTGCCCAATTATTTGGTCATATGTGCTATTCTACATCTCCTTCTATAAGCAAACAGACATTCAAGGTAGAATTATTTGCAATCTGCAGTCTTCATGAATAATAATGATTTGGCAATGATAAATTAAGAAATAAATATTTTAAGAAACCCAACTTTATAAAAATGATGTTAAACCTGACTTATAAAAAAATAGGAGTGATAATTTACATTACCAAATAAATCACAAAAATGACAATATCTAAGAACTGGAAGGGACCTCAAAGGTCACCTAATCAAACCTGAACCTCTATAGGACTCTTCTTCACAACACCCACAAGAGGTCAAAAAGCCTTTACTTTAAAACTTCTAGGGGAGGCTAGGTGGCACAGTGGATAGAGCACCAGCCCTGGAGTCAGGAGGACCTGAGTTCAAATCTGGCCTCAGACACTTGACACACTTACTAGTCGTGTGACTTTGGGCAAGTCACTTAACCCCAACAACAACAAAAAAAACAACAACAACAAAAAGCAAAAAAAAAAACAAAACTTCTAGCAGGAGTAACCTAACACCCCCAAAGATGGTACATTCCATTTCTGGATGGTTCTAATTATTAGGAAGCTTTTAAATTTCTCTCAGCAACAATTATCTACAACCTTCAGTTGTCCCCTCTGAGGTAAACCAAAGGAAACCTAACTCCTTTCCCACATAATAGGTTTTTAAACCCTTGAAGACAATCATTCCCCCAGTCCCAGAGTCTTCTCTAGACTAAGCAACTATTTAATTAATATAAAGATATGGCATGATTTTAAGAGACTTCATCATACTGTTCCCCCATCTGGATAGCTCCTGCTCAACAATAATCTTTGCAAAATCAGGCACCCCAAACAGAGCACAATATTCTAGATATGATCAGGTGAGAGTAGAGTGGAAGTATCATCCATGATCTAGACCACACCATGCCTCTTTTAATGCAGCCTAAGACCACATTGATTTTTGCACTGTTGTCACATTTTGAACTTTCCATCTCTCAAACATCCGTGATCTTTTCCATATAAACTATTGAATAACCACACTTCCCCAGAACTTTACAACTCAATGAATTTCACATTACCAGATCCAGTTCATTGTTTCAGACCAGAGTGGATCCTGACTGCCACCCTCTAATTTTATTATCCCTCTCACCTCTGTGTTATCTGAAAAACTGCTAAGTATGGCCTTGATTCCTCATGCTCCCTTACTTGCATAACCAGTCAGTTACCTCAATAACATCCAGATCCCTTTCTCTACTCATGTGGCCAACAGCCGAGTTAAGGATCTGACTGCTTTTCCCTTAGAACCTTACAATAGCCTCCTACACAGTCTCTCTGCCAGGTCTCTCCCTGATCTCATTCCATTCCCCCCACAACTGCCAAAGATATTTTCCTAAAGCATAGTTCTGAGCATGTTATTTCCCTAGTCAATAAATTCCAGTGGTTCCCTACTATCTTTATACCAAATATAAATTCTACTGGTAGACATGTAAAGCACCTCGCAAACTGGCTCCAATCTATCTTTTCAACTTGAATTTACACTCGTTTTCCTCACACACTAGACTGACTGGCCAAACTGAGCCCCTCCGTCTTCCTCAGGCAGGATACATCACATGCCACCCAGCTTAGACAGGCTATCCCCCACAGACCTAGAATGCCCTCCCTCCTCAGCTCCCCCACCTTATAATCTCTAGTTTTCTTCCAAGCTCACCTCAAAGAGCACTTGCTAACGTCACAAGACCTTTCCTGATCCACTCCCCAAATTAACTTATATTGTCTTGTTTATATTTTGCACACACCTCTGTGTTCATGTTCCTATGGACAGGGAATGTTTCATTTCTGTCTCTGTATCCCTAATGCCTGGCACATAGTAGGTAGGCACTTAATAAATGCTTGTGGATTAATCTATATTTATTATCACAGTAAGGAATCTTAGTACTTCTAACTTAAATTATTATCAATCCTTATTTAACTAAATCTAAGATTATAGACTTATTTTATTCTCCAGAGTCCAAGGCCTTTCTAGGCTATGTCATTCAGTGCTCTGGTCCCCAGACCTGCAGAACACTTACAATATGAATGTTTATAGTCTTTCTTCTCTCTGGCCTGCTCCATCTTTTTGTGGTCCCGCCTTCTGACAGCCTTGGCTGCTTCTGTTATCAGCAGTATCAGTTTTACCTGACATATTTCTCTATAGGGGAAGTAGCTGAAGGTACTTCTTTTGCTATACCACATCACCACCCCACTGTTTCCATATTACTCAATAGCTCCAGCTGGCTTTTCTCCCCACACTAATGTTCCTCCATCTTTCCTCATCCCATCAATCACAATAGAAACAAAATCAACATATTAAACAGTTATATCTACTTAAGAATCCATGATTCCTGCTTTCTAATTGGGACGCAGTAACGGTATTGACTACTTCATTAGCACAGGTAAGTACTTATTGGTCTTATCCATTTATTATTGTTATAGGTTCTCCTCCCCCAAAAGTTAACATTCAATTGAATTTGCTAAACTAAACCAAATTTTATAATCCCTTCTTGATGTATTCCTAATATTAATAATTCACATATAATGGACCTTGTTTGTTGAATGAATAAATGGATACTTCTAACAACTTTGTAACTGATTATTACTTTCTCTTAAGGGAATAAATGTATATTTTCCTCAACTGAATATATTTTGAATGGACAAAATAATTCTTGAATAACTATAATGACTTTCTAATAATTGTAAAATTCGTGGAACAATGGTGATGTCAAATTCTGTGAAATTTTTAAAACAATGTTAATCACCTTCAAATGAAAAGCAAAGGAAAATACCAGCAATTTTATTAACATTTAATAATATGCATTTATGGGACTTTTTAGAATTTCACTCTGATTTTCAGTAGCAATAAATCAAAATAAACAATTAAAACAGGGGTGGAAATATCATGACTGAGTATGAATTAAGATTTTTTTAATGATTAAAAAAAGTTTCCCAGCCCTGGAGTCAGTTCAAATCCAGCCTCACACACACACACACACACACACACACACAAAACTAGCCATGTGACCTTGGGCAAGTCACTTAACCCCAACTGCCCTACCTTCCCCCCTCCAAAAATAAAAAAAAAAAAAGTTTACCAAAATCCATAAAAAAGTTACTAATTTATTGAAAACCTAACGGCAAAAGACCAGTTACTGCTCTAATGATTTTAGTCATTCATGATCAAATATTAAAGGCTATAAAAGATGGGAACACATTTTAAAAGTTATAAAATATAAATACAGCTAAAGTAGGGAGAAATCTTCAATAATGGTGTTAATATTATGCATATTTATGCCCATTAAAATACCTAAGTTTTACCTGAAGTTTATTATCTTGCTCAAAAAACACATTCTTCTGAGAAGATACTTCATTGCAGCTTCCTTGTAATTTAAGATGAGCCTCTTTAACTGACATCAGCTCATTTTTAATCTCATCTATTTCTTCGATGAGTTTTTTCTCCTAAAATAAGATCATAACAGATAAATAAGCAAGACAATTTAAGTTTTATCTGAAAATAAGAAATATCTACTGTGGGTGAGTTAACATTTAAAAATATTAATGACACAATATTTTGGAAAATGATCAAAAATAAAAACCTCTAAGGAATATGAAAAAGAGTTTTTGTAAAAAAGTAGTGAATGAAAAAGTACAAAAGGCTATATGTACATGTATTACTCAATTCATTTCTAAAATTTTGCAATGCTTGTTTCAAATTGCCTTTAAAGTAATTTACCCTAGTAAACTAGGTGAGAAGTACTATATATTGGGTAGAAGTTTAATTGAACCTAGCAACTATAGCCAACATTTGTTCACACTGGTCATGAAAATTCATAGTTCCCTCTTTCAAGAATCCTAGTTCTGCAACAAGTAAAATCTTACCTGCAAGAAAGTCCCTGCTGGCAAGAGAAAGCCTGAAATAATTCAGTGTTAACATCACTTATGTCTTCAGCACTGAGCTTCTCCTTTGGACTCTATCCTTTGCTTTACAAACTCACGTCATGTAATTAATGTATATTAGTCATCTATGTATGTGTCTCATCCCCCTTTTAAACTATAAACTCTATGCACCTAAAACTTTTCTTTTACAGCACACAGAGGGCAATGCCTTTTTATGTTTGTCATCATTTAAATTTATGTTTTATTCCTTCCTCATCTCTCTCTTTTCTGGCTCTGTCTTTTTCTCTTTCTAGATGTCTCCCTGTCTCTGTCTCTATCTCTTTTACTTCTTAATTTAGTTCAGGATTCATAGACTGAGGTGGACTTAAAGACTGTGTAGTTGGCTTCATTCTATAGGAAAGGGAACTACTTTCCCATTTTTGGCTTTAAGCTTGCATGATTTAAAATCCAGAGTTACCAGTCATACACCTAGCCACAATACAGACTAGTACGCATAACACAATTCTTTCAAGTGCTCAAAATGTCAATACATAATTCAATTTTTTATAGAATTTAATTTTTTTCAACTGATTATCTGACAAAAGTAGAATTGATAGTATAAAGAAACAATGATATAAAGCATGACTTTATGAGGCTCTGATATATTTTCTAAAACATTTTTCCTGTACCTTCACATTTTCTTAGGCATTCCTAGATTTTCAGTCATCTTCTTAGACTTAGTGAGAAACAACATGTGGCTCAAAATAGAAATAAAGACTATAGAGCCTATCTCCCACTCCAAAACATTCATTTATGGCCATGAATAAGCTTTGCCTTACTAAACTATTTTCTATTTAGTACTGAAATGCTATGGGCTTAATTGTTGTCAAAGCTAGAAACTATAGGATAAAACTAATGTCTTACAATTTCTGTCTGTGGGGTAGCATAAGCAGGTAGGAATGGTAACTTTTTTAAGCTCAGGTGACATTTTTATGCAGGTGGAATGTTTACTACCATACTCTCTTTCTCTATTATAGCTTCCGTTATTTTGTTCTATGGTCTCCTAGTTAATATTATTTTCTGCTTATTTCTCTGAGTTTGCATTAATTATGATAAACAGAAATGGAAAATTATGTATGCTGTTTGACATTTTAAAATATCCTTTATTGAGTGCAAAGTAATACTACTATTTTTAAATGCATTTAGAAAAGATTAATAATATAACTTAAAGATATGTACCAACCAACCATCTGCTATTCATTCTAGTGCAATAGTTAACTGGCAAATAATGGCCTTTAAAGTAATTATAATCACTGAAAATTGTGATGCAAATGAATTGAAAAGCTTTAATTTAAAAAATAACTTTGTGTCCCAAATTTTAAGAATATTTGTCAATCCCCACTATGTGCAATGGACATGCACAGAGATTTGGAGGTAAAAAAAAGATATGGTTCCTGTCCTAAAGTAAATCAAATACAAAAAAAGAAAAATACTGCCAAGGTGGTATACAGATACAATTAAAAAAACCACAAGAGAAAGGATTCTACACTCACGTTTTTAACACTAATAGTTTGAAATAAAGTCTATTTACTTTCCAAAAATATATTTTCCATATGCTTAGAGGCAGTGATTTTTATTACATTAATCCTTAATAAATAGAACAATTTAAATAGATATTTAAAAAGTAAAGCTAATTTTGGGGTCTACCGATCTTCAAAATGAACCTTCATATTTTACAACTTTAATTTATATGGCTTTACATCATTATTTTATTATGTACTTCACTGAAATTAAAATTAAGAGCAAAAAATCTGAGATAGAGTTTAGGAAAACCAGCAAAGCCTTATGATAAGATATAAAACATACGAAATTCAGATACCATAGACACTCTCTAAACATGGCAATCCATCACATATTGTATCACAGCTAAGGAAGAACTGAACATCTTAGCTGCCAATAAGAACATCTGTTAGCTATTCAAACTACATACTACAATATCCATTAGCCAGTGGTTTAATGGAAAAAGTAAGGGGATTTCTGCCTCCTGCATTGTGGAAAGCCATACAGGCTTTGTAAATGTACATTTGTGTGTGTATGTGTGGACACTGAAGTCTCAGCTTTCCAAACTCAATAGCATTAGCCAGAATTTCACTGTAATTTAGCTTTTCAAGAGCATTTCTGAAACAAAACATGTCTAAGAACCACTAGAGTGTCTGATTTGGTTCTTACATTATTTTTGCAATATAAGTAGTTATGACTTATTTGAAATGTTCATAACTATTTCAATCCGTTCCGCACTGTAATACTCAGTTTAGTGAACCTACACGTTTTTCCCACGTTCCTCTTGCTTTATCATGCTTATTTTGGAGATTAAGGAACTTCTCTTCACTTTCTTCTACCTTCTTCCTTTGCAGCTCATTATCTCTTTCAAGGGTCTGCAATAAAATTAATTATCCAAAAAATAATCAATACCACATTAATGAATTTTGATGTGTTTTATGTTGCTTGGACCTTTGCTTCTAACATGCTGAAGGGGCCATCCAGAGCAATGATAATGTGCCATCTCAACAATCATTTTCATAAATTAACAGAAAGCTGCTTATAGTTTAGCTTACAGGAAACAGGGGGAGGTTATGGAAAAGAAATGGCTATAAAAGGGTATAAAAACATTGCCATTATTCAGTTTCACTGCATAAGTTTTAATGTGCTGAAAAAGTATTATAAAGTACAGAGATGGGAAATATGAAATGTAGCATAATCCAACCTAACTGTACTAAAATTAAAATTTTAAACTATCTCATAACATTTTCTTCATATTCAAATTACTAAAAATAAAATGGCCTCTTGGAATAATTTTAATTTCTTATTTTCAAACTGTTAATGTGTTTTACAGGACTCTAAAATTTGTTCATGTTTATTTAACTTATTTTGATTCATGAAAGAGAATCCTATAAAAAGGCACTAAAAAGCAAAATATGCAGCCAATGCTTTTGAAGCTATGAAACCAGTGCTACCAATACCAGTAAAGAACTCCTTGATGTCTGCCCTACTGTCATAGTGATAAAGTTAGCTTCTATAAACTAGTAGCAAGAATTCCTTCCCATGTTGCAGGTCTGTTTGGAATGCTGAAACGTGATATACCTTTGTCAAATAAAGACAAAAGGCTATTGACTATAACCTGCTAGGAAACTCTTCAGGTCCATAAGGTACCTTCGAGGCACTCCATGAACACTTACTAGCTAATAATCTCAACAACTTTTCATTGCATCCCTTTCAGGAGAATGTCTGATATGTATTTTTAGTCCAACAATATTTTTTAGTCTTTGTTTCTCAGTATAAATAATAATGGGAAAATTCTTGATCTATTTAACAATGCTTTTAACAGGTGTATAATCACACCCTCGCCATTACACTGCACTTCTGAAGATAGTGGGTACATCATTATACATATGAAAATAGGAGGGACATGTGGGAGAATATACCATAGCTCCTGTTTCATTAAGCAATAGTACATGACTGGCTGATGTTTTAATAATAGCTAACAACCACATAGAAGATTTCATACAGAAACATCCCAAAGTGCTACTAATGGCATAGTAATCATTTTGCTCACAATGAAATTCAGTTGAGTCTGGAGTCAAACCAAGGGACTTTAAAGGCAGAGGTAGTACTAACTGGTTTCCCAGGGAAAGGCAGGGCAAAGAGTCAGATAAAACAGAAACTAGTGGAAACTTGTTTGGGAAAGTTACCCACATGACACTTTGTGTCATTTTGAGTCAATTTCAACTCAAAAATAAATGAGCTATAAAGGTAGGCATAAGTGGAAAAGTACCCTTTTCCTACCTCCTAGGCACTGGGCTCCTATTACTGGACTAGGCTATGTTTCCTAGGCTTGCTATCATTCTCCTGGAATAATACTTGTCACTGGGGGAATAGAAATCTTAGGTAAGTAGACAGGAGATAGGAAGGAAGGTAATGTTTGCCACCAGCCCACCAGCTGGCAAGATTGCAATTAGCAATCACATTTGAAACCATCAACAAATATACATTTTGTTGTTGCTCTTGTTGTTGTGTTTGTCCTTTGTTTTCAAAGAGGACCATGGCATCAGGGAAATGATGGCATGACTTGTAGTTGACTTTGATTTGAGTGAGGGAGAGCTGTGCAAGATCACCAGCTTCACTCTCTTCTCCAGAACCATCTGGGTCCAGGATGACTCGAGATGACTCAGGATGCAATGGGAGACTCTGGTCCTTTTAGGCTATGAAAACAGAACAACCTTGATTGCAGAAATCATTACCTAACATCAAAAACAACAACAAACCAACCAGACCACCATATAAGAGATTATCTGGTCAAGATTCCATCTTTTATATGTGTTGATTCTGTTGGTTCAGATATGCTATACTTTGAACTGTTTTTTCTTTTTGCGTTTGTTTTTTGTTTCTTCCCTACTAGGGATGGATTTATGTTGATCTATCCACTCTCTTGTGTATCTTCCCTGGTAAGAGATGGCATTTCAGGAGTAACTGGCAGTAGTCTGTAGCCACAGAACAGAGCTCAGCTCCCTAGCCCATAGAGAGTGAATCCATGCTTTGAGTTTCATTAACACCATACAATTCAATGAAGGAAGGATGATGCTCAGAGCCAAACTTATAGGAAAATCTCAAAGTATAAAGAACCCCACTATAGTACAATTTTGTATGTTGTTTCATTAATAATTTTCCATGATAGATATTTTCAAATTTATTTCTCCTTATAAATGAAGGAAGTTATAAAACTGTCCCCTTTCCCCAGTGTTAAAAGGGCATAGCAAAGTAAAGGTAATTGCAATCCCAGAGAGATTCTATATATAGCTTAGTAGCCATCACTGACATTGTGGAAGTTTTAGAAATACAGCTATCTTGTCTGAAATAAAGTATTTCCTGGAGTAGTGAATTTTTATTCAGCAGATCTAGGCTTGACTCATCTTTGCAACTTAATACTTCTATGATCATAGACAAGTCACTTAACTTCTCAATTTTCTCATTTATAAAATGCAATAACTGCTCTACTTACCTCTCATGGGATTATTTTAAAGCTCAAATGATATCATTAATGTGAATTTACTTTGAAACTTTGTATGTAATTTATTTGTACTATAGTATTTTAATTGCTTCTGATGGAAAAAAGCAAATCAAACTCTATTTTTTGACATATTAAAATATAAACTTCCCAGATATACTGTGTAGGAACGATGACTGATCTCAGACTGTTATTTTCTACTGTATACATATACATATACATCTATGTATATACATATACATACATATATGTTCACATATGTATATGCATATAAATATATATGCACACAAATATACACACACGTATGTTACAATCACTGTCAACTATACAATCACTATGTCATATAAATTTCAGAAATCAAGGTCAGAAATAATAGAGAAATAATAAAAAAAGAAAAGAATAACAATAAAAAGGTAAGTAATAATGAAAGAATAATAAAAGTTGATAAAGGAAACATTCTAATTAAATAGTTGTCATTACTGCTATCTCTTTAAAGAGTTAAGCTTTTTGCCATATTTGAATTTAAGATAATTTATCTTTATGAAATATTCAAGATTACTTATTCTTGAACAAACATACAAGTTAAAACAACCTCACTTTTACTTTATATTGTAAAGGTCTAAACATAACCTACTACAAATTTACTTAACAGTAAATGTAAGTATATTATCTTATTGAAAACTATATTTATAAAACTTCACTATGGTAACTGCAATTAGTTACATATGCATATAGTACATGTACATGATATTTCTATAACAACTATATTACATATAGTTATATATAAACTTATAGTTTAAGAACATTTTTGAGTAAAATTCTCTCCATCATGGGGATTTATGTCTCAGCACTACTAAACTGAATGGCTAAAAAAGCAAGATAGATGGCAGCATGAAGCCAGAGCACCAGGAAACAGTAGGCTATTATCAAGAGTAATGACCCCTTTTAGTACAGGTGGAATTAGAGTTCCCTTTGAGCAAAACACTTGAGACACATGACAGCACAATCCACAGTGTCATTCTAACATTAATATATTATTATACCCCATATGACACAGGCCTATCAAGGCTTATGGAGGGGTGCTGGACCAAGAAGGATGTAGTTAGTTTATATAAGACAGGGACATTCACAGTTATATGACTCTGGAGCCACATCTGCCATCACTAAGAGCCAAATTACTCCTGTATAGAAGTATAGTATTATAAAAATTTCCTAGTACAAAGTTTAGAGAGTTATGACTATAGAATGCAGAAAGAATCACATGTAGTTCAAGAGGGATCATCTGAGTATCACTGATCTAATAAAATTGCTATCCTAGACTGACAGGTCTGGTAGGGCTGAGAGACTCTATCTCCACAGATTCATTTAATGGGAAGAACAGCAACATGGGCATCAGAAGAGCTTCACCATGATTCTGACTCTGCCTCTAACTTACAGTGTGACCCTGAACAAGTCACTGTATTTCCTGGGGTCTCAAGTGTTTCATATAGAAAATAAGCAAGTTGGACAAGGTGAATCATAAAACCTTTGAATTCAAGTTCTCAGGGGACATTTACTACAGCCTCTCATGAAATCAGGAATCCTGTTCACAACTTTCCTATAAAGGTCATTTAGCCTCTGTTAAACATCTACTACAGAATAATAGGGAACTTACTACACCTGAGGTAGATCATTCCATATCAATCAAGCAAGCAATTCTCATTAAGTGCCTCGTTGAGGAGAGAGAGAATTCCAGGCATGGTGTACAGTCAAAGAAAATGTCAAGGGCTTAAAGATTGAGTTTTGTTTGTTGAACAGCCAGGGGGCAAGTATTACTAGATTAAAGAGTACCTGACATGGAGTGAAGTATACAAAGACTAAAAAGGTAGGAGGGGGCTAGATTATGAAGGGATCTGAAAGCTAACAAGAGCATTTTGTATTTGATCCCAGAAGATAGGGAGCCACTGGAGTTTTGAGTAGTGGGGTATTATGATTGGACTTGTGTTTTAGAAAAATCCTTTTGGTGCCCAAATGGAGGATGGATTGGAGTGAGAAGAGATGAGGCAAGCACACCTTTCACCAGGTTATTACAATAGTCCAGGTTTGAGGTAAGGAGGGCCTGCACCAGGGTGGGGTGGTGTCAGAGGGGAGAAAATGGCATATTCAAGACATGCTACAAATGTGAAATAACAGGACTTGGTAATAGATTGGATTTGGGGAGTGAGAGATAGTAAGGAGTCAAGGAAGACTCCTAGGTTGCAAGCCTGAGGAACCAGAAGGATGGTGTTGTCCTCTGAAGTAATGGAGAGAAAAGGGGGAAAAGATTTAGGGGGTAAAAATGAGTTTAAGTTTTGAGTTTTACTGGACATCCAGTTTGTGAGATTGGAGATCAGCAGAGAGGTTTAAACAGTTCTGTTTGTAAGTTTTTAATAATGTTGAACAAAATCTGCCTCCCTACAACTTCCATACTTTAATCCCAGTTACAAAATAATTCATGTGTTATCTGACTAGGGACCGCCATATCCCTTGCTAGGGAGAATATTTCTATTAATACAACCTAGGATCTTTTAGTCTGACATTTCATATATACATTTTATCAAGCTTAAAATCAACTAGTACCTCTAGATATTTTTTATATAAAATTCGAGCTAACCACATATTGTTCATTTTACACTTGTGCAGTTGTGCAATCTATGCTTTCATACAAGCCTCTGATAATTTGAATAGAATAAAGTCAGTGACAGAATCCTATAATTTTAAGGGATACTCAATTAGAATCCATCCCAACCCCATTTAAATTGATCCATTGATCAAAACACTTTGGATTTGACTCATCACCAAGGAACTCAACTAATTCTACTATTATCCAATCTAGGTCACTCCAGTTCTCCACTAGAAGAATAACATGAGAAAACTTAGTAGTGAAAGACCTTGCTGAAATTAAGATATGCTACTTTCACAGAATTCCTCTGATAGATGGTTAGCAGTAATCTTGTTATAAAAGGATAGGCATTGAGGATAGCACAATTTGTTCTTCATAAACACATCCTGAATATTAGTGTTCCTTTTCCTTTCCTAAGTATTCACAAATTGTCCTTTTAATAATTCAATCTTTTTCTGAAACAGAAACAGAAAATTCAATCTCTGGCCTTTGAGTCTGTCCATTATACTCATAAAAAGTGGGGAAACTATCTAAAACATACTGTTGTTGTGAAGAAATAAAATATATTGTAAATATTCCTAAATATTTCCTAAATATTCCTAAAATAGTCCCCAAAAGGGTTATTAGTCTAACATGTTTAATGGAACATTTACAAAAATCAAATAATACCTAGGTTCAAAATCAGAGACTGAAAGCAGAAGAGGCTCTTAGTGTTCATCTAGAACAACATTTTCTTTTTGTAGATGAGGACAGGCCCAGAGGGGTGAAGTCCCTTGTGACACAGGTCATAAGGGGCAAAAAAATTCAACCTAGCATCCTCCAACTCCTTCTGCAGAACTCTCTCCATTATATCATGCTGCCTTCTATTTAGAATATGTGTCAATGACCTAGATGATGAAATAGAGTCTGCTCTTGAGTCAGTAATAGTATGTTTAACACCCCTGAATTAAAATTGAAAATGATTTCTGAACTTGTGTTGTGCATTTGTGTATTAAACAGGATAGGATTCGTTAGCAAAGAAGCATAATGAACAAAACTCTAACCTGATTACTGTCTTTCAGTGCTTTTAACTCTGCCTCCATTCGGATATTATTTTGAGTCTGTCGCTGAAGTAATTGTTGAATATGTTCAAAAGAACTGATAATTCCCTTTTAAATAAAAAATACATATATTAAGAACATTATAAAACATAAACAGCATAGGTATGTTATCAAAATTTATTTTCATTATAATCTTTTAGTTTCTTTAAAATATTTTCTAGCAGTTTGGCAAAAACTAGGCATAGACCAACATGTCACACACACACATCTTATTCCAAGATAAATTCAAAATGGATACATGATTTAGACATAAAGAGTGATATCACAAGCAAATTAGGGGAGCATGGAAAAATGTATGTCTAATCTATGGATAAGAGATCATGACCAAGAGAGATAGAGAGGATCACAGGAAGTAAATGGATATGCTTACATGAAATTAAAAAGCTTTTATACAAACAAAACTAATGTTGCCAAAATTAGAAGGAAAACAGGAAACTGGAGGGAGAGGGAGAAATTTCAGCAAGTTTTTCTGATTAAGGCCTCATGGAAAACTGAGCCAAATTTATAAAAATAAGAGCCATTCCCCAGTTGATAAATGATCGAAGAATATGAACAGACAGTTTTTAGAAAAAGAAATCAAAGCTGTTAATTGTCACAAGAAAAATCTCTAAATTACTACTGATTAGAGAAATGCACATTAAAACAGCTCTGAGATACCACCTCACATCTATCAGATTTGCTAACACTACACAAAAAGAAAATGACAAATATTGAAGGGAATGTGGGAAAATTGGGACACTAATGCATTGTTGGTAGAGTTGTGAACTGATTCAACCATTCTGTAGAACAATTTGGAACTATGCAAAAAGGGCAATAAAATGGTGCATACCCTTTGACCTAGCAATGCCACTCTTCAGTCTACATCCCAAAGAGATCAAAGAAAAGGGATAATGACCCCATATGTACAAAAGTATTTATAGCAACTCTTTTTGTGGTGGCAAAGATATTGGAAATTGAAAGGATGCCCATCAATTGGGAAATGGCTGAACAAGTTGTGGTGTATAAATGTAATGGAATGTTGCTGGGCTATATGAAATGAAGAGCAGGCAGATTTCAGAAAAAAACTTGAAAGACTTACATGAACTGATGCTGAGTGAAGTGAGCAGAACCAGGAGAACATTGTACACAGAAACAGCAACACTGAGTGATGATCAACTTTGATAGACTTTACTCTTCTCAGCAATACAATGATCTATGACAATTCCAAAAGACTTATAATGGAAAATGCTATCCACATCCAGAAAAAAACACTATGGAGTCTGAATGCAGATTGAAGCATTCTATTTTTCCTTTTTTGTTGTTATTGTTTTTTTCTCATGTTTTTTTCCTTTTGTTCTGATTCTTCTTTTACAACATGACTAATGTGGAAATATGTTTAATATGTTTGTACACATATAGCCCACATCAGATTGCTTGCTGTCTTGGGAAGGGGGAGAAGAGAAAGGGAAGGAGAAAAAAATTTGGAACTCAAAATCTTATAAAAGTGAATGTTGAAAACTATCTTTACATGTTATTAGAAAAAATAAAATACTATTAAGTGGGGGAAATTTTAAAAAAAAAGAAATGATGAGCATGATGGTTTTAGAAAAATCTGGGAAGGCTTATATGAATGGATGCAAAGTGAAGAGAGCAGAACCAGGAGAACATGATAAAAAGTAATATCAATATTTAAGGAAGAACAACAAGACTAATCTGATCTAGACAACAATCCAAGGCAATTCCAAAGGACCCACAATGAAAAATGCTATCCATTTTTAGAGAAAGAACTGATGAACTCTGAATGTAAACTGAAGCACACTTTATTTTTCTCTGGTATTGTTATAGTCAGTATTCTTTCACAATATAGATAATATGGACTTCATATGACTTCATATGTATAATCGATATTAAATTGCTTACCTTCTCAAAGAAAGAATTGGAATTCAAAATTTTTAAATGAATGTTAAAATTTTTTTATGTGTAATTAGGAAATATTTAATGAAATAAGTAAAAATACATTAAGCAAAAGAAGGCTGTTTGACAGATATTACTCTTCAACTAAGCATCTTATACCACATTCCACAATAAATTCAAACTAGTCAACCTAAATATAAAAGTTCTCATAATTTTTTTAAATTAAAGGAGAATGAGAGAAATTACACTTCATAACTAGAGCTAGGGGGAGAATTTTTAACCAAACAAGGGATGGAAATCAGAAAAGACAAACTATGCAACCATATTATATAAAAATATAAATCTCATATACAAACATGTATATGAAGATAGGAAAAGAGAAACTGTAAACTGGGAAAATCATTTGCATCAAATATTCAAATGGATCTGTAATCTTATCATATGAAAATTTCCCTAAGTCACCCAAAGTCAGAAAAAATGACTCACTGGGACTTTTTCTTGTCTTTCCCAATCACAATTCAGTCTGGGGCATTTTCTTTGTGGAGGAGATATGATGGAGAACTAGGCTGTGTTTCTTCTTCTTACTCCAACATCTTGACTCTGCCCATCTCCCAAGTCTACTGTAAATCATGACTATTTTGTGATGTGCCTTCCTGTTTCCATCTGCTAATCTCGTAAAGGAAAGCTTTTATAAAAGATGTGAAAGTAGGCATATGGATCTGTAGTTATAGCAGTCACTCTATTACTTTAAAAACAGACAGTGGTGACTATCATCAGTTTTCTTCCCAATCATCTATTA
Organism: Gymnobelideus leadbeateri; assembly: GCA_011680675.1. Classification (NCBI taxonomy): domain Eukaryota; kingdom Metazoa; phylum Chordata; class Mammalia; order Diprotodontia; family Petauridae; genus Gymnobelideus; species Gymnobelideus leadbeateri. Next base: position 981,574 of record WOXC01006305.1, read on the forward strand.
TCTTCTCTTTCAGAGAACCCTAGAAACAGATCGCTGGATCATTTCAAAGTCATGTCTTCCACAGCACAAACTTCTTCTGTGTGAACTGTTCCAACTCTTCTTCCTGTTTTTATCTCCATTAGTACCATTTTCACTTTGTCATATACCAAACTGGAAACTAACAAGTTAAATACCATTCTTTTGTCATTGATGAAAAAAATAGTTGATTATAGAATGGGAAAGAGAGGGAGAGGAAGGGGACAAGCATTTAAGTACCTACTACATACCAGGAACTATGCTAAGCTCTTTAGGAATATTAATCTTATTTGATCTTGACAATGCTGTGAAGTAGGTGATATTATTGATGCCCATATTATAGTTGAAGAAACTGAGGCAGACAGTGGTTAAGTATTTGAACTCAGGTCTTCTTGACTTCAGGCTCAGAGATCTATTAATAGTACCATCAGCTACCATATTATTGATAAATGTGTTTCATATTTCCTCTGTTGTCCTCCTTCCAGTTACAGCTACATATTATTGATTGTTATCAATCAATCAACAAGCATTTATTTGGCATCTACTATGTGCCAGAGGCACTGTTCTAAGCACTGGAGCTACAAAGACAAAAATGAAACAATACTTGCCTTCAAGGAGTTTACACTATAGAGGGAAACAGCATTTAAATATACAAGTGTGTAAAAAAATGTATACAAGGCAAATACAAGGTGATTTTGGGGAGAAAGATCCTAAGAGGAAGGTGTGCATGGTCAGCTGAGAGAACAGCTGGTGCAAAGGTATGGAGAAGGGAAACGGCATCATATATAAGCAAGAGTAAGAAGATCAATTTGTTTTTGTTTAATTAAATTTTATTTTTTTCAGTTCAACAAAATTTATCTTCTCTTTCTCCTACCTCTCTCCTCACACACATATACACACAAAATTAAAAAAGAAAAAAATGACTGTAAAAATATGTAGAGTCAAGCAAAATAAATTATCACACTGGTTATGATAAAAAAAAGAATGCGTCTCAGTTTGCACTCTGAGGGTTTCACCTCTCCATCAGGAGGTGGCTAGCATATTACATGACAATTCTCCGAAATCATCGTTGGCCACTGTGTTGATCAGAGTCCTTAAGTCTTTCAAAGTTGTTTATTTTTATAATATTGTTGTTATTGTATAAATTATCCTCCTGGTTCTGCTCACTTTGCTCCATAGTACTTCATATAAGCCTTGCCAGGCTTCTCTGAAACTGTTCTTTTTATTATTCCTTACAACACAATAGTACTTCATCACATTTATGTACCATTACTTGTTCGGCCATTCCCCAACTGACAGGTACCCACTCAATTTCTACCTCTTTTCCACCAAAAAAAAAAAGTGACAATAAACATTTCTGTATTTTTGGATCCTTTTCTCTTACTTTGATCTCTTTGGAGTAAGAAGTCAATTTAAATTGACTTTAGAATACATGAAAAGGTTTTATGTAAATGGTCTATGTAGTATGGTTGAAATGGTAAGTTGGAGCCAGGTTGAAAAGAATATTAAATGCCAAGGAGAATAGTTTATATTTTATCCTAAAGAAAATAAGCCATTGGAATTTATTGATGAGGGGAATTATATGTTCAGACTTGTGCTTTTAGAAATGGAGATAAGCCTGTTATGTAGCAAAAGGAAAACAGATGGACAATCCAACTATTGTGCCCTACTGGTAATAGCACCCATGTGCTCTATTGGTACCCAAATGATATGAAGAGACCTGGGGGAAAGCCTCGGCACATTAAGTGAACCCCCTGTGGAAGATTTATGGGAGGACTTGAACAAAAGTTATATGAGAGAAAACATGTAAACTGTATTGCTTGAGAGAGTATCCAAAATCCCTCAACAAGAATTTATTAAGTGCTTAATATGAGAGATCACAAATGCATCACAGGCAAATTAATAGTTTTTTAAAACTATAAGCAGATAGGAAAAATAAGTCCTAAATGAATAGATTATATTTAGTGAGCTGAGTTACATGGCTTCATAAATGGTTCACAAAAATCTGGTCTATGTTTGACAAAATTATTGAAAATTATTGTACATTTACACATTATTTTTCATACATGTTACTAAAAGTTAATAAAAGTTTCATACAAGTTACTAAAAGTGAGGTTTGACACTAATGAGAAATAGAAAGAACTAACTCCACAACAAAATAATATTTATGTTTATTGAACTTTCCCCATAACCAATGCTAGTAAAAGGTTATATTGCTGCTAACATGAGAGATCATGGAAAAATTCAAAATCAAGGAAAACAGAAGATAAAAACATATATTAAAGCAAACCTTGCACAAAATACTTCTTTCATACTTAAGAATTCAATTGAATTCAACAAACATTTAGTAAGTGCCTACTATGTGAAAGGCATTGTTCTAGGTTCTTGGGATTCAAAACCAAAAATTTTAAACTTCTTGCCCTCAACGAGCTTACATTCTACTAATGGGTTACAACATGTACCTAGAAAATGCCAATGGATTTGGCAATTAAGAGATTATCAATAACCTTGGAAAAGATAGTTGAAGGGCTGGAAGTGAAACAGACATACAAATTATCACAAAATTCAAGGCAACAATCAACAGTAGCTCCAAAATACATTTTTGGTCTTGCTTTCTCCAATTAGGTTTATTATAAAAATGAATTTTCATACAACCAAATCATGTTAATTTTATAAATCTGGTCCTACCCAAAGTACAAACTACTTGAGATCAGAGATCACATCTGTTTTTTCCTGTGCTCCATTGTTCTTGGCACAATGCAAAAACATAGCAGTCATTCAAACATTAGTTGATTAATTGTTCCCATCACTTTATACCAAAAAGATTCTAAGTGAACCCAACGGAAACTTTTCCAGAATAAAGGACACAAAAATACTGTATTTCAAGTATGAAAATATTATTTACCTGTTTTTCTTCTTGAATGTAGGTAAGCTTTTCACTAACCTTCTTTCTTATTTCAATTTCCTTTAAAATGTAAATTATTTCAAAGGTTATCAATTAAAGGCACATAATAGAGAAAAAATCCTTTTATTTAACATATTTTCAAAATAGGAACTTTCATCATTTCGACCTAAAATTTAATACCATCTACTGTCATTTGATTCACTGGCTGCTCAATAAATTTGGAGAAATTTCCACATTAAGCATCCCATAATATACCACTTACCCATAATGTTTTTCCCTAGGGAAAAAATGATTCCAGTGAAATTCAGAAGGTTTCCTTCTATATAGCCTGGTGAAAATGGCAACTGATTATGAAAGTTTACACAGCCTTCTAAACCTAAAAGCATCTCTGGACCACTGAAACATCTGAGATGTATGATCCTCTTGGAGGCTTCCAAATTGTTTATATAACCACATTTTGTTAGTTTAGAGTACTGGTTCTCAAAATGTTGTCCAAGGAAACCCGGGGGCTCCCAAGACCCTTTTGGGAGGCCTAAAAGATCAAAACTATTTCATAATAACACTAAGACATTTTAATTTCTAGAGTAGTAAATATCCATAACTACGATTCACATAAACAAAAGGTCTTTGGTGGGAGGTGGTGGTCTTCAATAATTTTAAGAGAGATCTTAATACCAAATCTTCTGATCTAGAAAGTACCTCTTAACTAAAAAAGTAAGCTGCTGAAAGACTAAGTAAAACAGAACCAAATTATTTTAGCTATAATTATTTCTATTATACATATTCATTTCATACTCCAAAGAAATGATTTTGTTTTATGACATAAAAACTATTCTAAAATTTTTTTCAAAGCAGCCAAGGAATATCAGCCAAATGAACACTTTTTTGCTTAAATACCATTAGGAGTTTTTCTTGTAATTCTTGAAACTGCTGTTCCTTTATTGTAAGATTGATATCTTCCCCTTCTGCCTTGGACTGACATGTGATCTTGGACTTTATTAAATCCGTAGTTACTTTCTTCAGTTCCTTAACAAAGGAAAACAATATTAAGCAGAGTATTTGGTACAATTATCACATCTCAATAGCTTCTTGTTGATAGTCCCTGAATCCATCTAAAGTAATAATCTGTTGTCTTTCATATATGAAGATAATGTTCAATCCCCAATATGGCAGTGCACTTCAAGGTATCTGTCTTCCTAATAATGCTGGTCGATCCATATTCTCTCCCCCATTCTCTCTTTTTTCCCCCTCATTCTCTTTTTGACCAATTGGATATGTCTATAACAACTTTAGAGGGTAGGAATACAGCCTCTGGCTACGGAGTTAGGCAAAAAGCTTTAACAAGACACAGGTCTAACAAACATAACAGACTGACCAACTACAGGTAGCACATTGTAGATAAAGAAGGACATTTGTGAAATTCCTTAGCCATTCCTCCCACATTTCCTTTTCCCCAAAGTTCACAGATCCCTAGGACACCAAAAATATTTTTATAAGTTATTATGATGTTGATTACATTGCAATATCATTTTATCTCTAAGTGAATCAAGTTTTTGAGTCAACCAAAGGTGATTCATAAATAACAGTAACACCTAGCATTTATATAGTGCCTATTATGTGCTGAGCACTTTACAAGCATTATTTCATTGGATCCTCACAACAACCCTGGCGGTGCAGATATTATTTTATAGTTGAAGAAACTAAGATAAACAGAAGTTAAGTAACTTGCTCCAGGTCATATAACTAGTAAGCATTTAGGGCTGAATTTGAACTAGAGCACTTTGAAGAAGATCAGAACTTTAAAGATTATTTAGTCTAACCCAAATGAATGTGTCATCTTTGACTCCTTTTCTCCCTACCAAGTTCAATAGTTGCCAAGTCTTACTGATTATGCCTCTAAAATATCTATTGCCAAGTTCCCCCTTTTTCCATTCTTACTACTGCTCTAGTTCAGGCCCTTAACCCTTCTCACCTGGACCCTGCAATAATTTCCTGGGTCTCTCTATTTTTCTCCCTGCTACAATCCACCTTACACATTTCTGCCAGATTAATCATCTTAATATGAGTTTATTGTTAACCTCTGATATATTTATCATATTCTATTTGATGTTATAATTATTTGTGTATATACTGGAGTCAGAAAACCTGGAATCAAGTCCTTACTTCACCACTTACCAGTTATGTGACCTTAGGCAAATCAATCATCCTTGAACCTTAATTCCTGGATGATTTCATCATTTTCAAGGTGACAGGAGAAAAATATGTGAAAAGATTAATGAGAGTGTTAGATCAGCTGGAAAAAATTCAGCTGAAGTTGTTAATTGACCACTGCCAGTTTTAAAGGGTCTCTGCAAAGAATGTGGGACATTCCCTGCCTCATGAAGGAATGGTTATGGACCCTCAGATTGTTTGGCTTTTACAGTTTCTCACAACCTGAGCCCTTCCTGCATCTCCAGTCTTCTTATATTTCTTCCTCTCTCTATACACTACAATCCAGCAACACTGGACATCTTGGTGTCCTAACAGCCAACACTCACCTCCCAACTTCAGATCTTTGCCCTGGCTGTGCTTCCTGCCTAGAACGCTCTCCCTCCTGGCTTCCTTTAACACTCACCTCAGATTCTTTGTGTAGGAAGCCTTTCCAGGTGCCCTCCTTCTGATATTGCCTTCCATTTACAGTGGAGGTTATCTGTACGCAAAATTCTTGTATATTGTCTTTTCCATTAGAATGTGAGTGCCTTAAAGGCAGGGACTGTTTTGTCATTCTTTGTATATCCCCAGCACTGTGCACACTGTAAGGCACATAATAAGCACTTAATAAATGCCCAGTGACTGACTGAGATGGAGAAAAGAGAAGTACTCACCAGCAGGCCAAAAGGATATAACCTAAAATAACTAAGGAATTTTCTGGGATTTAGTAACTATTATCAACAGTTTTTAAGGAATTATGCTATCATCACTAAGTCAATCATGGTTGTAGTTTGAAAAGAACCAAAACCAGGTATTTCTGAAGCAAAAAGTGTGAACAGGTTTTTAAGGACTTAATCAAGTAGCCCCTACATGTATCAGTGCTGGCTTAGGCAAACCCAGGCATACCTTTTCTGTTCCACATTATTAGCCTGGAAGGCATGAGAAGAGACTTTTTTATTTTAATTTATGTTTATCTTAATTTTATTTATTACTTCTCCTTCCTTCCACTTCTCCCTCCACCAACTGAAAATGCAAGAAATATGATACCCATTACACATATGAAGTTTTGCAAAACATTTCTGTATTAGTTATATTCTGAGAGAAAGCAAGGAAACATAAAGGGGAAAAAGTATGCTCCAATTTGCAATCTGAGTCTATCAATTCTCTATCTGTAGGTAGATAGTATTTTACATAAGGAGTCCTTTGGAATTGTGGTGGTTCATTGTATTGATTAAAGTAGCTAAATCTTTCACAGCTGATTATCTTTACAATATTGCTATTACTGTGTAGCATGGGAAGAGTCTTATACCAAAAGAGTGATAATCACCAGGAACTTAGTGTATTTGTCATATCTCATGCAAAGAAGTTCATAGTTTTGAAGTAGGTTGTCCCTGAAAAATTCAAAGGTATGCAGATCATTTTTAAAAAGAGCAGAAAGTAATACACGAATGAGTATTTTTTCACCAGTTCTAAGTTGAAAGGTGCTTTTCAGAGACTGGCAAGTTCAGCATGTAGTAGGGCAAAATTTTGGTAGCACCAATAAAGAAACATTTAGCATCACATATGATATAATTCTCTGTTGCATAGCTTAAATTCCTGTCATTTTCTCAACAACAGGGTGCCTTTTGAGGGATAAGCTACTTATTAAGCATCTACTATGGGCCAGGCACTGTGCTAGGCTCTGAAGATATAAGTACAAAGATACATGATGATTTCTGAAACCTGAGTAAAGAGAAAACATGGATCAGTATGAAATAAATTTTGCTGGCCCAAAATGGCAACAGAGTCTTTTAAGAAGTGTGAGATATGTTCAAAACAAAATGTTACTAACTCATGCTGCATACTTAAGAAGTTAAATCAGCATACTTTTGGAGTGTGTATGCATATTTTTTTAATCTCTTAAAAGAGACAAAAATTAAGCAATATCCTAGCAGTGCAATTACCTGCAAAGATGATGGAGTGGGAAGAAGCAGTAAAGCCTAACTCTCCTCACAGCTACTCCAACAAAGATCTTTTTTTGTAAATAATATTTTCCCCAATTACATATAAAGATAACTTTTAACACGCACTTTTCAAAATTTTTGAGTTCTTAATTCTCTCTTTCACTCCTTCCCTCCTCTCCTCCCTGAAATAGTAAGGAACTTGACACAGGTTATATATGTGCATTCACACAAAACATTCCAACAAAGATCTAAGAAGAGTGCCAGAATAAATAGTGATCAGGAAATCTAAAGATAACATATGAGGGATCATTTTTCTCCAGCCAGAGATCATGAATTCAGCCCACAGGATGGTGATAAAGACAGGACCTGTGGAACACAGGCAGGCCTGGAGCTCTGTCACTCTAACCTCAGAGAAGACACCCAAATCCACTCTTGTAGGCTTAGAACAAGTTAGTCAGCAACTCTGTTTTTCTGTAGCTAGCTAACAGTGATGGAGGCCAGCAACTGTCTACTAGGGCTCTAATCCAGGGGCAAGCCTATAGCTGGGTTGGTTAGACTTAAACTAAGGTCTAGACTAGAACCTAGGATATCCAGGAGGGCAATGAAAGATTATATCCTAGGTGAGACCATTTAGGACCTTCTAAAAGTTTGAAGCTCCCCCGCCTGAGATGCCCCATGATTCTTCAAGAACATGGCACTAAATAATAGTAGAACAAAGTGTCAGAGCACTAAAAAAATACAGATCAGGAGCATACATGACGATAATATTCTCTCCAAAAGTTTTCAGGGCTTGGACCTAACACAAAGTCCCAATCTAGGAAATAAGGCTGGAATAATAAAAGAGAGAGAGAGAGAAAGAGAGAGAGAGAGAGAGAGAGAGAGAGAGAGAGAGAGAGAGAGAGAGAGAGAGAGAGAGATTCTTATGATAAAGAGTTATTTTGGTTCCAGAGATGCCTATAACACAAACCCAGAAGAGAACAATTCCAAAACACCCACAAACAAAGCTTGACCACAAGTTTTTAAAAGAGTTAAAAATAATTTTATAAGTAAAATGAGAGGATATAAGTGGAAGAATCAGAGCTTTGGAGGAAAAACCTAGAAGTAAAATTAACAGTTTAGCATGAGGTACAAAACCTTACCCAAGTAACAGATCAAAATTTTAAAAATTAGCTTGGATTTCATATTTCAAGAAATCATTTAACAAAACTTCCCAGATCTTTTAGAACCAGAGGGCAAAGTAAAAATAGAAAAAAAAAGCTACCAATCACCTACTGCAAGAGACCCCAAAATAAAACATCATAGCTAAAATTTTGAACTTCCAAGTCAAAGAAGAAATAGTGCAAAAAGCCAGAAAGAAAGAAATCAATTACCAAGATACAGTTAGGGAACACATAAAATTTAGCAGTGAACAAAAAAAAGAGCAGAGAACATGTAATACAGTATTCCTAAAGACAAAAAAAAAATTAGGCTTACAACCAAGAATAATTTTTCCAGCAAAACTAAATATAATCCTATAGCAGAAAAAATGAACCTTTAATGAAACAGAAGACTTACAAGCATTCCTTATGAAAAGATCACAACTGAGTAGGAATTCTGAAATACAAACATAAGAGTCAAGAGAAATATAAAAAGGTAAATATAAGTTAGCAACCAGAATGGACTATAAAAGGATGAAGTTTTTACATTCTAATGAGAAAGACTATCTAGGTGTCAATTGAAAACAAGATTCCCTAATGTCATCAAGGGTAATAAAGGGAGTAAAATAATACATAAGACCTGGGAGTGGTTTTGTGATAAGATTTAATTAATTATACTAAAAGAATAAATGAAAGTGAGGGTTATCATATGGTAGAAAGGAGGAAAAGGATGGGAGGGTAGGGGAACTTATTATCTCACATATGTGCAAATAAAAATCTATATAAATGTGGAAGGGGTAGGAAAAATCAGGCATCAATTGGACATCACTTTCATCTTCATCTTACTTGGTCAAAGAAGGACAGAACACACACACACACACACACACACACACACACACACACACACACACACACACACACAGAGTTGTTGTAGAAATATACCTCAACAAGGAAACAGGAAGGAATGGGAGAGCGGGGAATAAGAGAGAAAGTAGATTTAGGGAGAGATTAGTCATAAATAAAACAAATTCTAAGCTCAGAGTAGGGACTGCGTAAAGAGGCTTAAAAGGAAAGAGAACGAGGGTAAGAACCTATCACTGGAATCTGGGAGGGGTGAAGAGAAACAGTCAAAGGAGTGGAAGCCGATTGCACAAAGCATGAATGCTGAGCACATTCCTCTCTTGATTCTCTTATCTGAAAGATATTATCAGGAGAAAAGATAGGGAAAAGTAAAAGAGAAAAGTATACAGAGAAATACACAATTAATTATCATAACTGCAGATGTAAATGGGACAAACTCAGACATGAAATGGAAGAGGACAGTAGCATGGATTAGAAAAGAGAATTCAACAATATATTGTTTATATAAAACAGAAGAAAAATATAAAGATGCACGTAGAATTAAAATAAGTGAATAAAATCTATTAACATTTAGGTGAACCCCCAAAAGAAAAAAAAGAGGTAGCAATAATAATCTCAGACAAAGTAGTAGTGAAAATAAACTAAAAGAATAATAGGGAAACTATACTATGCTTAAAGGTACCATAGACAATGAATTAATGTCAATATTTAAGATGTATGCACCAAAGGACAGCATATAAATATTTAGTGGAAAAATTAAACAAGTCACAGAGAGAAATAGATAATAAAAATATAATACTTGGGGACCTCAATGTATCCTCTCAGACTTAAACTCAACAACAACAAAAACAAGAAAGAAGTTAAGAACCTGAATAGATTTTTAGAAACGTTAGCAATGATAGATTTCTGGTAATTATTGCAAGCAAATAAAAAGGGGTATGCCTATTTCTCAGCTGTGTTGTGCATAACATCATTAAACATGAACCCTGGTTTAATGCATTAAAACTTCACAAACAAATACAGAAAACCATAAATACCAAATACATTCTTTTTTTTTTCTTTTTGGAGGGCAACTGGGGTTAAGTAACTTGCCCAAGGTCACACAGCTAGGTTTTTTTGTTTGTTTGTGTTAAGTGTCTGAGGCCGGATCCAAACTCAGGTCCTTCTAACGCCAGGGCCAGCACTCTACTCACTGCGCCACCTAGCCGCCCCTCAAATACATTCTTTACTGAGCATGGTGCAACAACAATAACAAAAATTCAATAAAAAGGCATTGAAGACAGTATTAAAAATTGATCAGAGCCTAAATAAATTTAATCCTAAACAATTGGTGTGTCAAAGAACAAATCATAGAAATAAAAAATGATTTTATTAAAGTTAATGATAGCAATAAGATAACATGTCAAAAGTTTGAGATGCAACTGAAGAAATCCTTCGCAGAAAGTTTACATTGCTAAACATTTTTGTCAACAAAAGAAAAAACAGATCAGTGCATTGGGTGCAAAAAACCCAAACCCTAAAAAACTAACAAATTTTAAAACTCCAAGTAAATAAAATCAAAAATCTGAAAATCAAAGAAAAGAATAACAAAATAAAGTTAAAAGATCATTGAATCACTAAATAAATCTAGGAGCTGCTAAAAAAAAGTATTAACTAATTTGATTTTTTTAAAAGGAACACCAAATCACGAGTATCACAAATTTTTGAAAGGAGAATTCACAAAATTGGAAAAATGAATAAAAGAAATTATTAAAAACTATTTTACCTAGCTATATTCCAATAAAACCAATACATAAAATAAATGTATGAATATTTACAAAAATGTAAAATACCCAGAATAACAGAAGAAGAAGAAGAAGAAGAAGAAGAAAGTTTAAATAACTCAGTTTTAGGAAAAGAAACTAAACAAGCCATAAATAGCCTCCCAAAGGAAAAAAGCCCCACGTGAGACCAAATAGATTTATAAGCACATCTATCAAAGATTAAAAAAGTAATTAATTCCAATATTACACAAAGTATCAGGAAAAGAAAGGATCTTACCAAATTCTTTCTATGACACAAATATCGTATTAATACCTAAACCAGGAAGAGTCAAGATGGAAAAAGAAAAGTAATGAACTTAGAGGCAAAAATTTTAAATAAGATATTAGCAAAGAAGTTACAGCAACACAGCACAAAGGAAAAACACTAAAACCAAATCAGATTTCTGCCACTGGTACAAGATTGGCTGAATAGACAGAAAAACATAAACATAATAGATCATGTTAACTATAAGAACAACAAAATCATACAATTGTATTGATTGATATAGAAAAAGTTTTTCATAAAATATAACACCTATAAATGTTTAAAAAAACTACCTTAGAAAAACATAGGAATAAAAGGACCTTTTTAAAAATAGGGTATGCAACAGTAGCTATCTAATGCCAAGAGCCAGCATTATATGTTATGCAAATAAAGTAGAAGCCTTTTCTAGAGGATCACTGGTAAAGCAAGAATGCTTATTATCACCACTACTATCTGATATAGTACTGGAAAAGCAATCACAGCAAGACAAGAAAAATAAGGTAAAGGAATAAACACAGGCAAAGGGAAAACAAAGCTATTACTTTTTACAGATAATATGATAATTTACTTAAGAAACCCCAGAGTCAACTAAAAAACTAACTGAAACAACAACTTCAGAGTTGCAGGATATAAAATAAATCTACATAAATTATCAGCATTGCTATATGTTACCAACAAAACCGACTAGGAAGAACTGGAGAGAGAAACTTCATTTAAAATAACTACAGAATGTACAAAATGCTTGAAAGTCTAACTACCAAGATACGTACCATACATACATACTAACATACCAAGATACACAAACTGTATGAAGACAATCATAAAACACTTTTTATAAAAATAAAGACAAATCTGAAAGAATATAAATTGCATATGAATAAGCAGAGCCAATATCATAAAAATGACAAAACTACCTAAATTAATGTATTTATTCAATGCCATACCAAACTACCAAAGTATTGATTCACGGAGTAAAATTTTTTTAACAAAACTTTCTTTTAACAAAACTCAGCTGGAAGGACAAAAGGTCAAGCATCTCAAGGGAAATAATTTTTTAAAAAGTGAAAAGGAAGAGGACCTAGTTGTATCAGATCTCAAACTATAAGACAAAGCAGTAATTATCAAAATTATTTGGTACTGGATAAAAAAACAGAAAGGTAGATCAAATGGAACAGCTTAGGTATTTGACATACAAAAGCAAAAGAACTCAGTAACAGTGTTTAGACCAGCACTTCACACCATGTATTAGAATTAGTCCCAAATGGATACATGTCTAAAATATAAAAGGTCACATCATAAACAAGTTAGAAGAACAAGGAAGAAATTTCCATTCATGTCTATGGATAGAGGAAGAGTTCATGACCAAATAACAAATAAAAACATTATAAGATTACACTGACAATTTTGATTATGTTAAATTGAAATTTTTGTTGTATAAACAAAACCAGTGCTGATAAAATTAAAAAGGAAACAGTTACCTGGGAGAAGGGGGTTTGAAGAAGTTCTCATTTCCAGGATTTATAAAGAATTGTTTCAAATTTATAATAGGAGCCCCTGTAGACAAATGGTTAAAGAATGGCTGGCTCATATGATACATGGAGGAAAGAAAATGGAAAAAATAGGATGGGGTCAGGCTATGATGATGCAAATAAAGGAATTTTTATTTTGACTTAGATATAATGAGTCACTTGAATTTACTAAGTGAAGGAGAGGGAGAGTGACATATTCATTCCTGAACTTTAGAAAAATCATGGCAGCTGTGTGGAAGATAAACTGGAATAAAGACTTGAGTCAGGGAGACCAGTTAGTAGGTTATTACAATAATCTAGGCAAATGGTAATAAAACTAGAATGATGGCTATATAAATATAGAAAAGGGCTGTATGTTAGAGACATTGTAGAGGGAGAAGTGGAAAGATCTGGCAACTGATTTTCTATATGGGTGAGAGTGAAGATTCAAGGATGATGTCAAGGATGTGAACCTGAGTGACTAGGAAGATGGTGGTGCCCTTGATTGGAAACAGGCAAGTTCAGAAGACAGGTGAGTTTAGGAACAAAAATAATAAGTTCAGTTCTGGAGTTGCTGAGTATGGGATGCCTCAAAATATTCAATAGGGAAGATGGCGGAGTAGAAACAGCTCATCCAAGCCACTCTGCCCCCAGATTCCCCCCAAACTATGTAAAAGGGGACTCTGAACAACTTCTGGAGCCCCAGCACCCACAGAATGACACAGAGAAGCTAACTTCCTGCTGAGGACAGCCCAGCAGCCCTGCAGGAAGGACCAGTGCAGCGCTCTGGGACCTGGAAGCTCACAGAGTGCAGGAAGCCGGGGCGAGCCTGAGCCGAGGTCCCGAGGTCTTAGCCCCAGGGCAGCAGGGCCAGCAGCTGGCTGGAGGAACCCCAGAACACCAGCAGCTGTGGCGACTCCAGAATTATCAACATAGACATGCCTAGGATAAAGTAAGAGGTTAGTGTCCTATGTTCTTTGGGACCAGTATTTGGGGAATGCGTCGGCTCCCTCCCCTGGGGGCTAGAAGCCTCTGAGGAGACACGCCATTTAGTAGTTTTCAGAGGCAGCTCCAGCTCCCGGCCTGCAAATTGTAGGGAGATCCAGTGATCAGTCTTGGGGTGGGGGGGGTAATCGTTCTTGCTTTAACCTCCCTGGATCTGGATTGTGATCTAGGGTGGAAGTCGTGGGTGGGTTTACAGCTTGCCAGAAACGGAAGTTGCCCCCACACGTTCGGGACGAAAATTCCTCTATCTGGCCTTAAAGCCATAGTGTGGCAACAAGCCCAAAAGTCAAGTAATTAAGTGGCAACATGCCAAGGCAAAGGAAACAGAAAAATGCAACCCTAGACTCCTATTTTGGGGGCATAGAGCGGGAAAAGGACTGTGAGGTCAGAAGTCCTGTTCCAAAAGCCCCAGGGGAAAACATGAATGGGTTGCAGGCCATAGAGGACCTTAAGAAGGACTTTAAAAATCAAATAAGAGAAGTGGAGGAAAAATTGGAAAGATAAATGAGAAGGATGCAGGAAAAGTATGATATGAGGGTCAACAGCCTGACTGAGGAAAACAACACCTTAAAAAACAGACTAACTCAAATGGCAAAGGAGGCCCAAAAGGGCAATGAGGAGAAGAATGCCTTAAAAAGTCGAATTTGCCAGATGGAAAAAGAATCTCAAAAGTTCACTGAGGAGATTCATTCCTTCAGAGTTAGACTGGAGCAAATGGAAGCTAATGACTTTATGAGAAATCAAGATGCTGTTAAGTAGATCCAAACAAATGAAAGATTAGAAGGCAATGTGAAATATCTCATGGGAAAAACCACTGACCTGGAAAATAGATCCAGGAGAGACAATTTAAAAATTATTGGACTACCTGAAAGCCATGATCAAAGAAAGAACCTAGAAATCACCCTTCAAGAAATTCTCAAGGAAAATTGCCCTGATGTTTTAGATCCAGAGGGCAAAATAGAGGTTGAAAGAATCCACCGATCACCTCCTGAAAAAGATCCCAAAAAGAAAACTCCCAGGAATATTATAGCCAGGTTCCAGAATCCCCAGATCAAGGAGAAAATACTACAAGCAGCCAGGAAGAAACAATTTCAATATTGTGGAAACACAATCAGAATAGCCCAGGACCTGGCAGCTTCTACACTGAGGGATCGAAGGGCATGGAATATGATATTCCAGAGGGCAAAAGAGCTGGGAATGAACCCAAGGGTCACCTACCCAGCAAAACTGAGTATTTTGTTTCAGGGGAAAATATGGTCATTCAGTGGAATAGAGGACTTTCAAGCATTCTTGAGGAAAAAACCAGAATTGAATAGAAAATTTGACATCCAGACACAAGAAGGAAGAGATGCCTGAGAAGGTAATCAGGGAAAAGAAATCAAAAGGAACTTATCAAAGTTGAACTATTTAGATTCCTATATGGAAAAGCAATAACTGTGACTGATGTTATCTTTCTCACTATGAAAACAATGGAAGAAGGGTATGTGGTCATATGAATACATAGGTGAATGTGTGTGTATATGGTTACAGTTATATATGGATAGAGGGCATAGGTTGAATTTGTTGGGAAGGGAGAATACTCAAGGGATGAAATTATGAGGTGAGAGAGGAAAGTGGCAAGAGGAGATGGGGAGAGACAGGGTAGGGTAAACTATCTCATGTAGAAGAAGCAAGGGGAAGTGGTTGCAAGGGAGGAGGAGAATAGGAAGGCAAAAAAGGCAAAACCACATTCTCATTGAATTAGGTTCAGGGAGAGAATGACATACATACTAAATGGGATATCTCAACCTGCAGCAGAATAGGGGGAAGGGGGATGAGAGGAGGGATGATGGATGGGAGGGTATCCTTGGGGGGAGGGGAGGTTGGAAGTACCCACTATAGAAGAGGGACAGGATCATGTAGGGAATGGACCAAGTGGGGGGTGGGATGAGTGGGAGGGAATTATAAGCAGCCTTGTACAATATATCTACTATGATAATGTTTTGCATAGCTAGACATGTACAACATATACTGAATTACTTATCTCCCCAGAGGGAATGGGTGACAAGGAAGGAAGGAAATGGATCTGAAATTCGAGGTCTTAACATTAAATGTTTCAAATATATATAAATACTATTATTAATACTCTTTTGCTTATAATTTGGAGATAAGATGTGCAGGCATTGGGACACAAAGATTCACCTTCCTCTAATGGAAAAGTCGAATGGGGTATGGGAGAAGGTATGGGAGAGAGCAGATTGGAGGAAGCGATATCTTGTGGGACTGCTATTCTGGGAGGTTGGGTAGGGGAATAACGGGGCGGGGGGGAAATGATTGTAACTCAAAATCTGGCGGAAATGAATGATGTAAAACAGAAGTTAATAAAGCATTTGTTTAAAAAAAATGTTCAATAAGTAGTTGAATGTAGAACTAAAGGTCAAGAAAAAGAATATAATTCAGTGTTTGAATCTGAGAATCATTACCATAGAAATCATCATGGAAGCCATGGGAGCTTATGAAATCACCAAGTGTTAGCATGCAGAAAGAAAAGAGAAGACCCAGAACAGAGCAATATGGATTCATCAAAGGACACCAAGAAGGATCATTCATACAGATAGAGAACAAAGGAAATGCAGTGCCAAAAAGCCCGGAGGAGAGTATCCAGGAGGAAAAAGTGATCAACAGATTCAGTAAAGCAAAGAAGTCAAGAATGATGAAGACCTTTTATTCTCTTTTGAGTGTCTAAGACCTCACTGAGGAGATTCTATAGAATTCTAGGACTTGGCTGCTGTTTCCACAAAGGATACATATCCCAAGCACATACACAGAGAAAATAAGTATTTTGTTTTGGGAAGAAAACTAAAAGAGCTAGAGAGGTTAAAAGGACATCAAAGTCCTTTATTCAGGAAACAGTTAAATTTGTTAAGAATATGGAGATTCATTCTACATAATTTCTTAAGATAGTATTTTCTTTTTTTTTTTGTTTTTTTTTTTGTTTGTTTTTGTTTTTTTTTTGTTTTTGTTTTTGTTTTTTTTTTTGCTATTTTGGAGGGCAGTTGGGGTTAAGTAACTTGCCCAAGGTTCCACGGCTAGGATTTTGTTTGTGTGTAAGTGTCTGAGGCCGGATCCGAACTCAGGTCCTTCTGACTCCAGGGCCGGCGCTCTATTCACTGCGCCACCTAGCCGCCCCTAAGATAGTATTTTCTTGACACCTGTCAGATATCACAACAAAAGATGACATAATGTACTTTAGTAATGCTCATACTGTTAAGATACATTGAGACAAGATTTGTCTGAGTAAATGAATAAAAAATGGTGACAAATATTTAATGTTAGCCTTATTTGTGGCTTTTCTTAAAATGACTGAGAGGTGCAAGACTACCTAACTTTAGACAAAAGGCAAGTGACTCCCCCAAAATTTCATGTAAATTACTACATAGCAAAAACAGCATTGGAGTGGGAGCTTATGAGTGGGACTTTGATGAGAAGAACTTTCCCCAAAAATTATATGGTTATTTTGCTTGTTTGGATCTCCTAAAGTGAAGATCCAGATCAGTGACTTGAAATTGCAACATATCACTGCCTTTAAGCTAACTTCCGGGCCTAAATTACGTAAGGCATGAGGCACTGGCAATAAAAATAGAGATGAAAACCTAGAAATCTGATGAAACTCTGGACTTGCACACTGACCCCCAATATTCTGAGAATTTAACTTAAGTCAAATATAGAGTTGATTTTAAAGAGGCACTATGTTATTTTTCAAGATTTCAACATGCTAATAGCTTCTATATAAATACTGTCTTTTTGCATTCTTCATACCACCCATCATCTCCCCACCTCTTTCAATGAATGAACATGAGCAGTTAAGTTATAGTTGGTGAATGCCACACAAGAAAAAATGCCCTAAAATATGCCAACCTATACTGTAAACAGCAAGGGAAAAGAGAAATGTAAAAACAGAAAGAAAATAGCTGGCAAAAACAAGTATTCAGAATAAATTTCTGAGCCTTTCTTTTCTTCTAACATATTAATTACTTAATCTCAAGGGAGCACTAAATTAATATTAGAGACATCCACAGCATGATTTTCCACTTAAAATATGCCTTTGATTTTATAACCTTTTAAAATATCCTGTACTTTAATACATTGTCTGTTTTCTAACTATTTTATTCAAAGCGCTAGTGCAGCAAATAAACAGCACATGCTTTGATCTCATTAAATTACAACTTATAGTTCCTGGAGTCATAAATATTGTGCCCTTTTCCCCCCCACCCCTCCCTTTCTGGTATGGGGTAGTCTGTTTAATATCGCTCTCTCCTTGAGCGCTCTGACGTTTACTCAGACAAATAGCAGGGGTTATGAATGCTGTTCACAGATAGTATCAAGAATTCTTCACGATGCCATAATGGTGAACCAAGCATTCAGAACTGCAATACCTAGTTTTATCTAACAATGAAGTTTGGTCTGTTTAACTTTTCTCCACAAAACTGGAATTCAACCTTATCACAGACCAACAGTTTAAATGTTCTGGACAAAATCATAGCACAGCATAAAAGAAAAATTAAGATTATCTTTGGGGAAATTAATGAATAGATATTTGAAATAAGTAATATGAATAATATTAATGCTGTCAATTGATGTTCCAAATAACTAACTTTTAACATTACCCTTAGAAAGTAAATTAGTTCTGAAAAATCAAGGGGCTAAAATGCAAAAAAGCATAGTTCTAAAAATTAAAGGGCTAAAATGCAATAAGCATTACATTTCAACTTTTTAAAAATATATACTGATTATCATCCTTCTAGCTATATGTTCTCTGGAGTCATGAAAAGAAAGCCATTTTACTTTACCCTCCTAGGTTCTCCTTTCAATCTGGCACTTTCCCATAGCTGATAATGTATAGTCACTGGCTCCAATACTTGAAAAAGGACTAAAAAGTATCCAAATGACAGAAGCTACTACTTGGTCATTTCCTACCCTATAGTATGCCCAGTAGGGAATATAGTTGCCCCTGTCCTGGAGAAGAGCTACAAAGCCTGGGAAAAGGAATACAGGGATCTTGATCACAATGCCATTCCACTCATACCTGGGAAGAGACATTCACCACATGCGTCTGTAAATATGCCAAGAATATGTCTCTAAAGTTTATATGAGCCTTGTTTCTCATCTCTAAGCAAGAAATCAAGCTATATTTTAGAAATATAATATCCCATTTATCTAAAATGAAATACTTATCCTAATCTATGCAGAAAATGTGTATTTTAATATAGAAATTCATTTTACTGAAAATGATCACATGAAATAAACGATATCTGAGGCATTATCATGTCATCATGAGGCAAAGCCAAAATGGAAAAAAATTCCATTTCTGAAAGTAGGGCTACATAAATAAAGCCTTAATAATGTCTACAAAGTTAAAAGATAAGTTATTTGATCAACTCAAGAAAACAAACATTAAAAAATATAAGATGCAGAACTGAAAACAGCATAAATCACTGGAAATACACCTATGTGTGTTGATGAGTGAATGCTTGGTTGTCGTTTGCATTTTAATCTTCTACTGAGTCAAATGAATTACCTTTTCTGAAGAATTATATAATGTTAGATTCTTGACATTTAAACTAGAGGTCCAATTAGCTGTTTTTAGGATTAAAAATTTAAAAAAATCATTTTCAGGGGGTGGCTAGGTGGCACAGTGAGTAGAGCGCCGGCCCTGGAGTCAGAAGGACCTGAGTTTGGATCCAGCCTCAGACATTTAACACACACAAACAAAAACCTAGCTGTGTGACCTTGGGCAAGTTACTTAGCCCCAATTGCCCTCCAAAAAACAAAACAAAAAAAATCATTTTCATTGAACATAGTAAGAAAGTCTTTCATATTCTACAACTTAGCTGAAAATAAAGATTTTCCTTCTATAATTCATATATAACATTCTCTCTCAGGTAATTTCTTGGGGACAAGGCTTATGAAGTTTAGGACACCCTAGCAATCAATCAATAAACACTCAAGCACTTGCAATGGACCAGGCTCTATGCTAGGCACTGAGGATACAAAGACAAAATCAAACAGTCTCTATACTCAAAAAGGAAACATTCTAATGGAGGAGAGAATATGTACATATATAGCTATACACAAATACAAAATAACTACAAGGTAATTTATGGGGAAAGAAGCTGAGATAAGAGAAGGCCTCTTGTGTAGTAAAAAGTAGTGATTAAGTTGAGCTTTAAAGAAATGAAGGGATTCAAAAACTTATAGGAGGGAATGCATTCCAGACATGGGAAAGTCTGTGAAAAGGCCTAAAGAAAGATGGAGGGTGTAATTATCATGTGTGGAGATGAGCAAGAAAGCCCATGTGGCTGGACCAAAGAGTATGTAAAGAGAAGTAATGTAGAAGTCTAGAGGGCTAAGTTGAAGTCAGGTTATAAAGGGCTTTAAATACCAAACACAGCTATTTATATTTGACTCTAGAATAATAGGGAGCCTAGGGTTTCATGAGCAAGGAAGCAGGCATTATCAGACTTGTACTTTAGGAAAAATCACTTTAGCAGTTGTTTGGAGAATGGATTAGAGAGGAGAGAGACTTGAACAATGGGGATCAATTAAGGGAGGCTCCGACAATGGTTTGGCTAAGTGGTGAAGAAGGCCTGGACTAGGGTGATAGCCATGTAAATAGAGAGGAGGCAAATATGAAGGATGGTATGGAGACACAGTTAACCACACTTAACAATGGATTATATATGTTGGGACGAGAAAGGGTAATGACTCAAAGATGACTGAGGTTGTGAACCTGTGTGATTTGAGAGAGAGAGATGTCTTTGACAGGGAATTTCAGAAGAAAGATTAAGTCTTTTTTTTTTTTTTCTTATCAGGCATAGTTCAATTTATTTGTTTACAAACATCTATGTGGTTGCCACAGCAGCTGCCTGGGTCCTCTGGACAGACACTCGAGTGTGAGTCTTCACAAGATGGTCGGTGAATTCCTGATAAGGAGATTTAGTGAACACAGTCTCCTTCCATAGGTCTGGGGTTAGATAGCTGTATGTTTTGGAGATGGCATCAAAGGTAGCTTTAGTGAAGTTGCCCAGAGTGGCAGTACAGCCTCTTGCAGAAGTGTAGCAATCATCAATTCCAGCCATCATCAGGAGCTTTTTAGGCACAGGAGCTGAGACAATGCCAGTTCCTCTAGGGGCGGGGATCAGGCGCACCAAAACCGACCCACATCGCCCAGTGACCTTGCAGGGTACTGTGTGAGGCTTGCCAATTTTGTTCCCCCAGTAGCCACGTCTCACGGGAACGATGGACAGCTTGGCCAGAATGATAGCACCACGAATAGCTGTGGCCACTTCCCTGGAGCACTTGACACCCAGACCAACATGGCCATTGTAGTCACCAATGGCCACAAAAGCCTTGAACCTGGTACGTTGTCCAGCTCTAGTTTGTTTCTGAACAGGCATGATCTTCAAAACCTCATCTTTCAATGAAGATCCCAGGAAAAAAAAATCTATTATCTCAGACTCCTTGATAGGAAGCGAGAAAAGATAGATCTCTTCCAAGGACTTGATCTTCATGTCCTTGACTAACCGGCCCAGCTTGGTGACAGGAACCCACTCCTTGTCTTCAGCCTTTCCTCCCCGGGCCCCGCGTCCGCGGCCTCGGCCTCGACCACGGCCCCCACTGCCGAAGCCACCGCGAAAGCCTCCCCGGCCTCCGACGCCAGGGCCCCCGGGGCCTCCCGCACCTCCTGCAGCACCGGCGTCGTCCGCCATTTGGTGTTCACCAGAAGTAGAAGCGAAAGATTAAGTCTTAAGGAAAGATAATGAGCTCTGTTTGGGACAACTTGAGTTTGAGGTGGCTATGGGACTTCCAGGGGGAAATGCCTCTAATAGACAGGTACTGATGTCAGATTAGTGCTCAGGGGAAAGACTGGGGCTGGCTATGCAGATCTGGGACACTTGTACATAGGTACAATAAGCAAACCTATGAGGAGGTGGTAAGGTCACCAAGAGAGAATGTGCATAAAGAGAAGAGGGGACCATGACAGAGCTCTGAGGAATACCCACAGTTAGGAGGTGTCATGGATTCAGCAAAGGAGATTAAGAAGGAGCAGTCAGGCTGGTAGGAATACAACCAAGATCAGGCAGTGTCACAAAACACAGAGAAGAGAATATCAAGGAGGAAAGACTGGTCACTGGTAAAGTGCTACAGAGAAGTAAAAAAGCTATCAGGGGCAGCTAGATGGCGCATAGAGCACCGGTCATGGAGTCAGGAGGACCTGAGTTCAAATCTGACCTCAGACACTTGACACAAAAACTAGCCCTGTGACCTTTGGCAAGTCACTTAACCCCAACTGCCCTCCAAAAAGCAAAAAAAAGAAAGGAAGGAAGGAAGGAAGGAAGGAAGGAAGGAAGGAAGGAAGGAAGGAAGGAAGAAAGGAAGAAAGAAAGAAAGGAAGGAAGGAAGGAAGGAAGGAAGGAAGGAAGGAAGGAAGGAAGGAAGGAAGGAAGGAAGGAAAAGAAAGAGAGAAAAGAAAAGAGAGAGAGAGAGAGAGAGAGAGTTATTAGATTTGGCAATTAAGGGATCATTTGTATGAACCAGAAGACAAAGGGATGAGGGGTGAGTGAGAGGCAAAGAACTGGAAACAATAAGAGCAGATAGCTTTTTCTAGGAATTTGGTTGTAAGTGAGAGATACAGAATGATAGCTTGAAGGGAATATAGTCAAGTGAACTACTGCAAGAGTATACAGTAGCTGAGAAAGACTACAGACTCAGTTATTCATTCTATGTGTGCCCCTCTCTTCAGGTATGAGGATGACACATCCTGCCAGTGCACTTTAAGAGCTTTGTATATTATCAACAGTGTTCCACTGTAGACAGTCTTTGACCTCAAGCTCAGTCTCCATGCATGTTACATTAGCCCCATAACCCCAATTCTGCAACCTGGGTAACTGGTTATTTCATCAGTCCCCTGAAATGGTGTTAAATAAGTGGCATTATTTCATAATTAATCATTAAAGAATACAATCTCTCTGACAGTACAAAACATTACCTTGTAAACAATATTGCCTTTTTTTCAGGTCCTTATTTGGATAGATTTTATCTAGGACAAAATTAGAGTTAAATAGGAAGATACAGGGGCATTATGCAATGACTATCATTGATGGGCACAAAAAGAATATATTTACTCTCTTGGGACCACATTTTAATTTTTTTAAAGTTTTTTCCTTTACACAGTGATAATGAAACATACCTCACTCTTCTAGGCAGAGATATACAGAATTATAAACGGGAAAATGTCACATCTAATGTCAGATAAGGTCACCTATCAGTTTTTTATCCAATTGTTTTGTTATTAACTGTTGTTACAAAGGAGAATACAATTCTGAGGGAAGAAGGATATCCAGAAATGAATGTCAAAACAATATGATGCAAACACACAAACACATGCAAAAACATCAATAAAATTAATTTTAAAAGAATAAACAAAAAACAAAAGAACAATAATAATGCAAACCAATATTATGCATGGCACAATCAGTAAAATGTTTTTTTTCTTAATAAAGTAAACAATACGATGAATAACAGATCTAAAATGAGAAAAAATTTTAAAACAGAGTCCAACACCCTAATTTTTCAGAAAAAGGAACTGCCAAAAGATTAAGAAATTTTGCAAGGTTAGAAGAACTTGGGACTAAATGATTCATACTTTCTTACCCAGTGTTCTTTCTAACTAGTGGCACATATCTAGAGAACAGCAACTTGGCTCAGAGAGAAAATCATCTTTAAGCGAAGATGACTAGAACAGCAAGTTGGCACAGAGAAAGAGAATCATCTTTAAGTGAAGATGACTAGTCCATACAGAAAAAGACCTTACAAACACTGGCCTCGTTAGCATCATATTTGAACATAGGACACTAAGAAGCCCACCCTTTGAGTAACAACCTCTAAAATAAAATCTACTGATAGTAAATATTTTAAAATAAATAATAAACATTAAATATGTTTGTTTCTTTGGGTTCCCAGGTAATGGGGCAGATAGATTCTCAAAACCTAAAATTCAACAGGCAAAATTAGTCCAGGAAGAATAGGAAAGTCTCAAAAATGAATTTCAGGAAGTACAAAAAGAAATAATTTCAATTATGAGGAAAAAGGGAAGTTGTCTGAAAATGGGGTAGAAGCATAATGAACTTACCAGTCAATTCTTATTTTAAAAGGACATAAAGAGAAGATAGATTCAAGAACAAATAACTAAAAATCAATATGAAACGATGGAATGGTGCTTTAAGAAATGTATCAGGCTCACAAATAAAGTCAGATCTAACTAATTGGAAAAACATCAATTGTTCATGGCTGGGTAGAGCTAATATAATAAAAATAACAATTTTACCTAAATTAAATTATATATTTAGTGCCATACCAATCAATTTACCAAAAAACTACTTTATAGATCTAGAAAAAATAGTAACAAAATTCATCTGGAAGAACAAACAGTCCAGAATATCAAGGGAATTAATGAAAAGAAATGCTAGGGAAGGTGGACTAGCTATACCAGATATTAATCTGTATTATAAAGCAGCAGTCATCAAAACTACTTGGTACTGGCTGAGGAGTAGAGTAGTGGATCAATGGAATAGATTGGGTACACGAGACTCAGCAGTCAACGACTATAGTAATCTATTATTTCATAAACCCAAAGACCCCAGTTTTTGGAATAAGAACTCACTATTTGACAAAAACTGCTGGGAAAACTGGAATATAGTATGGCAGAAACTGGGCATAGACCATTATCTAACACTATATACCAAAGTCAAGTCTAAATGGGTGCATGATGTAGGTATAAAGGCTGATACTGTAACAAATCTGGGAAACCAAGGAATAGTTTACCTGTCAGATTTGTGGAAAGGGGAAGACTTTATGACCAAACAAGAATTAGAGGGCATTATAAAATGCAAAATGGATAATTCTGATTACATTAAATTGAAAAGCTTCTGTACAAACAAAACCAGTGTAACCAAGATTAAGAGGGAAGTGGGAAGCTGGAAAAGAATTTTTACAACCTATGTCTCTGATAAAGGCTTCATTTCTAAAATATACAGAGAATTGAGTCAAATCTATAAGAATACAAGTCATTCCCCAATTGATAAATGGTCAAAGGATATGAACAGGCAGTTTTCAGAGGAAGAAATTAAAGATATCCATAAGCATATGAAAAAATGCTCTAAATCACTATTGATTAGAGAAATACAAATCAAAATAACTCTGAGGTACCACATCTCACCAGTCAGATTGGCTAAAATGACAAAACAGGAAAATGACAAATGCTAGAGAGGATGTGGATAAATTAGAACACTAACACATTGCTGGTGAAGTTGTGAACTGATCCAACCATTCTGAAGAGCAATCTGGAATCATGCCCAAAGGGCTACAAATAATTTCATACCCTTTGACCCATCAATACCACTTTTAGGGTTGTATCCCAAAGAGATCATAGAAGTGGGAGGAAGATGTACAAAATATTTATAGCAGCTCTTTTTGTATTGGCAAAGAATTGGAAATTAAGGGGGTGCCCATCAATTGGGGAATGTCTGAACAAGTTG
Source organism: Gymnobelideus leadbeateri (assembly GCA_011680675.1). Lineage (NCBI taxonomy): Eukaryota > Metazoa > Chordata > Mammalia > Diprotodontia > Petauridae > Gymnobelideus > Gymnobelideus leadbeateri. The sequence continues at coordinate 1,006,780 of WOXC01006305.1, forward strand.
TGGTATATGAATGTAAAGGAATACTATTGTGCTATAAGAAATGAGGAGGAGACGGATTTCATATTTACCTGGAGAGGCTTATACAAACGGATGCTAAGTGAGAAGAGATGTGTCAGGCTAATGTGGAAATATGTTTAATATGATTCTATATGTATAACCTATATGAGATTGCATGCCATCTTGGGGAGGGGGAGTGGAGAGAGGGGGAGAAAATTTAGAACTCAAAATCTTACAGAAGGGAATGTTAAAAACTAAAAAAACTTAAAAAAAAGAATTGTGTCAGGGAGGCAGAGCCAAGATGGCAGTGTAGCAGGTAGAAGTGCAGTGAGCTCCTTCCCTCCCTACCCTGAACTCTTCTAAACAGATATAAAAAAATGAAATAGAATCCTGATGGGGAAATCCAAGGAAAAAATCACATTGAGTCATTTTTCTAGCCCAAATCAGCACAGGAAGACAGAAAAAAAAAAAAGGTCTGCAGATGCTGGTTACAGAGTCTGGCTAGGATTTCTCTGTTGAGGAAGCCCCAGATCCATACTGGGGCACTTTGATGGGCACAGGTGCCAACTGGCAGTTTTGTCATGCACTACTCAGTTTCAGGTCACAAACCCGGGTGGGGCGAAGCTAGGTGGAACAATGAATAGAGCACTGGCCTTGAAGTCAGGAGGACCTGAGTTCAGATTTAGCCTCAGATACTTAACGCTTACTAGCTGTGTGACCTTGAGCAAGTTACTTAACCCCAACTGCCCTGCTTTCCCTCCTCCAAAAAGACACATAAAAAAAAATCCAGGGTGGACAAAGAAAGGTGCCTGCTCAGGAGGGTGATGTTCCATAAAAGGAATAAATCTTAGGCCCTAAGTGGTATACTGAGGAACAGGTTTAGAAGCAAGCAGATGCTATGGGCTCAGATGCCAGGAGCAGAGTAAGGTCTAAATTCTAGCTACTAGTCTAGTCTGAAGCCTTCAAGACAGGAATCTCATACAAAAGGGAAGCCTGTAATTCTGTCACTCTGAACCAGCAGAGCTTCCCAGATGACTGACAGTGGCTGAGTCCAGTAGGAATCTACTATTGCTCAGACTCCAACTTAGGTCAAGAACTTGTAGAGTTCACACTAGGGGTGGGGGTGGAGGGGGTGGAGGAGGGATGCATCAATCAGACTTCATCCTGAATTCAATCATGTCAAGAGCACTGGAAGTTTGCAAGTCCCCAGTCTGAGCTGTCCCTGAGATCCTAGGAGAACATAACACTCAATACTCAAAAAAAGCAAGAATGTGACCAGCCCAGATATTTCCTTCAGAAGTGTGCAGAGCCTGGCCCTAATATCAAGTCTGAACTCAGGAAGTAGACATGAAAAATGAGCAAAAAGTAATAATTTCACCATAAAAAGTTATTGTGGCAATAAGGATGCTCAAGACACAAACTCAGAATAGAATGATTCTAAAACATCTATAAGCAAAGCTTTGAAATAAAACACAGCTCAGGCACAAATTCAGCTAGAATCCCTGGAAAAGAAAAAGAGTTTTAAAAGTTAAATAAAAATTTAATTAATGAAGTGAGAGTGATTCAAGGAAAAAAATGAAAAATAAGAGCTATTGGAAAAGGAATTAAGTGGGGAATGACACAAGAGGTACAAAGCCTGGCCCAAGCAACAAAATCTCTGAAAATTAATATGGACCAAGTATAATCTAATGACTCCAAGAGACAACAAGAAATCTTAGAACAAAGTCAAGAGGCTGAAAAAAGTAGAAGAAAATATAAGGGATCTCATAGCAAAAATAACTAATCTAGAAAGCAGTTCAAGAAAAAAAGAACTTAAAAATCACTGGACTACCTTAATGCCATAATGAAAAAAGAGCCTAAATATCCTGTTTCAAGGCATTTTAGAAAAAAATCATCCAGACCTCTTAGAACCAGAGGGTAAAGTAGAAATAGAAAGAATCCACTGGTCACCTCCTGAAAGAAACCCCCAAAACATAAATTCTCAGGAGTCAAATAACCCCACAGTCAAGATCTAGAGCTTCTAGGTCAAAGTAAAAAACACTGCTAGCAGCTGGAAAGAAAGAATTCAAGTATCAGTGAGCCACAGCCAGAATCCTACATGATCTAGCAGCTACCACCATAAAGAAGATAAGAGCTTAGAATGTGATATTCCAGAAGAATATAAATTTACAACTTATCCTCTGGGGGGTGGGATGAGGAGGAATGGCTCTTCAATGAAACAGAGAACTTACAAGTATTCCTGATATAAAAATGAAACTTTGAAGTTTAAATTCAGGGACTGAGAGACATGAAAAGGTAAATATGAAAGAACAACAATAAAGGACTAAAAAATATAAACTTAAGTTTTAATATGGGGAGATAATACTTGTATCATCTCTAAACCATATCATCATCAGGGGTCATGGAGGGAGTAAAATTAGAAGACCTAAGAATTGTATTATATCTTGATGATCTCAGGAGAAGAATGTAAAGGAGGAAGAAGAGGAATACACTAGGGCAGGAGAGATTATCTCACATAATCAGGGTATGCAAGTAGAGAACTATACAAACAAAGGGGAGACAGGAAAGGGAAAGTTGCTGACACTTGAACCTCACTCTCATCTGAACTGTTCAAAAGAGGGAAGAAAACACACACACACACACACACACACACACACACACAAAACTTGGTACAGAAATACATTTTACTCAATAGGGAAACAGGACAGAAAGGGGAGAAGGGTGACTTACAAGAAGAGTAGATGAAGGTAGGGATTAGTCCTAAGTAAAACAAACTTTAAGGCTGTACAAAAATATCTGTGCTTCTTTTTGATGTAGCAAAAAATAAAAAACTGAGGGGGTACCCAACGAATGGGAATTAGCTAAAGAGGCTATGGTATATACATGTGATGAAATGTTATTGTACTATAAAAAATAATAAAAGGATATTTCAGAGAAACCTAGGAAGACTTATATGAACTAACATGGAGAGGAGTAAAGAGAACCAGGAGAACAATTTATATAATCAGAACAATATGAAAAAGTCAAACAACTTTAAAAAACTTTGAACTCCAATTGATGTTATCACCAATCACAATTCAAAAGGACTAAAGATGAAACATGCAGCCCTGTACAGACTCAGAGTAAGAATAAGACAAAAACTTTTTCAACATGACCAATGTGAAAATCTATTTTTATTGACTATACATGTCTGTAAAAGGTATTTCTTTTTTCATTCTCAATAGGGGGGTTGGGGGGAAGAGAAAGAGAAAAAAAGAGAAAGAGAAAGAGAGAGAGAGAGAGAGAGAGAGAGAGAGAGAGAGAGAGAAAATTTCTTGCTGATTGAAAAAACATATATGTATATATACATATATGCGTGTACACACATTATCTCTCTATATAATTTTTAAAGTGTACTAATGCACATAATGAGTTTAGGCTGATGAGAAAAATTAAGCACAATAAAAAGGGGTGTTTATATAGACATGCTGTTGGAGGGGAAGTGGATCAAAGAAGGGATAGAACTGCTTAGGAGAGATGGAACAGTGATAACAAGGATCAGAGTTACTCCATTCTCATTTTGCTTCAGTTTTCTCTGTAAAGGAGTCTTTGGGCTAAATGGAATAAAAATGGCTAATAAGGAGGTGATATCAAAATAGCTAAGATGATAGTACAAAAGTACCTCTTTGATGACTTCAGGTCATCTGGCTCTTAATGAGTTACATCATCAAGTACTAAAAGAACTGGCCAATATGATTGCTGAGCCATTGTCAATGGTCTCTGAAAGAACAGGCAGTGTGGGAAGAGTGCTACAGGACTAAAAGAGAGAAAATAGTGTTTTGATCTCCAAAAAAGAGAAAGAAGATATTACTGGAACCAGAGTCTGACTTCAGTTTCCAGGCAACATTCTAGAACAGAGTATTAATGAGATGATCAGTGAATGTCTCAGAAAGGAAGTGATGATTACAAATACCATGGTTTATTCAAGAATAGATCATATCAGACTCACCATTGTTCCATTTATAACAGGGTTATTAAAAAAATAGATGAGAGGACTTCTATAGAAATGGCTTACCTCGATTTTAGAAAAGCATTTTATAAAGTCTCTAATGCTATTCTTTTTTAAAAAATATTTTGTCTTTATTAATTTGTTCGTTTACTTTTAGTTTACAAGATTCAGTTCCACAATCCCTTGAGTTTTAAATTTTCTCCCCTTTCCTCTCCTTCCCGCCCCGCCCCCGCCCCCCCCCCCCCCGCCATTGTGGCATGCAATCAAGTATAGGATCTGCAAATACTTTCACATTAGACATCTCTAATGCTATTCTTGAGGAAAAGAACGTGGAATAGACCATAGTAAACTTAGGTAGATTTAAAATTGGTCAAATAAGCAGACCCAAATACTCATTAATGGTTTGGCATCAACAGGAAAGGAGCTCTCCAGTGGAAAAGTCCCATGCTACTTAACAATTTTTATCAATGACTTATATAAAGGCTCAGGTAGGACATTCATCAAGTCTTCAGATGATTCAAAGCTAGGAGGGAGGACTAATACAGTAGATGTCACAGTCAAGATCCAAAAAAAGTATTGGCTGGCTTGATAAATAGGTCAAGTCTACTAAGATAAAATTTATTAGGGCTAAATATAAGGTCTTATAATTGAGTTCAAGTCATTGACTGCACAAGTACAAGATGGAGAGAGGTATGGTTTGACAGTTGTTTGTCTCAAAGAGATCCGGGAGCTCTAGTAGACAGCAAACTCAACAAGATTCAACAGTGTAACAACAGTCGGGAAAGACAATATGATCTTGGGCTGCACTGAAAGGCACAATTTTGAGGGGAAAGGAAATGACAGTCTCCCTGTAGTCTATCCTGGTCAGACCACTTCTGATGTGTATAGTGCTCATTAGAAGGGACACTGAAAGGCTGCAGAAATCCAGAGGAGGGCCATAGGCATGGTCAAGAATTTCAAGTTCATGCCATAAACAGATTACTAAAGGAATTGGACATGTTTAACCTGAAGAATGAAAGGTTCACGGAGAACATGATCACTGTTTTAGAGTATCTGAAGGACTGTTATATGGAAGAGGAATTAGACTTCTACTTAACCCCAAAGGACAGGGTCAAGAACAATGGGTAGAAATTGCAGGGGCAGACAAATTTACATTTGATAAAGGAAAAAAAATCCTAGCAATCAAAGCTATCCAAAAGAATAGGCTGCCTAGTGTTTGGTCATTCAGTCACGTCTAACTCTTCATTACCCCATGGACCATAGCACACCAGGTCCTTCTATGCTCCACTATCTCTGAAAGCCTGTCCAAGTTCATATTCATTGTTTCCATGGCACTATCTATCCATCTCATCCTTTGCCATCCACTTTACCTTTTGCCTTCAATCTTTCCTAATATTACTGTCTTTTCCAATGATTCCTATCTTCTCATTATGTGGCCAAAGTATTTAAGCTTCAGCTTTAGTATTTGACCTTCCAGTGGATAGTTTGAATTAATTTCTTTAAGTACTGACTGATTCAATCTCCTTGCTGACCCAGACACTCTCAAAAGTCTTCTCCAGCATCACAATTGTGGATTGTTGCTATTTCTCCTGGCAACCTTAATTCCAGTTTTTGATTTATCCATCCTGGCATTTACCATAACATATTCTCCACATAAGTTAAATAAATAAGGTAACAAAATATAGTTTTATTGTACTCCTTTCCCAATCTTAAACCAATCAGTTGTTCCATGTTTAGTTCTAACTTTTGTTTCTTTGCCTGCATACAGGTTCCTCAGGTGACAAGTAAGATGATCTGCTAGTCCCATTTCTTTGAGGACTTGACACATTTTGTTGTGATCCACATAATTGAAGGTTTTCGTGTAGTCAATGAAGCAGAAATGTATGTTTTTATGGAACTTCCTTGCTTTCTCCATAATCCATAATCTTCTGCCTCTTTGGAAATAAGCCTGCTCTTCTGGTAATTCTTAGTTCACATATTGCTGAACTCTAGCTTGCAGAATCTTAAGCATAACCTTACTGGCATATGAAATTAATACAATTGTTCAGTAATTTGAATATTCCTTGGCATTGCCCTTCTTTAGGGTTGGGACATAAACTGATCTTTTCCAATCCAGTGGCCATAGTTGTGTTTCCCAAAGTTGCTGGCATAATGAGTACAGCACTTTTACAGCATCATCTTTTAGGGTTTTAAATAGCTCACCTGGAATTCCATCACCTCCACTAGCCTGTTAGCAATGTTCCCAAAGACCCACTTGAAGTCATTCTCCAGGATGATCAATAACCACTCCAACATGGTAATCAGTGATGTTAAGATCTTTCATATGTAGTTCTTTTGTATATCCTTACCATCTTCTCTTAATCTCTTCTGCTTCCATTAAATTCCTACCATTTTTGTCTTTTATCATGCCAATATTTGCATGAAACTTTCCTTTGATAACTCCAATATTCTTGAAGTTCTTGTCTTTCTCATTCTATTGTTTTCTTCTATTTCTTTGCATTGTTCATTTAAGAAAACCTTATCTCTCCTTGCTTTTCTCCATAATTATGCATTCAGTTAGGCATATCTTTCCTTTTCTCTTTCCTTCTTTCCTCAGCTATTTTTGCAAAGCCTCATCAGAGAGCCATTTTGCTTCTTGCTCTTCTTTTTCTTTGGAATATTTTTTGTTGCTGCCTCCTATACAATATTGAACCTCTGTCCATAGTTCTTCAGGCACTCTACCAGTTCTAACCCCTTAAATCTAATCACCTCTACTTCATATTCATAAGAGATGTTATTTAAGTCATATCTTTATTGTCTAATGGTTTCCCCTACTTCTGTCAATTTAAATCTGAATTTTGCAATAATTAGCTCATGATCTGAGCCACAGTCAGCTCTAGATCTTGTTTTAACTGACAATATAGAGCTTCTCCATCTTTGGCTGCAAAGCATATGACCAATCTAATTTCTATATTGACCATCTGGTGGTGTCCATGTGTAGAGTCACCTTCTGGGTTGTTGAAAAACAGTGTTTGTTAATGACCTGTGAGTTATCTTGATAACTCTATCAGTTTCTGCCCTGCTTCATTTTTTTACTCCAACCCAAACTTGCCTGTTATTATGGCGAATAACTCCAGGATCTTTGCCAATAAATCCCGTGCACAGTACTGATGATAAAAGAGATGAGGAAGATGAGGCCCTCAGGTCAGAAAATATCCAATATGCTACTGTGGAAGAGCAGAGGACAACTACAAGTAGCACCAGTACTGATGAAGTGATTGGGCCAAAGCCAAAAGGAAACTCAGCTACAGATGCATCTGATGATGAAAGGAAAGCCCAATGCTGTAAAGATCAATATTGTACAGGAACCTAGAATGCAAGATCCATGAACCAAGGTAAGCTGGATGTGGTCAAACAGGAGATGGGAAGATTAAATATCAACATCTTGGGTATCGGTGGACTTAAATGGATGGGAATGGGTGAATTTAATTCAAGTGATTATTACATATACTACTGTGGGCAAGAATCCCTTAAAAGAAATGGAGCAGCCTCATTGTCAATATAAAGGGGAGAAAAGTATTCAAGTAATCTCAAAAATGACCAAAGGATATCTGTTTGAATCCAAAGCAAACTGTTTTATATCACAGTAACAAAAGTCTAGGCTCCAACTATTGAAGCTGAAGAGGCCAAACTTGATCAATTCTATGAAGGGAGATGGTGGGTTCCAGCAAAGATTCTACCTAATGGGATTCTTTTTCAGGTGTGAATTAGACTAAACGGCCTTCTAATTCTGAATTCTAGGAAGAACATGATATTCCAGACTCTCAGTCAACTATACATTAAAGAACTAGAAAGGGGGGGGGGCGGGGGGGCTAGGTGTCACAGTGATTAGAGCACCAGCCCTGGAGTCAGGAGGACCTGAGTTCAAATCCAGCCTCAGACACTTGACACACACTTACTAGTGTGTGACCTTTGGCAAGTCATTTAACCCCAATTGCCCTGCCCACTCCCCTCCAAAAAGCAAAAAAAAAAAAAAATGGAACTAGAAAAGGATAATAGATTTTACTGAACACAAATATAAGGTTTAGGGGACACATTATAGTTATATTCAAGTTCCTAAAGGCCTTTCATATGAAAAGAGATTAAACTATTCTCTTTGGCCCCAGAAGGCAGAACCAGAAACAATGAACAGAAGTGGCAAAACGGCAAATTGTGCTTGACAGAGGGGTTCAAAAGTGGAATGGACTGTGTTCCCTGTTACTTGGGGTTCTGTTTGGAATTCTAAGTCCTTCATAACTTAGCACCCTCCTACCTTTCCATTCTTCTTATATCTCATTCCCCAATTCATCCACTTTGATCTAGAGATACTGGTCTCCTGGTGGTTCCACGAGTAAGACACTCTATCTTTCCACTGTGGACATTTTCACTGGATTTCCCTCTTGTCTAGAATGCTCTCTCTCATCATCTATATCTAATGGTTTCCCTGGTTTCCTTTAGGTCCCAACTAAAATCCTACCTTCTACAGGAAATCTTTCCCAGTCCCTCTTAATTCTACTGCCTTCCCTCTGTTGTTTCCTATTTTCGACATTTGTAAATACTTGTTTACCTGTTGTCTCCCCCATTAGATTGTAAACTCCTTCAGCACAGGGGCTGTCTTCTGCGCCTTTTTGTATCCTCACTGTTTAACACAGTGCCTAGTGCATAAAAGGTGCTTAATAAATGTTTACTGACTGAGGTTTTAATACAAAAGCTAGATGACCATTTTCCCCTTGCTTCCTTCAAGGTTCAGTTCAACCCTTAGCTACTAGTGTCTTCATTTCTAAGGTTATCTTCCTTTGTCTTTATACAAATTGTGAGAAATGCTAGTAGTTTGGTTTCCACAGATTCTATAGGAACAATGGATGTTGCACAGGACATGCAGGAAGGTATAAATCAGGATGGGGGTGGGGGGTAGAATACCCTATTCAATCATATAGCTGGAAGAAATCTGTAAGTTTGTCCTTGGAAGGGGCCTGAGCTAAGTTGGCTCAAACCAGCTGGGGATCAAAGGACAGTCACCAACTTTTCATTAACATGCATGTTTAACTAGCCTTATGCATAGTAACTGACACACCCTGAATAGAATTAGAGCCTCATTATTCAATCATGGGATGCATGTGGCTCATACTGGTGGGAAGAGGGAGCATATATGTAATGGACAGGTCAGAAAGATTGTAACCCAGAAGAGCTGGGACCAATCCCAGTTCTGAAGGGAGGAACAAGACAGGAAATTTTCATGGAAGCAGCATAAAACGGCTTGCATTTGTCTGATTCTCGGTAGTCTTTTGAAGAGGCTACCCATTTGTTCAGGAGAGAATAAATATAAAATAAAGGTAATAAAAACCTTCCTGGTTTTCCAGCAAGTATTGTTTATTTCTAGACTGAGTATGTTTATAACAATATCATAGGTCTCTTTGTATACATATGTTGTCTCCCCCATTAGAATATAAGCTCCTTAGGGTTGAGGCTGTTTTTGCTTTTCCCTTTGTAACCTCAGCACTTAGTAAAGGCCGTAGTATATATTAAGGGCTTAATAAATACTTCTTGATTTTCTGAATGTTATAGCAGAGATTCTCATTTGAGTATTAGCTGGACTCAAGGACCTCCACACGCTGTCTAGCAATACTAATAACAGCATTAAATAGCCTTAAGGTTGGTAAAGAACTTCACAAACATCTACTTTGATCCTCACAACAACCTGGTGAGGTAGGGGTCATTATTATTATTGTCATTTTTCATTTTAAGAAACTAAGGCTGAAAGAAGTTAAAGTGACTTGTCCAAGGTCATTCAGCTAATCAGTATCAGAACTCAGTTCACACTAACTCCAAGTCAGGCACTCTATCCACCAGTACCACAGAGCTGTCTGGTTTACAAAGAGAATGATACTTTACATTTGAATAGAGATTTATTTTAATTTTCAAAGTGTTTTTACTTGGAATCATAGAATGTTAGAGTAAAGAGGACCCAAAAGATAATTTAGTTGCAGGATTCTTTTTTTTTTTAAAGCAATTGGGGTTAAGTAACTTGCTCAAGGTTACACGGCTAGTCATTATTTATGTGTGGGTGCTCATTTTCTGAGGCCGGATTCGATCCCGGGTCATCCCAACTCTGAGGCTGGTGCTCTTACTCACGGCGCCACCTAGACGCCCCAGCTCCAGGATTCTTAACCTTTCTCAAGTCATGGACAACCCCTATGGAAATTTGATGCCTTTCTCAGATTATTACTTTTTATTCATAATTGAAGAAAATGTTAAATGTCTGTTAGAAGTTACTGAAAATAAAGATGTAATTTTTTTCTCATCCAAGTTGACAGACTCCAGAAGGTCCCCTAATCTAATCCCTCATCTTTAAAGAGGAAAGTGTGTGAAATGGTCCAAAGTCACAAAACTGTTTAGTGACAGAGTCGAGACTAGAGTTCCCTGTGCCAGTCTTGCTTTCTTTTCACTAAAAGTGAAAACACTGACATTATTATTTCATATTCACAATGGCCCTAGGTATAGGTAGGTAGGTAGGAAAATTATATGCCCCTTTAACAGATAACATTGAGGGACTGAGACTTCCTTATGGTCAAACTCCCAGTAAAGACAGAGTCAAAACAAAATCCAGGACTCCTGCCTCTCAACTGAAGGGTCTTTTTTTCCACTAGGACTGCATCGATGATTTCACCATAACACAATATAATCAATGCTATAAGAATTGTAGTGAAATTGGGCAACAGTTGTCACTTTATCCGGGGATGTCCAATTTGTTTCAGTTTGTTAGAGATGCTAAATGTCAAAGGTCTTGTTGGCTCTTTAAGCCATTGTCAAAATTCATGCCATTAGTCACAAATAATAAGAATGAGAAAATGTGGCTCAATTAGGAAAAATCAGACAACTTAAAGTTCATGTAACCATACCAACATATTTTTTTTGCAACCCTACTACCGAATACATAGCAACTTTCAGCCATTATCCTACAAGACTAAAAATCTTAAAGCAACTTTTGGAGAGATCAGATTTGTGATTTCACTGGCATAGACAAGTCCAAGAGAGGAAAATCTCTACCAATGCAGACTGTTCTGCAGCTGACACTCTGGAGAAATGAGAGATTAAAACACTTGCTCAGTGTCCAAGGGTGAGGCTTAAACCCAGGCCTCCTGGCTCTCTCTCCACCATCCCACACTGTCTTTCAATCTTAGAACATAAATCTTATAGAATACTAGCAAACTCTATGGCTCATACCTGTTTTAAACTACATACTTCAGATTCTAGTTTTTTATTTGCTGCTGCCAGTCTTTTATTGAATTGGATTGCTTCATGTACTGCAAATAGATTAAAAAATTGAGAAATATTATATTGTTATATTTTAAATATGCCATCTTATTATTATTGTGCAATCACCTGCCCAGATAAAATAAAAATTAAATCAAAGATAACATGATTATTTACTGAAGAGAATTTGAGAAACATTCAAACTGCCTTTTTTATTGAAAACTACAGTAAAATCCATTTTAATCATCTCCTTAAAGCAGTTTAAATGTTCTTCACTGAATAAATATATACAATGTTTAATGTGTAACACCTACCATTCTGTTCTAACTTTTCATGACTTTCTTTTACCATTCCAAATTGACACGTGATTGTAGCATAATGCTTCTCTATTTCATTCAGTTGCTTATGATGATCTTCTTTAGCCAAGAGGTGTAACTGGAGCTTTTGTTCCTATTTTTAACAGTAATGTTAAATTCTAAATATGATGTTAACATGCAGTTTCAGTACATAACATTAGGCAGATGAATAATTTCATAACAACTAGGACAAATAATTCCAGAGTACACACATTAGTGATATCTCAAAATTATATATGGAAATGTTTGGTTTTATGATATTTCTAAATCTAAAGCTTGTTTTTTGTAGTAATTTTGTTATTCTCATAAGAAATCCACAATGGGGACTATATCTCTCTGGCATCCAATTTTTTATTCAAGATCAAGAGGCAAATGAAGAACAGAAATAAAGCAATTTTCTGTTTAATCATCTAAATGTCTTCAGTTCTCCTTTCTAGTAGAAAAAAAGGCTCATGTTATAAAACAATCAAATTCCTGAATATTTTGATAAATGCTGTAAAACAGTAAACATTTATCAAGTACCTACTATATGCCATGCATTATGCTAAGTTCTGGGGATACAAATAAGAAAAGGAAGGACAGCTGCAGTCCTCAGGGAGCATATAATCCAAAGAGAGAAGACAACCAAGGAATGCTGCCAGTGGGTACCTGATGGAGGGCATGATGTGGAGGAGTTACAACCAAGGAGAGTAGCTGGTGGGAAACAACATCGGCCACCTACTGCTCTGCCCCTCGTTGTGTTTCATTAGTTCTGGCCTAGACCCCTGTAATCCTCTGTTCTTCCCATGTCCAGGATTTCCTCACTTGACAGTTTTGTTTATGTTATTCCCTTATTTAAACTGGTTACCTAGTGCCTACAAAGTTAAAGTCCATTCTCCTTAGCCTGGCATTCAGGGTCCTGCATGCTGTTACCCCAGTTTACATTTCCTTTCCTTATTTCTCCTTATACCCCTATGTTTCATGAAACTGGACTGACTTGCCACCATTTCCTGAACACGTCCTCACTTTACCTCTCACTGCCTTTGTTCATGGTCTTCTTACCACATGTAATATCCTCCCTCTGTCAAAATCCTACCATTCTTCAGGCCCAGTTCAAAGGCCTTTCTCTTAGGAAGCCTTTGATCCTGTCAACTACACAACTTTTCCTTCCTCTAAACCTGCATAGTAATTTGTGCCCCTTTTATAATATCTGCTATATCATACTTTGTACTTATCAGATTCCTTGCTTGTTTGTCTTACATCTCCCTACTAGCCTGTAAGTTGAGAGCAAACAGACCGTGCCTTGTTCATGCTGCATTCCCCGTAGCACATCATAAATGCGGTACACAGCACCCTGATATAGTAGAAAGCTGCTAAATGTGCATGCAGGAGACCTGGATTCAAATCCTGGCTCCAATACTTGATAGTGATTGAGTGACTTAGCCTTGTGAGCATCTGAAAATAGAGGTAACAGTATCTATATTAAGTAGAATTGCTTAGTACCTTCACACAGTTATTATGAGGAAAGCACGTTGTTAACATGAAGATATTACATAAATGCAAGTTGTTATATTAATTTGATTGTCAGGAAGAAAATAAAAAGAAATCTCAGTGACAGAGTGGTCCCCTATCATTGCCTTTGAGAACCCAGGGTCAACTCTATAAGAAAGACTTATCAGAGTAGGTCTTTACAAAAAAATTTATAAAAATCAGATTTACAAATCTTTGGGAGTATATCTGCTAGTTAAAATAAAATATAACCTGTACACCTTCTCACCTGATTCAAGGATATTCAGAAGTCAAAGAAATTTTTCTTAACAGAGTTATTTCTATTGCCACTGAATTTTGGATGCCAAGATAAAAATTCAGAAATAAAACTTAAAACTTTTATTTCCTCTTTTGCAAGTTGCTGTACAAATTTCTTTGGTTAACCTCACTGCCATGATTTTCTAAAAATCAATTTTTTGTCTATTCTTTTAAGAGACTTTAACCTGTGGAGTCATAATTATCAAGCACATTCTAAACTGTAATGACAACCTAAAGTTACATAAATTCATAACATTATTTAAACATGTTGGTAGTATTATTTATAAAAACAAAGCTATTTATCTATATTTTAGTTTAACAAACACTATGTAAAAGTGTGTGCCTATTTCACTGCTTATTTTATTGAATGTTTCAATATTAAAATTTAATTAAATTAATTTTAAGAAAAATTATTGTTTCCTCTCAATCCAGACAGCATTCATGTTCTTCAGAGATAGACTGATATGTAATCACAGAAGATGAGGAGGGAGCTCTTCTACTTTCTAACAATAGCTACAAATGACAGTCTTAGAGAAATGCCTGAGGAGGCAGAGAAGTTAAATGTAACATGGTCAAAGAGCCAGCCTGTGTCAGAGACAGGATATGAACCCAGATCTTCCTGTCTCCAAGGTTGGCAGTGCTCCAAAATTTGCTGATCAATAATTTTCACATGATTACGCCTTTTGGGGCCACACAAAATAAGTCTAATCAATCTCCTAAATGCCCACACTTCAAATATGCCCCCCATGTGCCTATGTATTATTTTATATTGGTTGAACATTTCTAGTTCTTTAGAATGATTCTGAAAAAACATGGTTTCAGGTCCTGTAATTTCTATCTAATAAATTTACATTTCCCTTATTAAACTATATTAAGAACTATAGCTCCCAAAGTAATCACTAATCAAAATTTAAGATTTTCAGCTATGGTAACCTTAATAAGCCAATAGTTAGATTATAAATAGTGGTTCTTTTGTCACATTAGAGTTTGTTACCACTAGCTTGGTTCTTTTTTTTTTAAATAATGACTGTAATTTTTTCATAAGGAAAAGGAATTATTCTTATTGGGGGGAGCAGTTTAGGTTAATGGTTGTTTATTGTTATGACAGTTTCAAGATTCTCTTTTAGGTTACTTAGTTATTCACAGCTTGGTTGAATGGTACCTCCAGAAGACTTAGAAATTCACTAGAAGTTAAATGCTTACCCATAGGAGATAAAAGCAGGGAGAAAACCTCCAGGGGATTATTTTCAAAATTACTTCTTTCGGAGCACCAAATTATATATTTTATATACTAGCGCCCTGAACATTTGATTTACTGGTCATGGGTAAACATCTTATTTCCATTTAATGTCTTGGTCATCTGGGCTTGCCACAGCAGCAAACAATGGGAGTGAATTCTGTAGAGCATTTTGGGATTGCCATTAGAAACTGATAAAAGAGGGTTGAAGTCCTGCCTCTGACACAGACTGACTGTGTGACGCTGGGCATGTCACTTAACCTCTTAGTGCCCCCAGGCAACTCCCTAAGACAATAAATTGTAGTACAGGTGCTAATATGTATTGGTAGAGAGAGTTTCTGACACATATGAAATCATAGAATCACTCAAAAAAAGATTAAAAAGTCATTTAAATTATAGAAGATGAGAATAATTTAAAAAGTGATTTCTAACTTTTTAAATAATTATCTAAGAAATTTAAATGCTTTCAGTGGCTATAAAATAAATATGGAATACATTTAACATTTGCTTTTAGCAATTTATATTTTGCTTTACTATTTACTATTTAGATAAAAACTATGATGCAATTATGCATAACTATTATGCCAATAAGTTCCTTCTTTGAGTTTGTAATTCATAACAAAAGGCAACCTAGAAGTGACACAAACCTATGGAAATTTTTTAAATATTGCAACATCCTTTAAATTATACATATTTGTTTAATAAAATTTAGAAGTGAAATAAAACAAAACACATTTTATGTTGCCTTTGATCTTTAACTTGTAGCCTTATCTCCCAGGTCAAAGGACATATTATTCAATTTCACCATATTTTGTGTAAAACCACTGTAGCGTTGAAGATGACTTTCAGTACAAATGTCATGGTACTTAAAGCTAAACCGGACTCTAGTTTTTCGGCTTCTTAATTAAAATCACAGTTTATAATAGTCTGACAATATTATCTTTATTCTTTCCAGTTGAACAGCAGCAGAATTTTCACAGCTTTTATTCAATCAAGCTTAGCAATCTTTATACAGCTCTCTTTTATTTCCTAATGCAGCAAAAATAGATTTCCAAAAGGCACAACAGTTACTTTGCACAGCTTTGTATTTGATGTCCTAAGAAACCATCCTCTCCTGTTTCCAGCACTTCCCTATACCAAACCTAAATTTAACTCAATAACAAATGTTGCTATCCTCCTATTCTCTAATCAGGCTAGGAAGAGATAAGCCTCTGCAAGAAGTCCTAGGCAGATGGAAATGGAAACAAAGTACTGTACTAGAGGGAAAAAATGCCATTTTCAAAAAGCATACTACCACAGGTAATCACAAGTGGAGAATAAACAAGAATACTCCACAAAATCTTATTTTTTCATGCTAAAATATTAATTTTAAATACATAGCATAATGCTGGGCATAGAGTAAGCCCTCACTTGATAAATAATGAGTCTTTTCCTAATTTTAGTTTTCAGATGCAGCTTTACATTGAGGTACTATAAAGCTAAAATATTATCTAACTAAAGCACTATTTCAAAATGAAGGTTCTTTTTAAAAATCAAGGGTTGTAACATTTTTTAAAATCTAGGTTTGCATATATGCTCAATAATAAGTTCATTAAATGAAGTAGTTTCTTTTAAATGTTACAACTTCTATCAATAATTTCGTAGCTATTAAAAAATCTATTTTAACAAGGTAAAGATTAAGCAATCTCAATAAATTTAGAAAATAATTTAGAGAATATTTTAAATGAGTTCAACCTTAAAAATTATACTAATTTATAAGTACCAACTATTTTATTGATCTCAATCTTATCTCAATTTTACATTAATAGAAAAGAATATTAAGTTGTCCCTTATTACCACATTAGAAATAATAAACAATGCTGTAACTTCCTTACCATTTCATTTACTTTCTTCTGTAAAGAATATTTTGAAACCTTGAAAAATAAGAAAAACATTTGCACATTAGTTACTTTTTACAACTTCCTCCTGACATTAAAACAGCATGTTGTAAACTATGGCACTCATTTTCCATATGACATTTATTTTTTGGTTAGTAAGTCTTCATGTAAAAATGACTGATGCTTCTTTGCACTTCTGGAGAAGTACATTTCACTGCACACCACCACAACCTAGATAGCTGATATTTATTTCAATTTGTGATAATGGGAAATGTGTGGTGAGAGAGTGTTTAAATGGAATAGAAAAAAATAATAACAAATTATAGGGGCAGAGGTGATTGAAAGAAAAGAAAAAAGGATGGAAGGGCAGCTCAAACTGGAAAGACTACCACTCTGATGCCTAATTCACTACAGCAAGATATAATTCCAGGTTAAATCTACCACGTGAATTCTCATTCTTATTCTTTGGACACCACCATTTTCTTTTAAATGTACATTTTGCCTAATAGTTCATAATCAAATTTCATCAAACTCTACCTCCCCAACTAGCACAACCTTCCCAGAGCACTTTATAAATTTTAAGTTTAAATCAACACCTTCTGTTCAGTTGACAATAATTAATGCCAAATCCTATACCACACTAAAAAGGAGCAAAGAAGAAATAAAAGTCTAAAACATATTAAATGAAAGCTAAGACCAAACATTTTTAAATTACATTTTATGTTTATTTTTAGTTTACATCATTCATTTCCACAAGATTTGGAGTTACAAATTTTCTCCCTGTCTTTCCCCTACCCACCACCCTAAACAGCGATCCCACTGTATACACCCTCCCCCAATGGGCTCTCTCCTATATTCTCCCCCATCCCCCCTCCAACTTTCCAGTAGGGCAAGATGGATCTCTATACCCCAGTGCCTGTATATCTTCTTTCCCAATTGCATGTAAAAAAAATAATAATATTTTTTAAACATTTGGTTTTAAAACTTTGAATTCCAGATTCTTTCCCTTTCTCCCTCGTCACCCACCCTTACTGGAAAGATAGGCAATTCAATATAGGTTGTACATGTGTAGCTATGCAAAACATTTCCATAGTGGATATATTGTGAAAGATTGGCTATATTTGCCTCCATCCTATCCCACCCCCCACTTGTTCTATTCTCTACTTTGATCCTGGCCCTTTTCAAAAGTGGGTGCTTCCAACTTCCCTTCCCTGCAACCTGCTCTCCTTCCATCATCCCCCCTTTTGTCCCCTTCCTCCCTACTCTCCTGTAGAGTAAGATACCCTATTTAGTGTGTATGTCATTACCCCCTAAGCCAAATTTAATGAGAGTAAGGTTGACCCATTCCCTTTTTGCCCTCCATTATAACAGTTTTCCCTTGCCTCTTCTATATGAGATAATTTACCTCATTCTGTCTCTCCCCATCTTCTCTCATTTTATTCCTCTTTCACCTCTCAATTTCACCTTCTAAGTATCATCCCTTCCTATTCAACTGGTCCTGTGCCTTCTATGTATACCTGTACACATATATACACATACTCACATATGTATTCATATGCCCATATACCCTCCTATATAGACATGATACTCAGTTTTGTTGGGTAGGTGATTCTTAGTTTTAATCCCAGCTCTTTTGACCTCTAAAATATCATATTCCAAGCCCTTTGATCCCTCAATGTAGAAGCTGCCAGATCCTGTGTTATCCTGATTGTGTTTCCACAATATTCAAATTGTTTCTTCTTGGCTGCCTGCAATATTTTCTCATTGGTCTGGGAATTCTGGAACCTGGCTATAATATTTCTAGGAGTTTTCTTCTTGGGATCTTTTTCAAGAGGTGACAGCTGGATTTTTTCAACCTCTATTTTGCCCTCTGGTTCTAAAACATTAGGGCAATTTTCCTTGAGAATTTCTTGAAGGGATGATTTCTGGGTTCCTTTTTTTTTATCACGGCTTTCAGGTAGTCCAATAATTTGTAGATTATCTCTACTGGATCTATTTTCCAGGTCAGTGGTTTTTCCAATGAGATATTTCACATTGCCTTCTATTTTTTCATTTGTCTGGATCTGTTTAATAGTATCTTGATTTTCATAAAGTCACTAGTTTCCATTTGCTCCAATTTAATTCTGAAGGAATGATTCTCTTCAGTGAGCTTTTGAGATTCTTTTTCCATCTGGCAAATTTGGCTTTTTAAGGCATTCTTCTCCTCGTTGGCTTTTTGAGCCTCTTCTGCCATTTGTGTTAGTCTATTTTTTAAGGCGCTATTTTCTTCAGTCAGGTTGTTGACTCTCTTTTCATGATTTTCTTGCATCATTCTCATTTTTCTTCCCAATTTTTCCTCCACTTCTCTTATTTGGTTTTCAAAATCCTTCTTAAGCTCCTCTATGGCCTGTAACCTATTCATATTTTTCTTGGAAGCTTTTGGTGCAGGAGTTCTGACTTCATTTTCCTCCTCTTGTTCCATGCTTTGATTCTTTTTGTTCCCAAAAAAGGAGTCCAAAGTTGGATTGCTGTGCTTGCTTTGCTTCCTTTGCTTGCTCATGTTGCCACTCAATTACTTACTTGCCTTTTGAGCTTTTTGCCACAGTAGAACTCTGCTTCCAGAGAGGAGAGCTTTGTCCCAAATTGCTGGGGGTTTTACAGCTGCCAGAGCTATTAGTTGGGTGCCTTCTCAGAAGCCTCCACTGGCTCTGGCAGACCCCAGGACCTCCACCCTAGACAGCAATCAAGATCCAAGCAGGTTAAAGCAAGAGCGATTGCCCCTCAGACTGGTTGCTTGGTCCCCTTACAATCTGCAGGCCAGAAGCTCTGAAGCAGCCATGCAGCAGTGGCCACTCCATCTTAGCTGCTTCTCCCTCTGGGGGCAGAGGCCAGGCTACATTCCCAGAACCCCTGTTCCCAAAGTCCACTGACCTCTCACTGTCTTTGGCATTTATGGGTTGATAATTCGGGGAAACTGTCACAGCTGCTGGTGATCCACTCTCCCAAAGTCCCTCCAGCTGGGGCTGGTCATGGCCGCCCTGAGTCTAAAACCACAGACTCACTCGGGGCTGGGCTTGGCTCCCAGAATGCTACAATATGCCCTTCTTGCCAGCCTGCTATGCTGTCTTCAGTGGGAGATTTGTTTCTCTCTGTCACTTTGTGAGTTCTGTAGCCCTAAAGTTTGTTTAGAGTAATTTTTATAGGTATTTGAGGTGGTTATGCAGGCAGCATCCAGAGTTTTCCTGCTTCTACAACGCCATCTTGGCTCCACCCCCAAATGTTATTTTTATCCACATCTTTACATCTTATTATAGGCATACTTGGGTACTACATTCAAGTTTGGTTTTTTAAAAAATATTTATTTCATAATATATATAGAAATATTTCTGTAGGCATACTGACATTTTGAAAGTCAGTATGGATTAAGTGGACTGAATGGTGAGGTCAGGAAGGACTAAGTTCATATCCTATTTCTGATAGTTTCTTACCAGCTATGTACTTGTGAGCCCTTAACTTCTGAACATCAGGCACCTCTATTAAGACTTTTCTACTAAGTTATAGATGGGCTACAATTTCCCACAGGTATGAAATCATAGATTTTTTTGAGTATAGGTATAAGAATGTTTCTTTCAACTATACAGTTTTTTGTAATTCTGGGATAAGCATCTCCCCATCATAAGAAGAAAACTCAGAAGGTACCAATTTTTGCATTATTTATAAAATTCAATCTCAAATACCGATTTTCTTTTGTTTCTCTTTTAGAGGTATCATTCATTTTATGGAATAGATGTAATTACAGAATTTCAGGATCTCAGAGTTGGAAAGGACCTCTGATGCCCTCTGTAACCTGCAACTGAACAGAAACCCAGTCTGCAACATGTCAGAGAGCACTTGGTACCCTTCAATTCAAGGAACCCACAACTTTCTAAGACAACCACTGTTCTACTGCTCTATTAAAGCTTTCTCTTTAAATTAAATCTATATCTTCCCCTACGAAACTTTCCATACATTGCTCTTCATTCTGCCTTGTGTATAACAAGTCTTATGTCAGCACTTCAAATGCCTGAAGACCACAGCCTGTTTCCAATAAGTCTTGCCTTACAGTTCCTGCCACTGCTCTTTGGATCCTTTGGTCTCCCATCCTTCCATCATACTAATCACCATTCTTTTATTGCACCCTGGTTGGTTGATGCCTTACTAAAATGTGGCACCTGGAACTAAACATGATCCTTCAGAAGGGGTCTGGCAAGTGTTGTACAACAAATAGTACTAACATCCCTGTTTTTGAGGAGGCATTCTAAGTTCTCATAAGCAATTTTGGCTTCCATGTCACACTATAGACTTGAAATAAGCTGTGAGTCCACTAAAACCTTCACATCTTTTTTACAGGAGCTGTCATCTAACCTCCTTCATTTTATACTTCTTAAACCCAAGTTTAAAGTGCAGGATATTACATTTAGCTTTGCCTAGTAAAAGATATTTCTGCAAGGTGAAAGTTATTTTCCCACCAATTTTTAGTATGTTTTTAGGGAGCTATCCCCATGGGAAAAAATTTCTCAACATGTAAAAACCTTGAGTAAGGAAATAATTTGGACAGTGTCATAATGAAAGCTGTAGAGCCAAGCCTGCTTTCCCGATTCCAGAACCACTTCTTTTTCAAGAACTGTCCTCATTCCCTTATTTCTCTGTAAACAACAGAATTTTTCACATTTGCAAATTCCCTAGAAACTCCATTTTGACGTGGCTGGAACTTAGTTTCCCTTTCCTCTTTTTGATTAAATGGAGGGCATTAGGTTCCAACAGGAGGCACCGCCATACAATACATGATGTACTCTTTGTCTCTTGTCTCACTTATCAACCCTTTTCATTCTGGCTTTCAACCTCAATTCTTTTTTTTTTTTGCTTTTTGGAGGGCAATTGGGGGTAAGTAACTTGCCCAAGGTCACACGGCTAGGTTTTTGTTTGTGTGTGCGTTAAGTGTCTGAGGTGGGATCCGAACTCAGGTCCTTCTGACTCCAGGGCCGGCGCTCTACTACTGCGCCACCTAGCCGCCCCCTCAACCTCAATTCTGAAGTGAAACTGCTCTCACCAAAGTGGAGAGAAGATTGGGGAGAAAGGGAATAAGCATTTACATAGCACAAATCACGTGCTGAGCTCTGTGCTAAGTGCTTTACACAACAACCCTGAGGGGTAGGTAATCATCCTCATTTTGCAGTTGAGGAAACTAAGGAAAGCACCATTAAGTGACTCACTCAGGGTCACCAGCTAGCAAGCATCTGTAGCTTGATTTGAATTCAAGATTCCCTGACTCCAGTCCTGGCACTCTATCTACTGTATTGGCTAGTTCAACAAAATGACCAGTTATGTCTTAGTCTGACTAAGTCATAGACTGACCAGTCAGTCTTCATCCTCAGCCACTCTCTGGTGTCTAACACAGCATCTCTTCTCTGGATGTTCTTTGACATTGCTCTCCCTTGATTCTCCCATCTGACTATTTTTCCTCTGTCTCCTTTGCTGGCTCACCATCCATACCATGTCCTCTTCTGTGGGTCTGCCTCAAAGCTCTGCCCTGGACTCTTTCCTCCCTACACTCAACACCTGGTGACCTCATCAAGTCCCATGGGTTTAATTATCTTCATGCAGATGACTCCCAGATCTCTATAGCAGCCCCAGTTTTTCTCTTGAGCTCTCATTTCAGATCACCAAATAGCTATTGGATATTTCAAACTGGATGTAGGCCTCTCAAATTCAACATGAGCAAATGAAAACTTATTATCTTTCCTCCAAAAACCCACCCCTCCTCCAGAATTCCCGACTGCTGTCTAGGGCATGAATATCCTTCCAATTGCCCAGGTTTGAAATGTCAGTTATCCTTAGCTTCTCATTCTCCCTTTACTCCACAGATCCAATGGGGAGCAAAATAAGGTCAATTCTGATTCTACAAACTCTGTCAAATCTGTCCTCTTCTCTCTACTCATGCAGCCACCACCCTTGTTCAGAGTCTCATTATCTCTCTTTTATACTATTGAAATGGTACCCTGAGCAATCTCTCTGCCTTGAGTCTCTCCCTACTCCAGTCTATCCTCCATACTTCGGATAAGGTGATTTTCCAAAAAGATAGTTCAAACCATGTGATTCCCCTACCCAATAAACTAAAGGCTCCATATTACCTTTAGGGTCAAATGAAAATAATATTAATTTGACTTTCAAAGGCCCTTATAACCTAACTCCAACTCACCCCTCCAGTCTTGGCATTCATTACTTACCTTCTTCCACTTGACGGTCCAGCCACTCTGTCCTTGCTTCTCCCCAAACATGACACTCCATCTCCAATCTCCATTCTTTTACACTGGCTGTGTCTTATGCCTGGTATATATTCACTTCTCACTGTCACTTCACAAAATCTATTATTTCCTTTAAAATTTAGTGTAAATGCCACCTTCTGCTTGAATCCTTTCTTGATCTCCTCAAGTTACTAATGCTCTTCACATAACATTAATATGATCATACTGTCTCTCTCAAATGAATGTCAGCTCATTGAGAACAGAAACAATTTCATTTTTGTTTTCTTATCCCCCACACCTGGCATAGTGCCGAGCACATACTACACTGTAGATGTAAAAAATGACATAATCTGTACTTTGGGGCATTAGCCTTTCAGAGATGATTTATTAATTAAATTATTCTAATTCTAAAGATATGGTGGTTGCTAGGACTTCCCTCTCTAATCAGAAATATTAAAATTAAAATAATTTAATAAATTACCTCTCACAAGCTTTTACCAAAAATGTAGAATACAATATTTTTTCTTCAATAATACCAAAGGTGCTTAATAAATGTTGATTGGTTGCTTGACTGAATATATTTGTCAATTTATCAATTCAGTTAACTTGAAATTTGCAAATATTAAAATAAAAACTTTAATTTCTATAACACTTTTAAGGTTTTCAAAGCATTTTACTTATATTATCTCATTTGATCCTTATAACATCCCTGCAATGCTATTATAATCTCCATTCTACAGGCGAGGAAAATGAGGCAAAGAGCTATGGGTCTTACAGCTAATCATTGTTTAAGGCACAGTATTATATTCATTTCACTCCCTAGCTGCCTTTTAGATATGGAACTTCAAAATTAGAAGGGACCTTTAGCTATCATGTATTCCAACTCACTCATATGGGTGACTTGCCCAACTATCAGTAACAGTAAGTCACTGACAGAGCCAGGACTCTGGCTAAATCCTCCAGTAGGATCAGCAATTTGGTTACCCCTCTGACTCGGCTGTATTAAGCAAACTTCTCAGTATCTTTAAGACTTGCCTACAGAGTGACTTACACATAAAGTTATCTGAATGGAAGTTGTCAACATTCCACCACACCCAATGTAACACCGCCTCCTATAGTCTAGTAAGTGTTTGTCAAGTACTTAAAAACACAGCTCATGGAGAGAACTCAATAGATGTATCCATCAAGTAATAAATAATTTCTTCAGTGTTTTGGTTGTGGGTTGTTGGTTTTTGGTTTTTATGGGAGGGGGAGGTTAGGGAAAGGGGGTTAGAAGGATCCTGTGACAAGAAGAAACAAAAGGGTAGGAGGGAAAAAAAAACATAATGCAGAAGAATTCTAAGTGATGCACATATAAGGAGTTTGGGTTTTGTCTAGTAATTTCTTTCACTCTAACAGTATAAATCAGATCCTTAACAGATCCTTTCTTTAAGTTTTTCTTACTTGGGAAAAATTTGAACTTTTATTGCTCTATGGTATCCATGGATCATGTTCAGCAGACCATGAGGTACACTATACATCACCTGTACTATGTCATGGGTTGAACAAGGCAAAACAAATCCTTCCAGCTCTTGCACAGAAGGTCAGCCATGTGAAGGAATTTCTTTAGCTTTTAAAATACTCTCTACATTAACCAGATAATTAAACATAAAGAGAATGACAGCAAAAGAAACCAATTTATTTTAAAAGGAATGTTAATAGAATAGAGTGTAAATAGCAATATTAACAAACACTCTCCCTTTATCAACTGGTGCTATAGTTAAGAAAGGAAACTCAATACTTAAGAAAAACATTAATGAGAATCAAGGAATTTAATTTTTATTAAGGCATGAAACCTTATTGGGCCGTGAAAAACAATAATATTTCATAAAAATTAGGGTAAACCTTTGAAAACATCTATAATAATTATTATTGTTTTTCTAGTAACAGATATACTTTTATATCTGTATATATGTGTATATATATGTATGAAACCATCTTTAAATTATTAGAAAATAACATTTCCATCTACTATAGTTAATTACAGTTTTTCCCATTCTTGCTTCTGGTATATATAACTTACTATAGTTTAGCTAAAATAGTTCAAAATAGTCAAAGTATATTTTGGGGGTCCAACAAGAAGAGAACTATAAAGGAACTTGGAGATAATTTTGTCCAGCACCTTCATGTTCTATATAAGGAAACTGAGGCTCTGAGAACTTAAGTGACTAGACCAAAAAATTAGTAGTTAGTTAGGAAAGCCAGGACTTAGCTATCTAGACTTTCTTTTCTTTTTTTTTTTTTTTTAAAGCAATTGGGGTTAAGTAACTTGCTCAAGGTTACACAGCTAGTCATTATTTATGTGTGGGTGCTCATTTTCTGAGGCCAGATTTGATCTCGGGTCATCCCAACTCCGAGGCCGGCGCTCTTACTCACTGTGCCACCTAGCCGCCCCTTTAGGACAATTGGGGTTAAGTAACTTGCCCAAGGTCACACGGCTAGGTTTTTTTTGTTGTTGTTTGTGTGGGTTAAGTGTCTGAGGCCGGATCTGAACTCAGGTCCTTCTGATTCCAGGGCCGGCGCTCTATTCACTGCGCCACCTAGCCGCCCCTTAGACTTTATTTTCTAAATTCACTCTTAATTGAACAATTCAGCTACTAAATATAATTAAATTGCTACAATTCATACTGCATATAAAATACACCCTAAGTAATTTTTTAAAGACTCATGAAGTCATAGTTTAAATAAACTATGTTCTTCACCTTTACCCTATTTCCATGACCACTGAAAAGCACATCTTTTCTAAGTCCTAAAATGTTAGGACTGAAGACAATTCTGTAGGACTTATGATGAAAGATTCTGTACATCCCAGAGAAAGAATTGGTGGGGCTGAATGCAGATCAAAGACACTTTTTCTTTAGTTTCTTTTCTTTTGTGTATGTGTTCTGTGTTTTCTTTCACAGCATGACTTACATGGAAATGTGTTTGGCATAACTATACATATATAAACTATGTCAAATTGCTTGCCTTCTCAGTGTGGAGCAGAGAGAATTTGGAACTCGAAATTTGAAAAAAGAATGTCAAAATAGTTTTTACATGTAATTGGGGAAAAATAAGACATTATATAATATATACATATATGTATGTGTATGTATATATATATATATATATATGAAATGTTAGGGCTCTTCTTTCTTATTTCAGTTTTAGAAGTCATTAATGGCAAAGTATTAGTTAAGATCAGAATCAAGAAATTGTGGGATGATGGAGAAAGGAACACTAGAATGGGACTCAGAAGATCTGAGTTGGAGTTCTACCTCAGCTACCACCTTCTTGTGTGACCAACCTTGGGCAAGTCACTCAACCTCCATATCTTCTTATATCTCTTTACTTAAATCATACTTGATCTTTATAATTTTCCTACATTCATCTTTAGTTTTGAAAACCACCTCTGCTAAAAATCTTTGTCATGTTTCCCCTCAAACCTCTTTCAAACATTTTTAACATACCCAACATAACAAAATATAATAACCAGTTATATCATACTTCTACCATAGTGATTTCTCCACACACTAATACAGTAGTAAAATAAGGCAAACTGAAGATGAACAAAGTAAGAATGCCATTATAACCAATATCTGTCAAAGACTTTAATCCCTTAGAAATAATAGAGCATTTCATTTGGAATCATGATTATGATAGTTATTAATCTGTAGAATATTCACAAATCTTTCTCCTCTTCCTCTTCTTCTTTCTTCTTCCTCCTCCTCCTTTCCCTATCTCATTCAGCAGACACTCATGGAACCCACAATAATCATGGAAGATTTGACCTGCTCCACTTCCAACCTGGACTGATTCACCCTCCTGTGGCACCCCCTGCTTCCAGAGATTCACTATATTGGTGATGGAGTAATCAGATTACTCCACTACAACTCAGAACTCCCAAATTCAAGTGATCCACCAATCTCAGCCTTCCCACAGCAGGGATTACAGGCCTGTACTACAGCAAAGCTAAGTTTTTTAAGGAAGAATTGGTTGGTTGGTTGGTTGTCATGATTCATTCTCAAAGAGGACCAAAATGATATCACTATGGTAGAGGTAAGTTTCAATGTGTCCAACTGTGGTGGCTGATCAGACTGATACAAGCTCAGAATGCTCTACCACATGCTCTTAGCAGGTCGGGCCCAAATAGAAGGCAGATAGTAATAAAAATAACTTTTTTAACAGAATAGATGCAGTGAGGCAAAGTACAAAGCAAAACACTCGAATGAGTCTAGTCTTCTTAAACTCTGCTCTGCTCTAAGCATTCCATCATATAGCTCCACTGGCCTATTTCCTGTGTGTGCCTCACACCTAATAATCTATGTCTTTGTAATGACTCTCTTATGCCTGAAATGCCTTTTCTTCTTTTCTTCCCTTGTTTCCTTCAAAACTCACCTCTAATCTCACCTTCTTCAAGAGGCATTCCCTAGTCCCACTCCACACCCTCAAATGCTATTACCTTCCCCTCTGTGATTATCATCTATGATTGAAA
This sequence comes from Gymnobelideus leadbeateri, assembly GCA_011680675.1. NCBI lineage: Eukaryota > Metazoa > Chordata > Mammalia > Diprotodontia > Petauridae > Gymnobelideus > Gymnobelideus leadbeateri. Next base: position 1,034,068 of record WOXC01006305.1, read on the forward strand.
TGTTTACTCCCCCATTAAAGCTCCTTGAGGTGTTGTGGTATACAATATTGAAGATACATTTAAGAAATATAAAGGTACTTCAGACTTCTGGGTCTTGTGACCAACAAGATGGAGGACTAAATATTTTCTCTGACTTTCAAAACCTCTCAAACCTCTACAAAATAGGAATTATGTTCAAGAGATAAAAATAATTTCAGTTGTTTCCATAGTCTAAGAGACCAAGAACCCTAATGAGGTGACAACCTGATAAACTAATAGCTGAGAAAACTAATCCTTAGAGGGCTCATTCAACACACCCTCCTCCACCTGCCACCAAACTCTGGAAGGGCTTACAAAAGAACTCAACTCTATACAACATCCCCATACACCAAGGAAAGTAGAAAGCCTGCTGTGCCAGAGAAGGCAGCATCACAGTACACTGTGCTATGAAAGTGCTTAGCTTGGAATAAGAACAGGATAACAGCGTGTGGGAATGGAGAGGTGGTCTAACAGGCCTGAATGAATGTCATACATCTGAGGCCACTCCTATTCCGCCCCCCCCCCCCAACAAAAGTCACTTGAGACAGAGACTGAGGTCAGTGAAAAAGTGAATTCCCCAGTGTGGGAAGGGGCAGGCACAGTTTTGAGGTCAAGCACCTCCTCCCCTCCCCATTCCCCACTTCCCTGCCACAGCACTAATACCATTGAAAGGAAAGGAGTAAGAAAGTGAGCAATAAGGGAATATAAAGAAAAAGACTGAAATGAACAGTTACTTCACCTGTAATCCTTTTAATGTTTCCTTCAGTCCTTCTATTTCTTTTTCTTTTATTTCAGAAGCAAGTTGATATTGTCCCTTTAAATAAAAAGTTTTTGTTCAAGTACAAACATCATTACAAAAAGATAAAACTCTAACACTTTAAGATCAAAGGTCTACTTTAGAACTTATTTAACAGAATAAACATTTGTTTGTTATTCTAATTTCTTTAAAGTTTTGGAGTTTTTTTGCTATGAAACCTAAAAGCATTTGTGTAGCTACAAATCATTTAATTAGTGAAATATGCCTACCTAAGAGTCAGTATGATGATTATGCAAAGAGGCATAATAAGAAGTAATTCTAGATATACGAATGCCCAATAATCAAATGCACCTGTGACCTCATAGATACGGCTATTTTCCCCCAACAAAGCAAACTGCAATGCATTCATGCTGGCCCATCCTATACAACTGTGTCCTCCCATAAATTCACCACAGAGGGCGCTCTGAAGAAGAAAGCTTCTTGCTTTCTCTTGATACTCTGAGCTCACCAGTGGAGCATGAAGGAGTTTCTATTAGTTATCTTTCCTTCTTGCCATGTGACAAACTCATGATGTAGCTCTCTGTGGTCCTCCGGTTGAGAGTTATTTTTAATTCATCTGAGCCTATAATGTTTCATGGCATGGCCTCATAATCTTTCTGGCTTTTGTAGGAGAAAGTTGTGGGTGAAAAAAACAAGAGGAAAGACAGGAATTAAGCTGAATGAGAGGAAACTGTAGGTGATTTGAACTAGTAAAGGCCAGAGACTGAATTGAGGAAAAGAATTTTTGGAAAAAATGATGAAAATTTGAAGGTAAAACATCTCCAGGTCCATATACCAGTATAGGTTTTACTTCTGTCTTCTGAGAGAGAAGGTTGAAGGAGACAGAGAAAGGATAAGACCAAGAAAGATGCGAGGCACGGGATGGGGGAAGGAGGAAAGAAAATAACTGGAAAGACAGGGCAAGGCAAATAGGAAAATTCTAACACAAAGTAAATTAATAAGTGGATTGGTATATGGGGCTGAAAACAGACAAGTTGGTACAAGAAATAAAGGACTTCGTCAATTCTAATAAGTGCATTTTTAAAAATACCTTCTATTCCCAACAGCTGCATCTTGGCATAGCAGTAGCTTTTAGCAGGAGGGAAATAAAACCTCGAACAGAATGTTTATAGTTTAGATTTTAGCAAAACATTTGATAAAATGTCTCCTACCATTCTTGTGGAGAAGAAAGAAAAATGCACACCAGCTGATGATATAATTAGATAGATTCAGAACTAGTTATATGGTGGGAATCAAAGAATATTCATTAATGGTTTAATGTCAACTTGGCAAGAGGTCTCCAATGGAGCACCCCAGTGATCTGTGCTTGGACCTTCAGTCTTTAAAGTCTTTTATTAATTACTCAGAAATACAAATGGCAGATGGGAATCAATAACTAACACCTTACATGATAGTTGGGATTGAACAAGACCTGTAACATAAGTTCCCATCAGTTTAACGATCATCTCTCTGTAGATGACTCTCACATCTATATATTCAGCCCTTGTCTCTTTTCCCAAGTTTCTGTGGGACATTTAAACTTGATATCCTGGAGACATCTTGAACTCCAAAAGTTTAAAACTGAACTCATTGTCTTCCCTCAAGCACTCCCCTCATCTAAATTTCCCTACTTTTGTCAAAATGATTTTGTCATCTTTCCCATGTCTCAAAATTATCCTGAACTTCCTCACTGCATATGTCCAATCAGTTGACAAATCTTGCTGTTTCTACTTTCACAACATCTCTCACATCTGAGCCTTCCTCTCCACTCACTTAACTACCACTTAAGCTCAAACCTTCACCACCTCTCTCCTCGATTATCACACCAGCTTCCTCACTGGTCTCTTTGCCTTGAGTCTTGCTCTACTTCAACCTATCCTACACGCTACTGCCAAAGTCATTATCCTCAAGCGCAGATCTACTCAACCAACTACAATGGCTTCCTACTGCCTCTGGAATAAAATTCAAACTCCTCTATATAGCTTTCTAATCCCTATACAGCCTGGGTCTAGCCTTCCTTTTCAGCCACATTGGACATAACTCCCTTCCCCACAGGCTGCAAACCAGACACACTAGCCTTCTCTCTATGCTTTACTAAAGGCACTCCATCTCCTTGCCTAATGGTTTTGCCCTGGCCCTCCCAGATACCTGGCATTCACTTCCTTTTTACCTCTGCCTCACAGAGTGTCTCTCTTCCTTTAAGATGCAGCTCAGGCACCATCTTCTACATGAAGTCTTTCCTGATCCCTCCGCCCCTTCTAGGACCTCCCTCCCAAACTTTGTTATATTTAAGTACATTGCATGTATTTGTATTTGTTTTGTGATGTTACTAGACATTTACCATGTCCAATGCCAATCAACTGTTTCTTCAAAGTAGGCATTTATAATACATAGGTATGATGTTTTTGTATAGTCTACAAATCTCTGGCCTCTCTCATTTCTTATTCCTGGATCCATTTTTTTCTAACATTTTTTACTGATCTTGCCTATCACCACTATTTAATTAATGTTATTAAGTATCAAAGCATGTTAGTTTAATTTGGAGGATTTTATCAAGCTCTTAATAGAATTTCTTTACATTCTTATTTTTTGCAATAGATGTTGATACATAAGCTACAATTTATTTTCAATAAATCAATCGATGAGCATTTACCAACTTACGATGTACCCAACGCTCTGTTAGGCATTGGGGATGCAAAAAACAAGTGTGAAACAATCCCTGCCCCTAAGAAGTATACAATCTAGGCACGAGAGACAAAATCTACATACATATCCACGCTGTTGTTCAGATGTTTCAGTCGCACCCCATGCTTTGTGACCTCATTTGGGGTTTTATTGTCAGATACCAGAGTGGTTTGCCATTTCCTTCTCCAGCTCATTCTTATAGATGAGAAAACTGAGGCAAACAAGAGTTAAATGACTTGCCTAGGAACACATAGTTCTTAAGTATCTGAGGCTAGATTTGAGCTAAGGAAGATGAGACTTCACAACTTCAGACCTGACATTCTATCCACTGCACCACCTTGCTGCTTTGATATGTATGTGCCTATTTTGTAACTAAAAACAGATATAGAATTATTTTAGGGAGAAGGCATTAACAGCTGGGGAATTAAGAAAGGCTTCGTGTAGAAGGTAGTGACTGATCCACACCTTATAGGAAACTAGGTAGTCTAAGAAATGGGAACAGCCAGTGCAAAGGCAGGGAGGTCAGAGAATGGACTACTACACATGAGGGACAGCAATAGGGCCAGTTTGACTGGACTGCAGAGTGTGTCAAGGAGTGCAATGTGCAGTAAGTTAGATTGGAGTCTGGTTGTTTAAAAGTCAAACAGAGGTGTTTATATTTGATCCTGGAGATAATGGAGAGACACCTAACTTACTGGAAAGGGGACTGATGTGGTCAGATAAACACTTTAGGAAAATCAGTTTGACAAAGGTAGGAAGGATAATTTGGAGAAGAGAGAGACTTGAGGCAAGGTGACTAATTAGGAGGCCAATGCAACAGGTCAGGTGAAAAGTGATAAGGGCCTTAACTAGAGTGGTGTCTATATGAATGGAGGAAAGAGGAGATATGGAAGAGATATTGTAGGTGAAATACATAATTTGGCAATTGATCAGACATGTGGACTGAATGACAGTGAGGAGTCAAGGATGATCCTGAGGTTGTAAAGTCAGTAACCAGAAGGATAATGGTGCCTTTGAAAGAAACAGAAAAGTCCAGAAGAGTGGTGAATTTGGGAAAATAGACAAAGAGTTGGGTTTCAGACATACTGAATCTAAGATGTATATGAAGCATCCAGCTTGATAACTATTTTGTAAATACTTATCAAGAACACTGTTAATAGAAAAAATGTTCAATGAAATTGTTTCTTGTTGCCTTTGAAAACACAAGTCAACTTTTTTAGCTGCCTCTACAAGGAGACTGATCTACCCTTCCACTAATCTTCAACATCCTTTGGTTATCTAGTTTCATTTCTAATCAAAATTTCAATTTTTCCTTTGTTGGTTGCTAGACAAGTGAAATTTAGCCTTCCAAGACCTCCTAGAAATGGCTGAGGTAGAGGATTCTAGAGGCTCAACTAAGCTAGAAAATCTGTGTGCACATACATTTTTTCAGAGTCATCAGATGTTCAAACTCCTCTGCCCCTGGACAGATTTCCAGTTAGGGTTTTCTTGGCCATATGTGGTTAAAAAAAAAAAAAGGAAGCCAACATATAAATTTCATATTGCGTTTTCCTTATCAGTGGCTAAAACCACCTGTGTCACTGCCTTGACAGATACAATGACAAGAGTGGAATGAGAACTGAAATTAACCTAGGTTGGAGTGGCTAGATGGCACAGTGAATAGAGCACCAATCCTGGAGTCAGAAGGACCTGAGTTCAAATCCAGCCTCAGACACTTAAACACAAAAAAATAGCCTTGTGACCTTGGGCAAGTCACTTAACCCCATTTGCCCTACCTTCTCCCCTCCAAAAAAAAGGCAGAAAAAAGAGAAGAAGAAATTAGCCTAGGCTTCCAAGTGGAATCCAAGTTAGTTTGGGTCCAGGGCTCTCTGGTGGGGGGCAGTAACAAGAGGAGACCCAAGGCAGTGAGATGTAAACTGGAGTGAATAAGACTAGCAGCTGCCAGGACACAGCCACCAATGAAATCTTTTTCTTTTCTCTTTTTTTCTTCCACTGTTTACTAAGTACTTACTGAAGAAATCTACTTTGAGTTCCAAAACTTTCTAATCTTTTCCTTTTAAGTGCCCCAAACCAGAGATGGGAGAAAAGAGAAACAATTCGAGCTGTAAAGCTCCTGGAACTTACTACCTGACAGCCTTCCATTTTATTGCTTGCTTGGCTTTCTGTGCCACCTAATGGTTTTTTAATAAATCTGTGGCCCTTAAGAGCAAACTGTCAGATCTATAACTTAGGGAGCTATGATTGGGAAAAGAGGAAGAAGGAGGGATGGAGTGACAAATCCAGTGCCCAAGTAGAAAGGTGAGAGATTTTCTATTTTTTAGTCATTTGGGGGCATAATCCAGACCATATCAATGTACCTTTACTGAACCTAGAAATCAGGTTAGTTTCAAAGGGGCTCCCTTAGAGCCAAAGGGGTCTGTTTGGAGAAAGACACAATTCAGAGGCGGCCAAAGCACCATCTGGTGGCCAAGTCATGCACTACAATTTCATAACAGCCTGCTGCTTGCTCTCTCAAGAGGGAGAAAGCAGCAGAAGCCAAGGCTGGACCAATACACTGCTATAGGCACTTGTCATATTCATCACCTAAACTAGTTGTAACACAAGATTCTCAAATATGGATTACCAACAACTGAATTAAAGTTCATAGATGACATAAAAATTTGACTCTTTGTACCTGCTGCCCCATTTTCTGCCACCACTATTGCAGAAGCAGAGGGTGCCACATAGCACTGAAGGCCATTTTTAAAATTTACATTGTTTTATGTATGGTTTGCTGTGACTAAAGAATCCATTACCAAGTAAATTGGCTTATTGTAATAAACATCTGCATGCTCAGTTAGGCTGGTTCTGAGGAAGCAAACTCAATCTGCTCTTGGGACTGTACTCAAAGCCTTCCCAGAACTTGTCATCCCCTGGTAATGCCTTCAAGAACCCAAGGTGAATGGAGGGGAGGGCATTCTGGGGGGAGAGGAGGTTGCAAGTACCCACTATAGAAGAAGGACAGGATCAAAGTAGGGAATGGACCAGGTGGGGGGTGGGATGGGTAGGAGGGAAATATAAGCAGCCTTTTACAATATATCTACTATGGTAATGTTTTACATAGCTATACATGTACAACACATACTGAATTGCTTATCTTCCCAGAGGGAATGGGTGACAAGGGAGGAAGGGAATGGATCTGAAATTCAAAGTTTTAAAATTAAATGTCTCAAATATATATAAATACTATTATTAATACTATTTTGCATGTAATTGGGAGATAAGATGTTCAGGCATTGGAGCACAGAGATTCACCTTGCCCTAATGGTAAAGTCGAAGGGGGTATGGGAGAAGATATGGGAGAGAGCAGATTAGATGAGGGGATATCTTGTGGGACTGCTATTCTGGGGTGGTGGGTAGGGGAAAATGGGGAAAAAATTGTAACTCAAAATCTGGTGGAAATGAATGATATAAACCAGAAGTTAATAAAGCATTTGTTAAAAAAAAAGAAACAAAAATAAATAAGTTAAAACAGTTAAAAAAAAAAAAAGAACCCAAGGTGAACTCAACACAACAATACAATAGAGGAGGAGGACTTTGTGGAGGGGACCTAAAATATCCATTTATAATAAGGTATATAACAAATTCCCTACAGTTATAAGAAGATGAGAGTATTTTTTTCTTAAAGAATGTCTTCATGCTAAACATCACAAGGTCTCTAAATTCTAACAAGTCTAAAATGGATGTTCTCTACTACAATCAGCAACTGTTTAATAGCTTGTGAATTATTCATTTTGCATATCTTAGTGATGGAAAATAATTAATCCCAGGTGAGTAGCCTCCACCTATCTAGCACACTTCTAGGCCATGTCTTCCTGCTTCTACTTGGTATATTCTTAATAAGACTAATACCAAAATTAGTTTATGTAATTCTACCATATTTAAAAAGGTAAATCTCATGGAGGAAGTAACTACAGAGTACATCCAATAGTAAATATTGAATATTTTTAGATTTCTCTACTATCACTTGATAGTTAACTCTCAATTACATTGTAAATTATTAATAAGAATGAATATAAATACCTTTTCTTCTTCCATAGCACACATCCTTGTTTGCAACTTGATAAACAATGAAAAAATTAAAAATACAAAATAGCAACATACCAATTAGATATTACACTCTAATCAACAAAATAAATGTACATTTCTATCATAATGGATATCAGATTCATAAAATCAGAGAATTTTCTGACTTTAGTCTAATGATCTTATTTTATACATGACAAAATTAAATCCTAGAGTGATGAAATAGAAATGAAGAGTAAAAGGCTTGAAAAGTAAAGCTTTTTTAAAAAAATATACCCTTTTCCTACCAGTGGCCTGGGAGACAAAGGACCAGGTTCAAGTTCCAAACTTGACACTAACTAGCTGCGATCTGTTTCCTTAACCTATCTGGGCCCTCCAGATCTGAAAGCATCTGGTTCTGTTACTTTCCTAGCAGAACTCTTTTCTGTTCTCTAATTCCCAGAATCTATAGCATGCCCTATATTCTATAGCATTCCAACCAGCTTCTCCCTCAGCCTCCCACCCTCCCAAATCAGAACAACCTCCAAAAAAAAGTTCAGATTCTCTTGGTTAGGTTGATCTCAGCTGGGAATAAGGAAAAAAGATATAGGGATAAAGGAATTCACACAAAGGGTATGATTAACATGTTTAACCCCGAGGGCATAAAAGCAGTGGCAGTTTAAAAGGAAACTTAGTAAAAATCTAAACGAATCTGTAGTTGGTCAATTATTGAGGAGAGACTAAATAAGAGGTCCTTCCAAGTATCCCTAGCCAACTCCCTAAATTCTTTATAATCAGATATTTAAGATATACAGATAAAGGTATACACAGCATTTACAGGTATGTGTATGCATGTGACACACATACATGTCTCTATGTATATATATATATGTGCTTTTACATATATATACACATCTCTTTTATATACACATATATTATATATACATATGTATGTATATTTGTGGGAAACAAATATGGATATATAGATGTGTGTATATGGAGTGTCTTTGTCCCAATGTGGGAAAGAGGGATAAAGGGAAGAGGAAGAGAATACATAAGTTTAGAAAAAAGCCTGCAATGGGCATCTTCCTTTCTGTAGGGAACACTGACTTAAGTCTGTGTGTCCAGTCATTTTTCAGTCATATCTGACTTTTCATGTCCCCATTTAAGGTTTTCTGGGCAAAGATACTAGAGTGGTTTACTATTTCCTTCTCCAGCTCATTTTACAGATGAGGAAACTGAGGCAAACAGGGTGAAGTGACTTGCCCAAGGTCACACAGCTAGTTAAGTGTCTGAGGCTGGATTTGAATTCAGGAAGATGAGGCTTCCTGACTCCAGCCCAGCACTCTATTTACTGTGCCTGTGTAGAAACATTACAGAAATAATTAGGAGATGAAAAGAAGTTTTGAGAAGTCACAGAAGCTAGAACTCTGGAATCCCAAGTAATTTAAGGCTATGGTCATTCAGTTATTTAAAACTGTTTTCTCAAATATGCATCTGTCCCCCTGACAGTTCTTTCTTATTATTAACTGCTCAACTGAGAGCCTACTTTGTAGTAATCACCTTACCTGAACTTTAACATCCCTATCACCTCATTAACCACCCCTAACTTCTCAACACTCTAGAAATTCTACAGTTTTCCACTTTGTGCATATACACAGGGGCAATGTGGGAAAGGGTGATTGCCAGAACCCTTAGGGTGAAAGGCAAAAAGTTTTCAAACAAATTACTTAAATCATTCAGGACCCAGGAGTACTTCTAGATATTTTGAAAAGATGATTCTAACAATGCCCCTGTATAATTCTTTCTGCTACTTAACTCTTACTGCCAATTTCAATCTATTATAGCTACCAAAAACTTCACCATTCCTTTTCTTCTGTCTTTAGGGAAGATGAACACTAGTAGTGAATAAGACCTTCCTAAAGAGGTAAACATTAAATTTTTAAAATAGAGCTTTTATTCTTTATTGAATTACCTGCTTTTTAAAAAGTGCCATAGCTTCTTTATGCTGCTTTGTTAATGTTTCTTTTTGATGTTGAAGATTTTCCTGTGTTTAAATTGAGACATATTAAAAGAAAATCTCAAAAGAATTAGATGTTATTTTATTTCTAAAGTTTCATACATTTGAAATTAAAAAAAAAGTTAAACATTTCAACTGTATCATTTCCTTCTCTTGCAAGAATTAACTTTATTTTTATGATTAACAGTGTCTAGCACACAGTAAGCTCTTTAAAATACTTGGTGACTATATGAAATTTTGGACTTATTGATTCTCCTGAAATCAACATAAATTATTTTTGATATCACTCTCTTCCCTTTCACCATATGTGCCATTATTCTGGCATAGAAAATCTGGACATAGCTCCCTCCAGCAAAAGAGTTGTTAATTAATGTGGCCCTCTAGTGCGACTCTTTGATTGAATCCAAACTTCACAGAACAAATCCACTTAATAAGAACAAATCTCTCTTATTAAAGGGATTTGCTCTGTAAAACTTAGGCTTGGTCAAAAGTCTGCACCCAAGGACCCAGAAGGCCACATTAGGTCTCAAAGAAACAGGTTGTCCCTCCCCCCTCCATGCCCTGCCCCCCCACCCCCAGGCCACTAGTTCTAGCAATTAAGAGATCATTGGTGATTCTGGAGAAAGTAACTTGGTTGAATGATGAAATCAGAAGTCAGATTGTAGAGGGTTTAAAATGGAGTGAGAGAAGCTTAAGTGAAGATAAGTTTTTCATGGAGTTTGCAGGGAAGAAGAAGGAAGACACAGAACAATGGCTCACAGCAATGGCAGGATCACATAAAGGTTTTTTAAGGATGGGAGAGATTTGACATGTTTTTAGGCAACAGGGAAGGAATAAGTAGATAGGGGGAGATTAAAGGTTATCAAGAAAGTAGAGATGATAGAGGGGACAATGTGTGGTAGATATGGAAAGGGATGGGACTAAATATACAAGTAAATGCAATTTGCCTTGGCAAGGAGAAGGTCCACTTCATGAGCGACAAGAGTAAAGGAGGATATAGTGGAGGAAGATGTCTGAGTGATGTGAGATGAGGAGGTGTAATGGCAACCACACTGGTATACCCAGGATGGCTGCTAGCACAGGTTCTTAGAGCTGCTTCACTAGGAAAGACAGCTGTTGAAGGGGTCAATATTTTTTTAATTACATTCATTAGTTCAGGGGAAAAAATCAGCATCCTGAACTTCAGAGAAAATCCAAACAAAGAAAAGAGAAAATACAAGCAGAGAAATAAAGACCAACAGACAGGGTTTCTAATTGTCTGAGAAATTAGCACACATCAACAGACGGATCCAACTGTCTGACCAAGGCTATTATATACATAGCTACCAGAGAGAAAAGTACCAACATCTAGGTTTTTCAAAATCGAGGGGCTCCTTAACAACTACCCAGAGTCTCATCAGGTCAAATCACAGGAACTCTTCCAATGAGTGAGCTGCAAAGCAAAATGCTAACCTCAGAGTATATATACATACTTCAGGGGCAGAGGGCATCACAGCCCTCATGACCCACTGCCTAATTAAAGGTGTGGGTCTTATTTGAAACTCAAGGAACTATGGAATTGAATCTTGTACACTAAAAATAAACAAATCAATTAAAAAAACAAAACAAAACAAAAAAAGGTGTGGGTCTTTCTGAAAAACAAGCCTCCTCTAATCAAGCTTCCCTTAATGAGTTCTACATGAGCTCTATTAAGGAGTAGGAAAGATCTTATATCCCATTAACATTACAGGAGGAAGGAAGAAGGACCTCTGATTCCTGTGTAGAAAGCATTAAATGTAAACCAGAGTGTTGATAAGAAATACAAAATGAAATCTAGCTTTAGGACCTATAATGACTAAGAATAATCCATTTTATAAAGGAGAAGTATCAAAATGTTAAGACCAGACCACATACTTATTTGGGGAATGGAGGGTAGCACCTGAAATAATACTGTCTGGGGACCTGTAAAGTAGAAGTTTCCATAAAGCAGCAAAGGAGAAGATATATTGAAGTGAGAGAACATGAATATTTAATTAGAAAAATATAAAAATAATTTCTCTAGATTAAAAAAAAACACATCTTGGCTATCAAAAATTAGCAGAGTGCCCTCTAATTATGAAGCTCTCAATCAGTAGACACATGGTCCTTGGGTCTTAAAAGACTAAGGGAATGAATCATAATTTAATCTATACAACATCAACATTTTAAATGTATAGGATTTCACAATATATTAAATATAGATTTCATATTCTTTTATTTGATCCCTGAAACAACCTTATGAGGTAAAGCAGGTCAGGTATTGTTTATTTTATAAATAAGTGATGTTTAGGGGTTAAAGTGACCTACCTACAGTTAATAAACTAGCTAATATTTGAGTCAGGACATGAACAAAACCTACTCCCATTCCTCCACAAATGGCCTCAAGAAAAGCATGATTCTGGTACTAAAGGCATACTGCAGTTCATAAAAACATATCAGCATAGATTTAGAGCTAGAAGGGAACTATGAAGCCAATCCTCTCATTTTACAGTTGAGGAAACTAAGGCTCAGAGAGGTTAAGTGACTTACCCAAGGTCACATAAGAAGTAAACATCCACAACAGGAGCTGAACCCAGAGCCACAGCTGTTTCCAATGTATTAAACTGTAGACTTTATTTCTTTAAATCAAAACCTAATTATTTCCAGACCCTGAAACTGAAGGTTTAGGCTAATTTTCAGAATAATCCTAAAGATAACAATGTTTCGAAGTTTGGGGAAAACATTTACTTTTAGGCTTTTGTCAGTTAAAATTTGAGAATTAGGTAAGGCTTAGCTCTAAGATTTTTATTTTCATGACATAATTTTTAAAATATTTTCAAATGGGGGCGGCTAGGTGGCGCAGTGAATAGAGCGCTGGCCCTGGAGTCAGAAGGACCTGAGTTCGGATCTGGCCTCAGACACTTAACCCACACAAACAAAAAAACCTAGCCATGTGACCTTGGGCAAGTTACTTAACCCCAATTGCCCTAAAGGGGTGGCTAGGTGGCACAGTGAGTAAGAGCACCAGCCTCGGAGTTGGGATAACCCGAGATCGAATCCGGCCTCAGAAAATGAGCACCTACACATAAATAATGACTAGCCGTGTAACCTTGAGCAAGTTACTTAACCCCAATTGCTTAAAAAAAATTTTTTTTCAAATGTAAAATTCCAAATTCTTAATAAGTATCAGAACTCATCTAAAATTTAAGTCTAAAAATTCAAATTGGATAGAAAAATACCCACCTTTTGCCATTGAAGTTCTTGCTTTTCTACAATTATCTTCCTAATCTGCTCTTCATATTGAATTTCTGCTTCCTAATTTTAAAAAATGAAAGAAGTTAACTACTAATTGAAATCTTAAAGTACACGAATGACCACTAATAAGAGAAATACAAATCAAAACAATTCTAAGGTTTCAAGTTTTACCAGCAAATTGGCAAAGCTAAGAAAAGATGGGAAGAGTCAATGTTAGAAAACTGATAATTCTCCTTCTAAATCTCTCCTCTACAGTTCTTATTTCTTTTCCAGTTCTTTCTTTTATCACTCTCATTTCATTTATAATGCCATTCTTTTAGAACTCTTGCATCATCTTTTAAATTCTTGTATCTTTTTTTTAACTTTTGCATCATTTCTTCTAGGAATTCTAATTTACCTTGTGAGCAACTTTTATTTTTCTTTGAGTCTTTGCTTTAGGTACTTTTGAAATCATTCTCCTCTTCTGGGTTTGTATCTTGGGCATCTTTGACCTCATATAAAGCTCTATATCTTTATTTTTGTTTAGTTATTCTTTCATCAATCTACTTGATTAACCTAGCATTGTTGGCCTGGCTGGGAGCTCTTTTGAGGCAGAGTTTGTAAGCCCTGTCCCTCTGGAAGACTCCCCTATAATGGTTTCCACAAAGGGCTCCCCACCTGCCCTGGTTGGTCACATGCTAAGGGGTCAGAAAATCTAGTTTCATCTGAGGTCATGCCTTAATTCCAGATTTACTGGTCTGGGATGTGTCCAGAGTCCAAGACCAACTCTGAGACTTCCTGTGCTATAGGCACAGTTCAGAGTTCTGGTGCTGGGTTCAGTCTGCTGGCTGCTCTAGGAGACCTCCAGCTGTTAGCTTGTTAGCTGATTTTCTATAAATGTAATAGAATACTACTGTGCTATAAGAAATGACAAATTTGATAAGAAGAGAAGCATAGAAAGACTTACGTGAACTTATGCAAAATAAAGTTATAAAGCCAAGAAAACAATCAACTAGCACAGAAAAAATGATTTTTTTTCACAGAAAAAATAACAAGCACAAAATAAGTGGAAAATGAATTTTGCAAAATTACAAGAAACAAGTTTGATCCCCCCAAAAAAGGAGATAGGAGAAGATACTTCCCTCTACTCCATTGCAGTTATGAGGAGTTCACAGGTGTGGAACACTGTACATAATTTCAGATTTTTTTATTTACTGATCAATTTTATTGAATTTCTTCCTCTTATTCTTTTTTGTTTTTTCTTTTTATTAAAAAAGTATCTGTAGGGGTGGCTAGGTGGCGCAGTGAGTAAGAGCGCCGGCCTCGGAGTTGGGATGACCCGAGATCAAATCCGGCCTCAGAAAATGAGCACCCACACATAACCATGTAACCTTGAGCAAGTTACTTAACCCCAATTGCTTTAAAAAAAAAAGTATCTGTTATAAGGGATAATTTTGGAAGAGAGGGATACAGGGGAAATGTAGGCAATGTCAAAAAAACAAAAGTTATCAATAAAATTTATTTTTTAAAGTATATGGATACTAAATCAATAAAATGATCATAGCTCATGTATATGACATATCCTGGTTTACAAAGAATTTTTCTAACAACCTGTGAAATAGGTAGAGTAAATAGTCCCCATTTATAGATGAGGAAACAGTTTCAGAGAAGTTAAGCTACTGCCAAAGCTGAGAACAATCCCTGTTTTCTAATTCAGTCTAATGATGTGGTTTTAATAGTTTTGTCTTCTGATAATACAGGAGTAAGTCAATTTTAAAATAACTCATATTTTGGAATAAAATCTCTTTACCTACCCCTGAAAACAAATGAGGGAGGATAGGAAAGCCAAACTATAAAAGGAGTACTACACTTGGTTCTATATATAGAACAAACAGTATAAAATTACTATATAATGTGGTGCAAACTAGAAAATACTGTTGACTAACTCTCCAGAGTGAACAGGAATAGGGGGCATAAGCATGATCAAATTACTTTTAATGTCATTTTTGGAATGTAATTTTGTTTGTCAAAAGAACATGAATCTAGGTCTTCTTAACTCAAAGCCATGTCTCTATCCAATATACCTTCATTAGCTTTCTTGTCATTTTAAATTATGCGATAATATTCCATTAAATCATAAACACAGTTTCTTAGTCATCCTCAGTTGATGGACACCCAACTTGTTTCCACTGCTTTACTAATATAAAAAGTGTTAATACAAATAGCATGGTACATATCGAACCTTTCTATTTTTCAGCCACCTTAGGATTCAAGCCCAAGGGAATAAACAGTTTAGGAAACTTTTTCCTCTAATTCCAAACTGTTTTTGAAAATAGTTGAACCAATTTATAACCCCAGGAACTGCCACACTCAGCAAAAGATTAATATTTTTGTTAAGCTAACACAAATTGTAACTAGGAGCAACAATAATTCAGAATATAAACTCTACAGTAGTCTTATGGAGGAGAATAGCAGATCATGAACGGTATTTTCTTAAAAGTACCGGCCCTGGAGTCAGGAGGACCTGAGTTCAAATCTGGCCTCAAGCACTTAACACTTACTAGCCATGTGACCTTAGGCAAGTCACTTAACCCCAATTGCCCTGCCCTCCCCCATCCAAAAAGAAGAAATCAACAAGAAATGCTAGAGACAAAAATAAATTTGCAGAGAGTTTGGTACAGACTTAATTAAACCAGATCATCTCAGGACCATTTAAAGATGAACCTGGAAAATCAACAAAAAGGAAAAAAAATGGAAAACATCTGTCAAGATTTTTCTAACAATTATTTCCTTTGTTAACAACAGTGGAACCCCAGCATTTGTATTATAACATCACATAACATCACACACATGATGTGTGAAGAAGTAGAAATGGTACTAAATAAAACAAATACAAGTAGCTAGACGGGACCAATTATACATTGAGAATAAAACACAATTTCAAGATCACTGAAGAACTGATTCTCAAGATACATGAAATAAAACAGAATGCCAAATTACTGAAAAAAAACCACAGATACTATTACTTTCAAAAAATTGCAGTAAAAAAGACATTAATAAATACCAACCAACATACTTACTTTTTCATACCTATATTTCATACCTTATGAAGATAAGAATAATCTTCACACAAACTGAGGAGTCTGATGAAAACAGGAGATGGGAACACATATGGTTTTGCAAACAATATTCTCCAATAGTCCACAATCATATAATGGACAAAAAGGTTTAGAGATTAACTAAAGTACTGAAGTATCATTCTTTCTATGTCTTAGTACCTTAACAGGCTATGTAATTTTAAAAAAATGTTATGATGTATATATAAGGCTACTGGGTAGCACAGTGGATAGAGTGGGCAGGCTTGGAATCTGGGAGACCTGAGTTCAAATCCTGCTTTAGATACTTTCTAGCTGTATGACTACGGGCAAGTCACTTAACTCTCAGCCTCAGCTTCCTCATCTGAAAAATGGAAATAATAAATAGCACCTAAAATAAGATTGTTGTGAGGATCAAATGAGATCACATAATCACCATGCAAATTTCAAAATGCTACATGTTAGGTATTATTATAAACAAATATTATTGATTATTTTCTAAAAATCTGACTTTCTTAGGACATAAGAAATGAGACAATCATTATGAAAAGGCAAAGTAAAGTGAAGTTTAAAGATGTAAGGTATTAGGGCAGGCAGGTGGTGCAGTGAATAGAGCACCAGCCCTGGAATCAGGAGGACCTGAGTTCAAATCTGGCCTCAGACACTTAACACAAAAACTAGCCGTGTGATCTTGGACAAGTCACTTAACCCCAATTGCCCTACCTCCCCCCTCCAAAAAAAAAAAAAGATGCAAGGTATAGTAAAAGGAACAAGCAAAGGATTTAGAATACAAATACCATACCTTGGCCCAAATCCAAGATTTGACTATTTAGTATCTATGTAATCTTGGGCAAGTCAGACATTCATAAAGCATTTATTAAATGTGTACTTTGTGCCAGTCAATCAATTAATCAATCAACAAGGATTTAATAATCACTATTATATTCCAGGTACTGTATTAGGCATTGAGGATACAAGGATAAAGAATGAAGCATAGGGCGGCTAGGTGGCGTAGTGAGTAGAGTTCCGGCCCTGGAGTCAGAAGGACCTGAGTTCAGATCCGTCCTCAGACACTTAACGCACACACAAATAAAAACCTAGCCGTGTAACCTTGAGCAAGTTACTTAACCCCAATTGCCCTCCAAAAAGCAAAAAAAAAAAAAAAAAAAAGAATGAAGCATCCCCTATTCATATTAGTTCATTCTAATGGGGAAGACAATAAGTATATATAAAATATATGTAGTCAGTCAGTCAACTAGCATTTATTAAGTGCCTATTCTGTGCCAGGTTCTTGTGCTGGAAATACAAAGATAAAAACAAACCAATCCCTATCCCTAAGGATCTCACAGTCTAATGAGGGAGATAACATACAAACAACTACAAACAAGGTACGTAGAGGATAAACTGTAGGTAAGCTCAGAGGGAAGGCTCTAAGATTAAGGAGGACAGGGAGAAACTTCTTATAGAGGGATGGACTTTAGCTGAGACTTGAAGGAAGCCAGGTAAGCTAGGAGGAAGAAATGAGGCTGGAGAATGTTCCAGGCATAGAGGACAGCCAGCAGAAAGACTCAGAGTTGGGAAATGGAGTGCTGTGTATAAGGAATAGCAAGAATGACAATGACACTTCACTACAGAGTAAAGATATAGCATATATATATGCAGATCTACATTACAAAGAAATATGTAGCAATATATATATATATATAAAGATATACAACATAAATATAAAGTTAATAAAACTTGGGATATGTGTATATGTGTAGACAGATACATACAAAAAAAAATCATTAAATACAGTATGGGAATCATTAAATAGTATGGGAAGAGCACTAGCAGTTGGGGAAGGAAGATCTGGAAAAACTTCATGTAGAAGATGGTGCCTGAGCTGACTCTTAAAGATATGAGGCAGAGGTAAAAAAAAAAAAAATAGAGGGACTCCCAGGCATCTGGGATGGCCATTAGGAGAGGACATGGCTGTTTTGAGTAGGGAACAGAGAGAAGGCCAGTTTGGTGACTGCAACATGCGGGAGAGGGAGCAATGTCCCACGTACCCGAAAAGGAAGGATGGGCCCAGGTTCTGTAAGAAAAACTAAGGGAGTTCAGATTTTATTCTAGAGGCAATAGAAAGACACAGGAGTTGGCTTAGCAGAGCAATCTCTTGTGCAGATGTATACTGAAGGAAAATGTCTTTGGCAGCAATGTACAGGACAGGTTGGAATGCAACAAGAATTGAGGCGGAGGGGCCAATGAGGAAGCTGTTGTAATAATCCAGGTGAGAGGTGATGACAGCTTAACCTAAAGTAGTACCTGTGTGGGAGGAGAGAAGGGGTCAGATGTGAGAAATGTTGTGAAGGTAGGAACAGCAAGATCTTGCAACTGAATATACATATGGGGTAAGGAAGAGTGAAGAGTGCTCTGAATAGTACCGAGATTAAGAACTAGAAATACCAGAAAGATGACAAAATCATTTTGAAATAAGGAGGGAAGTCTGGATGAGGAGAGGCTTTGCGGGGAAGACAATGAGTTCGGTTTTAGATATTTCTGGGACTTCCAGTTTAAAATATCCAATAAGTGTTTGGTGTTTCAGGACTGAAACTTGGAGAAAAAGATGAGGGTTGGTTACATTTCAGTTCAAATGTCTCCACTAAAATAACTAGTTTGTATCTGGTTACTAAGTGGCTATTTGACTACAATAAGTAACCATTAATTAGGCAGTCAGAATAGTCAATCTGTGCATGTATATGAAACTTGAATATTCAGCTGTTTTAAATAACTTTAAAATAGCCTTCTTAGCTACATTAAATCTATTATGGAACAAAGAGTCTTGTTATAGACAAAAAAAAGATTAGCAAACAACAATTTCAACCTTGAGAGGAGACTCCCTCTGCTATAGTTTCTGCTGAGCCTCAGTTATCTACAGAAAGGGAGGACCCCAGGAATACACAGTACTGTTCTTGGCAACTTTGCACCTCTTGACCTTATTAATGATGCCAGTGAGAGGATAGAGCAGAGGCCCACAAGCAGCTCATAGACAAGGACCTATTTGTCTATAGCCTTAATAAAGAATGGCTTCCTGCCCAAAATACACTGACTCCTAGAGCCCGGCACCTCCCCTGCATCCCACCTTTATCAATCAGTTAACAAATGAAGCTGTCAAAAAATGTTTGCTGAATGCTATTATATTTAATGTGCTGTGATAGATGCTGTGGCTTCCAAGGTCCCTTCCAGTTCTAAACCTATGACCCTATAAAACATAATCCTTTCCCTTAACAGACTTGTGACCAATTGGAAAGATAAGACATACATATGTCACTCACTGCCTCAAAATTAACTTTTTACAAGTGCCAAAAGAATAATACAGACAATAGTGCTTCAGAAGAGGCACCAGAGAAGGGAGAAATCACTGTGGATCAGGGTATTCAGAGAAGACTCAATAGAGGAGCTAGAACTTAAGCATGCCTTAAAGGTAAGAGCGATTCTGATAGACAGAGCTAGGGGAAGCCTCCCCACCCCCACCCCCAATATTGGTACTAGATCCATGGCAGAGGATAAATGAGTGGGTAGCATAGGTAACGTTTTGGATCTTCTTAGCTCCTGCTGGTACCCTTTCTTCCTTCCACCAAACACAGTATCATAGATCTATAGCACAAAATGACCATCCTGTGTCCCACGCTTACTCTCACCTCATTTAATCATTTAAAACTTCAGTGAATCCAGTCATATCAATGTGGTGTTCCATTCAAGAGTACAAACTGTCTTGCCAGTTTTCTTACACGTTCTTCTCATCAATGTACTTTGTGGCATTAGTGGCCTTCTAGCTATTTCCTATACACAATCCTCCATCTCCTATCTCAGAGCCTTGGCATTCACTAGCTCCCATGCCTGATATACTAAAATATAGAATAATATATTATTATTCTCTCCACTCTTCACTTCCACCTCTTGGAATCCCTAATTTCCTTCAAGAGTTGGCTTGAGTTCCATCTTCTCATGAGCCTTGTCTTACACCATCACCCCTTTATGCTAGGGACCCCCACCCCAAACTACCATATTAATTTGCATATATTCTGTTTATACTTGTAACATACCCACTGTGTCTCTGTTCCCTCTTCTCCACATCCTATCCCCCAGAATGTAAGCTTCCTGAAGGCAGAGGCTATTTCACTTTTGTGTTTATATCACTCTGTGCTTAACATAGTCTGTGCTGGGGCATATGGTAGACATCTATTAAATGCTTACTGATTGACACTTTCATGTTAAGGAAATCTTTCCCATGCATTCCTATGACTCATCCACAGAGAATCTGTCTAATTCATGGGATACCTTCCCCTGGGTTCAGCACATTCCATGAGTACTAGTAAAGCACTTAACCTGCTATCCTACTCTAGTCAGGTGACTAGCCCATCTCATTTTCTAATATAGATATTTCATTCTACAGTAGCTTCTGTGGGGGGAAAAGGGGTGATACTATGTGACTTATAGGCACTGCCCTCACTTTTCTTCATCATCCATTCATTCCTACTACCCTTGAGATAGTAGGTATGAAGGCCATGCCTAAAATACCACCTTCTATTACTAGACACTAACAGCAACCCTTGCCAACAGCTGTCATCCAACAAATTTCTATATATTTTTTTAATTCTGAATTATTTTCCCTTCACATCTATGTGCCTAAATTGATTTTTCATATATGTAATTAAATTCAGTCAAATACTCCTTAGCATTAACATTTTTAATTAAATTTATCAGTAAATGGAGGCAATTTTTCATATAAGGAATTTCTACCTTTTAAATATAAAACAGGGCACTTCTACAGTACTGATAACACTTCTACTTATTATGTGGATATAAATATTATGCTTATCTCTGGACTGCCCTGAAAGGTCCTTAGGAATTCTGACATGGTAAAGACTGAGAGCTAGAAGCTTTAGAATTGTTCAGGGGCAGACTATCAGCAGCACTCTCATTTGATGGGTAAAAAGCATAGAACTGTGGCAATAACACAGAACTTGGAGTCAGGAGCCCCAGGTTCTAGCTCTGCTAATAACCCTACTGTGATTTAGAGCTGTTTCCTCATCTGTAAAATGAAACTGACTGGAGGACCTCAAAGATCCCTTCTAGCTTTGACATTTTATATTTTTAAAACCCACTCCCCTTGTCTTTACTCTGTAAACACAGCACTCATACTTATGATTATTTCCTAATTATTTTCCAGATATGGAAAATGTTCTGTAGCACCTAATAAGGAGAGAAAATAAAATAAAATAAGATCGGGACGGCTAGGTGGCGCAGTGAGTAGAGTGCTGGCCCTGGAGTCAGAAGGACCTGAGTTCAGATTCGGCCTCAGACACTTAACACACACACAAACAAACAAACAAACAAACAAAAAAACCTAGCCATGTGACCTTGGGCAAGTTACTTAACCCCAACTGCCCTCCAAAAAGCAAAAAAAAAAAAACTATTAGGGGCGGCTAGGTGGTGCAGTGAATAGAGCCCCGGCCCTGGAGTCAGAAGGACCTGAGTTCTGAGCCGGCCTCCAACACTTAATCCATACAAACAAAAACCTAGCCGTGTAACCTTGGGCAAGTTACTTAACCCCAATTGCCCTAAAGGGGCGGCTAGGTGGTGCAGTGAGTAAGAGCGCCGGCCTCGGAGTTGGGATGACCCGAGATCAGATCCGGCCTCAGAAAATGAGCACCCACGCATAAATAATGACTAGCCGTGTAACCTTGAGCAAGTTACTTAACCCCAATTGCTTAAAAAAATAAAATAAATAAAATAAGATCAAATTTTTGTTCCTATGCTAAACAGTACTTTGCTACCACAACAAATTTCATTTGTATCCCAATATAGAAACAATAAATCCAAATATTCCCCTTCATTCTGTCATGAGTAATAAAAGGATGATTTCATAGAAGGAAGAATATAATCCCAAATAATTTCAGTTATAAATGTAATTAAAATATGGTATTTAAAAACTGTACACTAAAAAACAGATTGCGGGGTGGCTAGGCGGTGCAGTGAATAGAGCACTGGCCCTGAAATCAGGAGGACCTGAGTTCAAATCCGGCTTCAGACACTTAACACAAAAAACTAGCCATGGGACCTTGGGAAAGTCACTTAACTCCAAATGCCCTCCAAAAAGCAAAAAAAAAATTTAAAACTAGATTGCAAATATCTTAATATTGTGAACATTCTTCATAAGTCAAAGTTTTATAACTAAATTGTTGAACAAGTTATTATACATTGATTAGCAATGCCTTGAGTTTAAAGGATGTTCCCTGTTCCACCAAAGCTCATTTTAAATACCAGGGATATTCTTTAATTTCAATGATTCTCTATAGCTACAAATTAAGCAACACCAATATCCCAAAAGAATGAAAATTGCAAGTAACTCAAAGGCCAACAGATAGATAAGTTGTGGGAGTGAGGAGATTGCAGCACATTGCCAAGGATGACTTGTATTAAAAGTGATCTAAAATAACAACATAAAAAAGCATGTAAGACTAGAAAAGGTACTCTGGGCATACTGACTACCACACTGTTACTCAAAAAATGTTTAAATACCTAGAGAAGCTTTCCTGCACATTAGATTCTCTACAGAAGATTTCTAGAAAGACATGGAAAAGGTAGGATGATGGGGTGGCTAGGTGGCGCAGTGAATAGAGCACTGGCCTGAGTTCAAATCTGGCCTCTGACAAGTAGCACAAAAACTAGCTATGTGACCTTGGGCAAGTCACTTAACCCCAACTGCCCTCCAAAAAAGAAAAAAAAAAGATAGGATAAGAAGATGTGAGAATATTGTGATTCACATCAGTGGAAGGACTACCTGTGTTGATGAGATCCCAAATCCATCCAAGAATTGGAAAATTAAAGTTTATGACCCCTTTCAAGACTACCTCCCAACTCCCACTCACACTGGTAAGCTAGGTCACCAGAAGGTGGCTACTACTTTTCCCCTTCAGGGATCTGGCAGTAACACTGAAGGCTATGAATGGTTTTTCTAATACTATCACTCACAACCCCTCACCATTGTTCCCCAATATTGACTAACCAGTTGATATTTTCCTAATATCATGTAACCAACTTACATCAATTAACTATTACAAAGAAAATATGTACTAAAAAGATGCATTAAGAGCCAAAATACAAACATCCTCCCAAAAGTCTGGGACACTTTCTCCCAGAAGTACATATGGAGCCAAGGGAAAAATGGGCTTAAATTCTGAAAGAGGACAAAGAGTTACTAAGCGCTGCTGGTTACTGGAAGTCCTTTTCTCCCTTCCTGGAGTCTTCATGAAATTCTCCTTTAGTATCACTCTCAGTTGGTTTCTTAAGATTGGCACTTAACACTGAAGCTGCTTTTCCTCATTGTATCTAGTTTGTCCTTAGTTCTAAATGCAGATGCTGCCATCAACCTTTAGGGACACTCTTACCATCACCAATGAGAAGTCCAAATCTTCTGACCATTTGAAGTTCACAGCAGTTGGAAAGTAGGAAAGAGAGAGTCTTTCTTTCTCCCGCACACAGTTTCCTCTGGCTTGGCTAGAAGTGTCATACACCATTGGGTTGGCCTGCTATTTGAATGGCAGATTCCCAATGGCTTATTACTCTTTTATCCATGCTCCAAAAGACCTTGATCAATTCTCTTCAACCAATCTCAGCATACTTTCTGTGTAACATCATCACATTTTATCCCATAGGTTAAAGCATTTCACTCTTCCAAATTAAGGATTTTTTTCACAACTAGTATATACCTCTAGTTAATTTATTTATTCAACAGAGGTATCTAGGAACTGTGGGGTGACTGATACTGTTTGATGCAATCTGAGAAGTCAGAGATGTCCAAAAAGTCTTGGGCCTATTGTTTCCAACTGCACGGGGCAGACCCCAACCCTTACAAAAGTTTCATAGACACTTTAATGAAGAGTCTATAAAGCAGATATCAATTGCACTTCACAATTAAGGACTTTTTCCTATAGGTTACTGATTTTTTACCACAGCACGTATCATCATACAGTTATTTTGGCTTTGGTTAGGTCTGAGTTTTGGTTGGGTATGACTGCATCCCTGTGGGAAGCTACCTATGTGGAAACACCCTCTACTGATAGAGGTTAGCAATTTATCTACAATTGATCATTTCAGAACTTTGCCAAAAGGTTAATAAGAATTCTCTTTTCCCCTTTGCTAAATTCTGCTAAAAGTTCTCCTAAGAGTTATCTGACTTGATTTTCTTTCTAAAACTTGGTTGCTAGCAGGATTCTTATTCGGTCTTTTCTTCTGCAGACAAAATCTCTCCAGTTCCTCCAACTTATCCTAAAACAGCATGTTATTTCAGTCCAGGTAGATGCTGGTGCAAAGTGATGGATTAGGATATGGAGAGACTGAGTTAGTGAGGCAAACAGTTAAAAAAAAACAATACAAAAGAAAAAACCTTTTGCTGAATACAAACAAATATTTGGAAAGAATAAAAATAAAGGGGCGGCTAGGTGGCACAGTGAGTAGAGCGCCAGCCCTGGAGTCAGAAGGACCTGAGTTCGGATCCAGCCTCAGACACTTAACACACACAAACAAAAACCTAGCCGTGTAACCTTGGGCAAGTTACTTAACCCCAATTGCCCTCCAAAAAGAAAAAAAAAGAATAAAAATGAATGTGTACAGTTCCTCAGATCATTAACCTATAGGAATGCACCCAGACTGATAACAACTGTCTGAGCAGGAAAAAAAAAAGTCAGTCAGGTCCAAAGAACTATATCCTCTTCTTGATGCTGGCTTAGATAAGATACACCCAAAAAGTGGCCCTTCATGCATTTCACCAATCCTCTTTCTACGTAATAGATACCTATGTGTTTTATGTCGCTAATGTTATACAGAGTCCAAGGTCTAATCAGAATAAGTAATGCCTAAGACACATGGTCTCAAGGCTCTTCACCATCTTAGTTCATTTCAGCACCTTCTCCGATTTATCCATGACCATCCTAAAACACAACACTCAGAACTAGACACAGTATTCAAGGTGTGACAGAGGACAAAGGGCAGTGCCACTATCAACTCCTTCAATCTGACCACTACATTTGTTTACTATCATTTAAGATAACATTCATTGGCTTTTTCTGGCTGCCACATCACACAAGTGCCTCATACTGAACATATAGTCCCAGAAAAACCACTCTCTTGATACCTCTCTTATATTGTTATCTGTGAAGTTGATTATGTTTATTACTATGAAGTATTTTTCATTTGAATTTAGCAAACATGAACATTTCTTTATACAAAGAACAGAAAACACAATGTAAAGTTGTGAGTCTCTGGTTTAGGGTTTTTTTTAATGTATACAATGCAGTTTTAAGGACTTCTGGAACACCGTGTATTAAATTTAACACAGTAGTAACAAAGCTGACCTACTTTTCTATTCCCCCTTGAATTTCCTTCCATTCTCCTCTGTGTATATTTTTAACATTTACTGATAATTCTATTCTTTGTTAAATTTTTTTGCATCTCTATCACTGCTCACCAACTAACCATTCCTTTTTCCCACCATAACAGAAGGCCTTCACTATGATCAATAGGTATAATCACCACTATTAAATCTGTTTGCCAAGATGATTAGGGAAAAAGAAAAGACCTTATACATTCTAAAATATTTATAGCAGCTCTCTTTGTGGTGGCACAAAACTGGAAATTGTGGGGATACTAAAAAGTTGTGGTATATGATCATGATGGAATACTACCTGTGCTATAAGAAATGATGAGCTCAGTGATTTTAGAAAAACATGGAAAGACTTACATGAAATAATGAAAAGCAAAATGAGAAGAACTAAGAGAACACTGTATACAGTAGCAGCAATACTGTCTTAAGAACAACCTTAAGTCAGTAATTCATTTTGAGTATTATAAATATTCAAATCAACTACAAAGGACCTATGAAGGAAGATGCTATCTGCTTTCAGAGAAAAAACTGATAAATAGAAGTATGTAGAGCATAGCTCTACATATATATGTGCATATATACATATACTATATATATTTCTCTGTGTGTATGTGTGTATGTGTGTCTGTGTGTATCTAATGGTAGCCATCCTTAGGGCAGGGTAGGGAGGGAAAAATACTAAAAGTGAACAGCACAGGATAAAAGAAAATTTAGAAGGAAGCATAGATGACAGAGTACCTTTGAAAATGATGTGTAATACTTATCATATAGCTTTTGAAAAAAAAGAAAACTGTCAAATGTTAAAAAAAATGAAGAGGTACAATCAAGTAAAACAAATGAACATACCGGCTATTCGCATCTTATTCTGGACATCTAGTCCATCACCTTTCTACCAAGAAATAGGCAACATAATTCATCACCAGTTTTCTGGAGTCATGAATGACTACTGTAAAGGGTTCTGCTTTCTCCAAGTTGTTTTCTCTTACATTGTCATAGTTACTGTGTACATTGTTTTCTTGGTACTGCTCATTTCTCTCTGAGGTTTCTCTTAATCCAGAATAGCTATCATTTCTTTTTTCATCTCTTTTTATCATTTCTTTTTATTTATTTTTACTTTTCAACAGTCATTTTTATAAGATTTTGAATTACAAATTTTTCTCCTTCCTCTCCTCCCCCTTCCTCAAGACAGCATGCAATCCAATATAGGCTATACATGTACAATCATATTAACTTGTTCAGCCATTCCCCAATTAATGGGCATTCCCTCAATTTCCAATTCTTTGCCACCACAAAAAGAGCTACTATAAACATTTTTTGTACATTGGGTCCTTTTCTCTTTTTTATGATCTCTTTGGAATGCAGACCTAGTAGTGCTATTGCTGGATAAAAGGGTATGCACAGTTTTATAGTCCTTTGGGTATAGTTCCAAATTGCTCTCCAGAATGGCTGGATCAGTTTACAACTCTAGCAACAATGCATCGGTGCATCATTTCTTCTAGAACTATAATCGTCCATTTATTTATATTTATATTCCATAATCTGTTCAACCATTCTCCAATTATGGTACCTACTTTGTTTCCAGTTCTTTACTACAAGAAAAAGACCTTCTACAAATACTTTTGCATAGATAGATCCTTTTTTTATTTTAACTCTTTAAGGAGCATGCCTAGTAGTGGCATCATTGGGTCAAAGGTATGCAAAGTTCAGTGACTTTACATACAGTTCCAAATACCAATAGAGCATTAGTCTATCTTCCCAAAGCATCCCTCAGTAATTTCCTTTCTCCAGTTTCTTTGAACCCAAGAAACTTGGAAGATCAACAGGAAAGGTTTGTCTCACTCAGGTAAAGGAGGCGCACGGTCCAGGAAAAGAAGTGTCCCAACAAACTAGCAGCCTGAGCCCCAGTGTCCCAATGCAGTGGAGCAGGCAAATGCCAACACCAGAATCCTCCACATGCCTCAGCATAGCTAGGGAAACTGGCAGACTCCAGTTTGCCAAGAGCTTTGGCATAGAACCAGGCAAATAGGCAACCTCCAGAAGCCTGACTGTCTCATGCTTCAATGTATCCTGGGGAAAAACAGAAATGCCCCATTGGCCTCAACATATGCCAGACACCACCACTGGGACCCCAGCTCAGCACCAGGTAAGCTGCCAGACCCCAAGGCCTCCAATAGTACCAGTCACTCCCCGCCGCATCCCCTCACACAGTGCCAGTCACATGAATCCCTTGTAGGCCTCAAGGCAACATCAGTGCAGCACCAGGTAAACAACCAGGGTCTGCATCCCCTGGCACAATAAGCCTGAGACAGTGCCCCTTCTACCCCAGAAGCAGAGCTCAAATTTTAAAAAAAGGAAAAAGGTCAAAAAAGGTAAGTAAAAAAACAACAAAATAATAATCTGATCGTAGAAATTGATTATGGTGACAGGGAAGATCAAGACACAAACTCAGAAGAAGACAACAATGTCAAAACACCTATGAATAGAACCCCAAAGAGAAACAGGAAGTGGCCTCACACCCAGAAAGAACTTATAGAAGAGCTCAAAAAGGAGCTTAAAAATCACTTTAGAAAGGCAGAAAAAATTGGAAAAAGAAATGAGAGTGATGTAAGAAAATTATGAAAAAAAAAAGAGCTTGGAAAAAGAAAACAATTGCTTAAAAAGTAGAATTGGCCAAATGGAAAAGGAAATACAAAAATCTACTAAGGAAAACAACTTAAAAAGTACAATTGACCAAAGTAGAAAAGAAAGTACAAAAGCTAATTAAGGAAAACAACTCCTTAAAACTTAGAATTGGACAAGTAGAAGCTAATGATTCTATGAGACAAGAAGAATCAAGCAAACAAATTCAAAAGAATGAAAAAATAGAAGAAAATGTAAAATACCTCATGGGGAAAACAACTGACCTGAAAAGTAGATTCAGGAGACACAATGTCAGAATCATTGAACTACCTGAAAGTCATAATCAAAAGGAGGACCTGGACAACATCTTTCAAGAAATTATCAAGGAAAACTTCCCTGATATCCTGGAACCAGAGGGCAAAATAGGCATTGAAAGAATCCACAGGTCACCTCAGGAAAGAGATACCAAAATAAAAACTCCAAATTTATAGCCAAATTTCAGAAGTATCAGGTCAAGGAAAAAATACTGCCAGAAAGTGGCCAGAAACAAATAATTCAAATATTGGGGAGTCACAATTAGGATTATATAGGACTTGGGGTAGCTAGGTAGCACAGTGAATAGAGCATTGGCCCTAGAGTCAGGAGGACCTGAGTTCAAATCCAACTTCAGACACTTAACACCTACTAGCCATTGATCTTAGGCAAGTCACTTTACCCCAATTACCCAGCCTTCCCCCTCCAAAACAAAGGGTTAGACAGGACTTAGGCTGCAACATTAAAAGATCAGAGGTCATGGAACATGATATTCTGGAAGGCAAATGAGCTAGGACTACAACCAAGAATCACTTACCCAGCAAAATTAAGCATAATATATTAAGGAAAAAATGATCATTCAATGAAATAGGATGTCAAGCTTTCATAAGACCAGAATTAAACCAAAAATTTGATCTCCAATACCAAGACCCAAGAGAAGTATAAACAGGTAAAAAGGAAAAAGAAAACATAAGGGATTCAATGGAGATAAACTGCTTACATCCCTTTATGGGAAGATGATACTTGTAATTCTTTTTTTGTTTTGTTTTTTGCTTTTTTGGAGGGGGGAAGGCAGGGCAATTGGGGCTAAGTGACTTGCCCAAGGTCACACGGATAGTAAGTGTTAAGTGTCTGAGGCTGGATTTGAACTCAGGTCCTCCTGACACCAGGGCCAGTGCTCTATTCACTGCGCCACCTAGCCACCCCTGATACTTGCAATTCTTAAAAAACTAATAGTACAGTTAGAAGGAATATACATAGATAAAGGGTACAAATATAAGATGAATTTGAGGGGATGACATAAAAAATAATTAAGGGATGAGAAAGAGGAGTACACCAGGTGCAGAAGGAAGGGAGACATAGAATGAGGTAAGTTATTTCACATGAAGAGCCACAAAAGATCTATTAGAGTGGAGGGGAAGATGAGAGGGTAAGTGATGGGAATTGCTTGAACCTTACTCTCATCAGTATTGGCTCAAAGGGGGAATAATATACACAATCAGCTGAATATAGAAATCTATCTTACTCAACAGGGAAGTAGGAGGGGAGGAAATTTTGTAAAAGAGAGAGGTGAAGGAAGGACTGAAAGGTGGGAGGGAAGATCAAGAGAGGTGGTGGATAGAACCAAAACATTGGTGAGGAGGGAAAGGGTGAGAGAAGAGGGAGGACAAAGAGGAGGAAAAATAGAATAAAGGGAAATACACAGTTAGTAATACTAACTGTGAATGGGAATGGGATAAATTTTCCCATAAAACAGAAGCAGACAGCAGAGTGGATCAAATTCTGCAATATGTTGTTTACAAGAAACACACTTGAAATAGAGACACACAGGCACACAGAGTAAAGGTAAGTGATTGGAGCAGAATCTATTATACTTCAGCTGAAGTAGAGAAAAAAATCAGGGATAACAATCCTGATCTCAGACAAAGCAAAAGCAAAAATAGATCTAATTAAAAGAGATAAGGAAGGAAATTACATCTTGCTAAAAGGTATCATAGACAATGAAGAAATATTAATACTATTGTCACCCAACCTATTAGCTATCCCTCCCAGATTTTTGTCAGCCACAAATTTGATAAATATTCTATTTATGCCACCTTCATCCAAATCACTAAATAAAAATATTTCAAAAACAAAATGAAACACAGGACCAAGGAGAAATCCCTAGGACATGTCACTAGAGACCTCACTCCAAGTTGGATCCTGTCATTCAACCTGTAAAAACAGAAATCCATCTGCCTATACTTCTCCATCTTGTCCACAAAGATAATAGGTGACATTTTGTCAAATCTATTTACTTTAATGTTGTTTTTTTTTTCTTGTAACCAGGGACAATGATCGTGATTTTGGTAATGAAATGTGTGTATGTATAAAGTATTTCTTTTCCTAACTTTACTATTTCTGTCTTACATGTTTATCCTTTTCAGTGTTGCCTTCAATTGTAAAACTCCAGGGAACATGACCTAGTACAAAGTCATCCATAATTAGGTACTTAATAAATGTCTTTAGATTGTAATAACAATGATAGTGTAATCCACTTGGATTGTAAAATCCCCAAAGAAATCTGTCACAATCACAAAAGAGTTTAATCTCATTCATTCTCCTCCCCAATGCTAAGAATATATCTACAAATAATTCAAGACAAATGACTAACTTATTAAATTTTTACAGCAGGGGTCTTCAAATGATAATTAGGAATCTACTGTTAAATCTTAAAACTATTTTCTACCACCATTTCTCCAACTTTTCCAAGTTTTCCACTTCATATAAGAACTATAATTTCAACCTATAAAAAGAAACTCAAAATTCCCAAACCTCCTATCAAGATAGAGTAGTATTTACAATTAAAAGATCCTTCTACTCTTTTTAGGGGCCAGGAATCCTCTACAAGTACCACCATGGTTATACATGTCTATACATGCGAATATTTTACTTCTTTCCCTTCTCAGAGGTATGCCACTTTGATTTTAGGCAAGTATATTTACTTACAAAGGAAAAAGTATAACTTCAGAAATAATATTCCAGGTTTCAAGTAACTAAAAGTGTACCTAGAAAAAAACTACTCGGTAAGTATGAACGCAGAACTCTCACGCTATTGGATAAAAAGTCATCCAATGAAATGAAAAATCAATTAAGGCCCTAAGGAACAGATAATGGAACATATCTCTGCCTTCATGAGAAGTGGGGAACTATCCAGACTAAACGTTATCTAGATTATCAGATACAGTTACTGTACTATATGTTTTTGCTTAACTGTAACAAGGGATGGTTCAACAGAGAGATGGAAGGGTATTTGGAGGATACTGAATTTTTTTCAAATTGATAATAATTTCGAGAATTTTACAACATGAACAACTTTGTAAGCTTTAAATCAGTAATAACCCATAAATTTAAATACTCAACTTTTTAAAATTCATAATGAATCTATAATTTAAACTCCTTGAAGTCAGAAATCATGTTGGATATATGTGCCTCACAGGTACTAAGGATGCTCTGAAAGACAGCTGAAGGGGAGAAATGCATCAAAAGAACTTTTTCTAACTTCCTTGTCCACCTATATAATACTCATTCCTTCTAATATTTATTAAGTTCCTCATACCTGCAGGGCATTGTGAGGTATACAAAGATGAATGAAGAATAGTCTCTATTCTAAAAAAGTTTGTTACAAATAAAGTAGATTTAAGTAACTGCAATAAAAGAATTACAAACCAAGTTGTTCAGATGGATGAATAAACTAAGTAGAAAGCAACTCTGGCATTCTCAATTAGCAATAATGGAAGTCACAACAATTTTGGAGAACTTTTGTTAATTTTCAAATAAATTATAATGATTTGATAGGAATAATGTATGGAAAAACTCTGCAACAATACAGTAAATAGTATTTGTAAACCACATTAAATAACATTTCACTGTTCTAAAAAACTTGCTATTTTGTGGGTAAAATCATGTCTCTAACAGTAATATATAGAAATATCATATCTCTCACCGTAACAAAAACAAAATGCCTAGAAAGTGGCTATCTTCATTCATTAGCACCAGTTTTAATTAGTTTCTACTGTCTCGTTTGTTTTTCATGATTTTTACAGAAAAATTTTATCATTTTCCTTTTTTAAAAACTTTTATTTTCCTTTTATCCATTTTTCCTTTAACAGGGCACTTTCAAAAGTTAGTAATAAAAAATGTTTACTAAATTAAGTTGCTCATAAAAAAGTTAATAAATTTAAGAAAAGCATCCAGTGTAACTTGAATAAAGTATGACAGAACCTACCATTTATTTTTTTTATTATATGCCTTAGGACTACAACGATTTAAGTGTTTTTACAAAAACAATAAAAGAGGAGTAATTTGATGGTTTATTTACTCGTTATAACCTTTAGAAAGTGTCATGCTTTTTTAAAGTGTTTGCTTCAGGCTGTAGTTTTACAAGATGGGCTGTGCATTGGTCAGGCCTCTTCAATTCCTGACCCTGAACAGATTTAGGAACAAAGTACAGCTGGCTCATGACCAAGCAGCCAAAACTGCAGCTAGGTACTTGTACTATCTTTTTCAAACTCATAATACACCTCCTACGAAATTGAACTATTCAATTTTTCATGTAATTCCATCAAATAGTTATCATTCTTTCATAGGGGTTTTGTTTTTGATTAGAGATAAAAGAAATCTATCTCAAATAAACATAACACAGTGTAAAAGTCTTAAAATAACTTTCCGAATAACATTTAGTATTTGTGTTAAGGACTAGAATTTCACCTTGAACAAATGGTTCCAATGTATGTTTAAGAATAAAAAACATATATGAATGATTAATAGGAAAATAAGATCCAGAGTTCATTTCTCTTTATCCTTTGAAATGCTACATCAAATAATCAGAGTGAAATTAAATCATTTAAAATTTTATTTTCATCTTTTTTTCATCTTTTCTAGAATAAGGAAATTGTACTGTGAAGTCTCAGAAGGAAAAGTGTATACTGGCATTTATGTTAGATCTTAAAACTGTTTGCTACCACCATTTCCCCAACTTCTCTAAATTCTCCACTTCATTTAAGAACTATCATTTCAACCTATATAAAAATTCCTAAACCTCCTATCAAGATAGAGTAGTATCCTGTGTATCTATAGAGTAGAAAAGTGTATCCTGGCATTTACACAAGTATTTGTCCTAGTGCAAGAGTTTGCTCAATTCCTTCCCTTTCACTCTACCATAAATCACTGTGCCAATAATTAAAGGAGAAGAGAATGATAAAGTTCAGGTTAAGAAAACTAAATGCCAATATTCATTTCATCATGTCAATTCAATTGGAATTTATTAAGCAACAAACCTTTATTAAGCACCAACTACATACAAGACATTGGGCCGGGTGCCATGAATACAAAGATGTAAAGACACTCCTTGTCCTAAAAAGCTTAAATTTTTATCAGAAGAGAGTAGGAGGGAGCCAAAGAGACAATCAAACATGTATGCAAAAAAAATATGGCAGAAGGTAGGGAAGAGATTCATAGGAGATAGACTTCACTTTAAGCTGGAAGTATCAAGAAAGGTTTTATGGAAAGGTTCAGTCAGTGCCTAAACTGATTCCTTAAAGAAAGAAAAGGATATCAAGATGTGGAAGTTGATAAGGAGTATGTTCCAGGCCTGGGCCTTCTGTTGTATGGAGAGAGATGTGCTGTGTCTTTCTGGGTTGTGTTTGTATGTTTGTTTTTGAGGTTTTTTTGCTTTTTGGAGGGGGAAGTTAGGGCAATTGGGGTTAAGTGACTTGCCCAAGGTCACAAGGATAGTAAGTGTTAAATGTCTAAGGACGCATTTGAACTCAGGTCCTCCTGACTCCAGGGTCGGTGCTCTATTCACTTTGCCACCTAGCTGCCCCTGTCTTTCTGTTTTTAATTATTACTTATTATTCATGTATGCAGAGTGTCTTTTCATTTCCCCTGCCACAGCCTAGTCTAAGGCCTTATTTCCAGCCTGAATTACTCCAAAAGCCTCCTAGATAGTATCAAGCCTATGGTCTCTCCCTTATCCAGTCCTTCCTGTATACCACTGCCACACTAGTCATTTCAAACCACCATTTTCAACCTATCATTGCCATTTCAAGAACCTACAATGATTCTCTACTGCCTTATTACATCACGTCTAAACTCCTCTGCCTGGCTTTCCTAATCTGGTCCTACCCTACCTCTTCAACCTTACTCCCCACAAAAAATAAATAATAATTCACACTTATGTAATTTTAAGATTTTGAAAATAACTTTCTTCAAAATAGTAAAATACTTCTTTCACAAAAGCCTCCATAAGGAAACAGAAAGGTTAAGTTACTTGCCTGGGATCACACAGTTAGTAAATGTCTGAAGTGGGACCCAAATCCAGGTTCCCTCATCCCAAGTCCAGTTCTCTATCCACCAAGAACACCTCCTCTCTAGGAGAATCAATCTCTTCAATCTCAACTAAACATACTATATTCATTCTTAGTGTTATGCTATGGAGACCCTGGCAGTTATCCCTCCTGCCAATTTATTAAAATCCTAATCCTCCTTCAAAGATGAATTTAATTCCCAACTTGTCCAGAAAGCCTGCTTCCCTAATGCAAATTCATCTTTTCCTCTCTAAACTTAGAATAACAGAATTTCACAGTTACAGGGGATCTCAGTGGACCTCTAAACCAGCTTATAACTAAAAAAAAAAATCCCTCCACATCATGCAATTTCTACCATACCTGCAGTCAAAAATATAAATTGCTCCTTAATCACTTCAGGGGCCAAAGAAAGGAAAAAGCATTTATGGAGTGCCTACTATGAGCCAGGTGCAGTGGTAGATGCTTTTTGCAAATATCTTGTTCAAACCTCACAGCAACCCAGCCAGGTGGATGCTATTATTATCCCCACTTTACTACTGAGTTAACTTCACGTGTAAGTTTTAGCTCTTCAATTAAATTATAAATTCCTTGAGGACAAGGAACCTGTTTTATACTTCTGTATGACTCATAGCCCTAACACAAAAGTAGCCACACAATAAATAAATATTTGTAATTTGTAAATAAATAAATATTTGTTGATTAATATAAATCAATTGAAATGCCATGTTTTTGTAAAATTGGAGCACATATAGAATAGGGCATGACATATAATACTTAAACATGTAAGAAATAATTACATGTAATAAATAATAGTCACATAAATGAAGCATATTTGCTTAAATAAAATATTTCTCATTTGTTGATACCTACTTTTACTTTACTTTTAAATCTGTAATTAATCACTGCAAAATAAATTTGAAGAGTTTATGATAAAAATTTTATTTAGTATAGATAATCTATAAATACAACACTTAAAAACAGAAATACAGTAGTAACCCTTTCAATTCCCAATGTTTAAGTCCATCTTAATGACATAAATAGAACAAAAGTTTCCTTTCTAGTACATACTAACAGGAAATAATAAACTCATAAAACTCTTTTAAGTTTAAAACAGTCATTTTTACAGGTTAGTACTCTAACCAAATATAATAGAGAGGTCATACAATGTTAAAAATGTAAAGGGCAATAGGCCACCACAAGACAAAAATATATTAGCCTTGAGGGAAAACTGCTAGCCAGCTTGTCTGATAAATTATTAAAAGAAAGAAACTCCAAAGCCCATTTTTCTATCCCACAGGTGCTCTACAAAGTTCACAGCAAATATGTATGTAATAAGTACAGTGTTTACAAGTTCCACAATGAAAAAAAAATAGAAGTAACTTTTCCTTATAGAATGACGTGTTGAATTTCCTTCAAACTGTCACCAAAATATTTAATTTCCATTATTTTATATATTAGAGGGTCAAAATATGTTTAATACAATAACACCATTTCTTATTTTGTATAAAAATACTTTTACACAATATTTCAAATGCCACGTGTCAAACTTCTTATAAAACTGTTCATATTGTAAAAATATTTTGTTTCTTTAATTATATTGTTTTTCCAAAATTCAAGCGAAATAGGATCATCCTTTTTTTATCATACAGAACTGAGTTTCATGGATGAAAATGTACTAACTGCTTCTTAGAAATAATTTCAAATAAATATAATGAAATGTGAGAAATCTATTTTTAAAGTACAAAAATTCAAATCATTCATTATGAAGCTATTTGCAATAAAATCAAACCCAATGGAATTTCTTAAAATTGTTTTTTGGCTTACTGTTTTCTGAAAAGATGGGTGGGAGGGAATTATAAGCAGCCTTTTACAATATATCTACTATGGTAATGTTTTGTATAGCTATACATGTACAACACATACTGAATTGCTCATCTCCCCAGAGGGAATGGGTGACAAGGGAGGAAGGGAATGGATCTGAAATTCGAGGTTTTAAAATTAAATGTTTCAAATATATATAAATACTATTATCAATACTATTTTGCATGTAATTGGGAGATAAGATGTTCGGGCATTGGGGCACAGAGATTCACCTAGCCCTAATGGTAAAGTTGAAGGAGGTATGGGAAAAGATATGGGAGAGAGCAGATTGGATGAGGGGATATCTTGTGGGACTGCTATTCTGGGGTGGTGGGTAGGGGAAAAATGGGGGGAAATTGTAACTCAAAATCTGGCGGAAATGAATGATGTAAAACAGAAGTTAATAAAGCATTTGTTTAAAATTAAAAAAAAACTAAACTAAATCATTTACTCAGAGCTCCTTCACTTTCTCTCCAATTCAAAGCATCTTCTTTATCATTGTTTCACAGAAACAACTGTCCCTCCTCCTTTCCAAGGCTAGTCCTTTCACCCATGCTATTGATCTCATCCTTCTCCTCTACGGTCTTATACCTTAAATTATGTACCCCCTTTTTTATCTAGCATCTTCAATATTTCCCTCTCCACTGTCACGATCCCTCACTCAAATACTCAGATGGATCTGTAATATTATCAATATGGGAGTTTACTCCAATAAAGCAGGTTGCAATTCATCTATATCTGCCCAACCTATACCACTCTTGTCCATGTCCTCTTATCTATTTACTACCCAATGTGCAGGAAGTCTTCCTCAACTTCTCCTCTCATTTCAGGGGTACCAGTGGAGCACTCTGGCTCTTATCCATCTGTTATCTCACTCTCACATGACCAACCCATTTTCACTTACTATTATATATTTCTTTGATGAACATTTATTTCTATTAATCTTTCAAATTCCTCATTGGTTATATTTTGCAGCCTGCTGACACATACTATATATTTCTCCATTGCAGTGACATATACATATACATATACATATACATATACATATACATATACATATACATGTACATATACATATGCGTATGCATATACATATACATATATCTATATATACATTTCTAATTCTTCAAAGATTGTTGCATTCCATGGCTCATTGCATACACCACCAACAGAACAATGGTATTAGAAAGATAACCCTTTCTTTCTATGGAAAACTTAGAATCATTCAAGGAATTTGCAATTAAATCACTAAAGGAATTGCACAATTTCCCAAAAACAATCTAGTCCAACCTTTTCCTGATCAGTTTCAAACGCAACTATTTGACCATATGTATTACCTGTCTCAAATATTTATGCTTATAAACAAGTTCTATGGATTTTCCATCCAAATATATGTCATAATCTGGGCAATAGACATTCTTCATTCATTTGGTCTTTCCTGTGATCAGATCAAACTCTTGAATGGTTACATATCTCTTGCAGAAACCTGTGAAATATTTTAGTTTAATGTAATCAGTACAGGGTTACCCACAAACAAAAGCATCTGAAAGAACTTACCATAAACCAAGAAACTATCTTCAACTTGGATTTTGTGAGGGCTCTCTTCCATCACTGTGGGAAACACCTTTAGTGAGTATACATCTCCCTTTTTTGTGTCTCACTTGAAATTTATAATCAGTGTCGATGATCAGAATTGTTTCTGTTGTTATGTCTTTCAAAGAATCTTCAATGATTTTGATGTATGAATGGGTAACATTTTGGTGGAAAAGAGTCTTTAAAGACACTATGAAATCAATTTTTTTCATAATTTATAAATAATAAGCACAATGGGATTTTATAATCTCTACATCTTTTTATCAGTAGTAAAGATAAGGTCCATTGCTGCATGCAGCCTGTAAAAGATTTCTTATTCCCTACTAATACCCTCATGTATGAAGACCCCATTTTTATAGATATGATTTGCATACACACACAACCTTGTATAAATAAATTCATTTTTTTAATTATTTACTTTTAACTGAATTGCCCACTGAATTTTTAAACTGAATTTTCACTGAACTGCCCACTTCCCATTTACCTCCAGATATATACATATCCTTTAAACTAAGGAAACCAAACTTTGACCCTTTAGTTCCCTGAAGCTTAACATTATATTTCCCTTCTCTTATTCACAGTCAGATTTGTAGAATATTTCAAAATACTCTATACCTACTGCTTTCATTTCCTTATCCATCCATTCACTCTTTAACCTCTGTGTAATTAAGCTTTTAATTTACCCCCCATAGTAAAATACCACTCTTAAATGGCAAAATCAGAAGATTCTTTACACCTCAGTTATCAATTCTCTCTGACTTCTCTGAAGCAATTGTTACCACCATATCCTGATTCTCTTCTTACTGTTCATTTTCCATCTCCTGTCATGGTTTTTAAAATAGCAATTGTTTACCGATGCTTAGTCCTTAATGATTGAATTTCTCTTTTTACTAACCCTCTGAGAATTTGCTCACTCTCATTTACTTCAAAAAATCCATGATTTCATTGATGTGAGCATTCTATCAACACAGATAGCACAATCAGATCATATTTTCTTATCCTGTGCAATTCCTGTCCATGTTCTTTCATAAATC
Source organism: Gymnobelideus leadbeateri (assembly GCA_011680675.1). Lineage (NCBI taxonomy): Eukaryota > Metazoa > Chordata > Mammalia > Diprotodontia > Petauridae > Gymnobelideus > Gymnobelideus leadbeateri. The sequence goes on from WOXC01006305.1 coordinate 1,072,873, forward strand.
CTTGAAAGAAAAGCTATCTAATATACTAAGCCTTTTAGCATTTTTTGGATATTAGTGCAATACTTAAGGTGTTCATCTATTATCTCTGCCCATTTTTTTCCATCCCCATACCTAGGATATCCTTAAAAAATATATTGCAGTCAATATGTACCAACCATATGTCTTTCTGATAGCTTTTACAGCACTTGCAATTTTCATTCTTCTAAAATCCTAGTATTCATAGTCTCATGGTAACACTGAGAAAATAATGACTCAAAAGATGGATTTTCATGTTTGGGAACAACTTCAGGTTTATTGAAAGTGCTATGCCATTTCCCAAATGTGATGTCAACTGCTCTTCTATACAATTCTGAGACAAGTTCATTGCCTACCTGGAAGACACATCTAAGATCTATGTACTGAAAAGCTAATGCAGGAGAATGCCCATCATCTCAATGGCATTCTTATAAGAAATTTACAGGTAGGAGAATGCAGGCAAGTCACCAGCTGCTGATATCTTCTAGGTTAGCTTTTTTTGATAATAATGATCTATTTTTGTATTTTGGAGTTTTCCTCCCCTTTATGAGATCTTGAAAAATCAGTCCTTGAGTTTCTTTTAAAATGTATTGCCTCCAACCTAAATATTTTGTCTTATCTACGCACTCTTATCTACTTCATATTGTTTCAAGTAGTCCAATGCTTTTAAAATTATCTCTCCTGGATCTATTTTCCAGGTCAGTTGTTTTTCCAAATAGACATTTCACATTGTCTTCTATTTTTTTTCATTTGTTTGGATCTGTTTTATAATATCTTGATTTCTCATAAAGACATTAGCTTCCATTTACTCCATTCTAATTTTAAAGGAATTATTCTCTTCAGTGAGCTTTTGAACTTCCTTTTCCATCTGGCCAATTCTGCTTTTTAAGGCATTCTCTTTATTGGCTTTTTGAGCCTCTTTTGCCATTTGAGTTAATCTATTTTTAAGGTGTTATTTTCTTCAGTATTTTGGGGAGTCTCCTTTAGCAGACTGTTGACTCACTTTTCATGATTTTCTTGCATCATTCTCATTTCTTTTACCAATTTTTCCTCTACTTTTCTTACTTGATTTTCAAAATCCTTTTTGAGCTCCTCCATGGCCTGTGACCAATTCATTTTTTTTAACACTCATATATGACATATTTAAATTTTACAAGGACAAATAAATGATGACCAGTCAGAGGTCTGGAACATTAAAATAATTTCGGGTTACATTTCTAGATTTTTTGGAATTTCAGAAAGTATTAGTTTCTTAAAGCTGAGCAGGCACATGATTGTCACAAGAGGAGAGGGGGTAGGAAACACTGAGACAATGTGAACAAATGTCACCATAAAATAACTTTTGCCACAAATAGGACATGTGCAGTTAGCTTTAAAGGTAGTATTGAATAACAGGCCAACAAACATTCCTCTTAGTGTTCAGATGTCTTTCTTCTCTTTGCCTGGGCTCTTCATGGAGTTGATTTCATCAGGCAAGGTTCCACAGGTTTGGCCATTGGCCTCTGGCTGGATTTTGTCCAACATTTGTTTTCCAGGAATCTGTCCAAACTCAATGTATGATTGTTGTGAATGTTCATTTTCTAGATTTCTTGTGACCAAAACCACTCCAGAGAAGGACAGAAAACACCCAAAAAGGTACATAAATGCTCTAATCAAGGCTGTCCCAAGGAATTCTTGATAAAATATGATTCCTGCAATAATAGCACTAGTAGTGAAGAACATGTAATTCAACAATACGACTGTGGTTGTATTATAGAGCTGCATGGCTTGGTTCAGAAACTTGACCTGAAAAATACAAGACACTGTCATGACGATGAATATGATATAAAATATAAGGTAGGTTAGCTGCATTTTCCCCTTCACAGAGAGAATGAGGCCAGAAGTGCCACAAGTGTCAACAAAATGACAATGTGTTTCATATCCTTTCTTTTATAGCAATATAACAGGATGCAAAATATTAATATTTCTAAGATCACATAAGCCAGGAACTGCCAGCCAACAAAGTAATACTGTACTTTTCTAGTTGTGATATCCTGAGTTATATTTGGAGCAAAAGCCACCAATAAATACATTTCTGCAAATGCCAGTGTTACACCAAGTTAAGTCTGAGGATCTCAAATTTTCTTTCAAAAATGTAACAGACATAACAGCACTGCCTGCAACAGACATGCAACCCAAAGGTGCAATGAGAGTAATGGGTGCCAATCCATAGGCTGCAAAGTTTCTTGTCTCCCCAACTGTCATCAGGAGGCTCCCACACCACCACAAGACACTTCGGAAGTAGGGCTTTTGGCTTCCTTGATGTACCAATTTAAGGTGGGAATATTTCTGTATATTGAGTGAAATGCTGATGATTTAAGTTTCCTGTAACTGCCAGCAATACACCAAAGAAGTGAGTCTGATTCCTATTGTACCAAAAGCCAGAGAGGGAGCCATTGCCCATGCCCTGAGCCCCATAGGTGAAGTTCCACACCAGCTTGTCCAGGGTCTCAGAGAAATCCCCATCCCCTAAGCCCCCGGACTGCAATGACACCATTAGGTGCCCGCATGGGGAGGTGGGAAGTGCCCCAAGGGCGAAAACCCCAACGCCCCCTTCTTGCAGTCTGCCAGTCTTTTTCCTCTTGCTTCACCCTACCTCCAATTCATATTTTTCTTGGAGGCTTTTGATACAGGATTTTTTACTTTGTTGTCTTCTTCTGGTTCTATGTTTTGATCTTCTTTGTCACCAAAAAAAGGTTCTGTAGTCTGATTTCTTTTCTTCTGTTTGCTCATCTTGCCAGTCAGTTACTTGACTTTTGAGCTCTTTGCCATGGTAGAGCTCTGCTTCCAGAGCAGAGAGTGCTGTGTCACAAATTTCTGGGGTTTTGTGAAGCTGCTGTCAGAGCTACTTCTAGGCAACTGCCTCAGAACTGTGAGGAGGACTCCCTCTCCACAGTCCCTATAAGCTCTGTCTCACCAGTGCTCTTCCTCACTCCAGGACCACTACCCAAGACTGAGACCCAGATCCAAGCAGGGCAAAGCAAGAGAATAGTTCCTCAGAGCCAGCAAAGAGATTGCTGCAATTGCCCTCTCATCAGTAGCTTGGTATCCCCACCATCTGTGGCCTGGAGTTCTGGAAGCAGTAGCTGCTGCTGCTATTGCCACTCGCACCTCCCCAGGGGCAGGGGCCGGACCCACACTCTTCTCTCACCCAGGTCCAATAGTTTCCCCATTGACCTTTTTACTTTGTCTTTGGTGCTTCTGGGTTGAGAAGCCTGGAAACTGCCACAGCTGCCAGTGATTCAGTCCTTGGAGGTCTGCTCTGACCTGATTTGTGCCAGCATGGCCTGGAGGGACTGTATACCACTCCCAGCCGGGTATGAGGGACCCTTCCTGTCAGCCTGGCAGGCTGTCGTCAGTGGGAGATTTGTTTCACTCTGTCATTTTGTGGGTTCTATAGCTCTAAAATTTGTTTGGTCATTTTTTTTACAAGTATTGGAGGTAACTGGGAGACAATGTCAAGCAAGTTCCTGCTTTTACTCTGCCATTGTGGCTCCATCCCCTCTACTTCATATCCTTAAATACCATTTCCATATTTTCATATAGTCCATTAGACACCAGGTTTTAAAGTAAAAAAAAGTCACAGAATTCCAATTTGGAAGTCGCCTCTGGGACCATCTAACCCAATTAACACGTGAAAAGAATTCCTTCTGTAGCATGCTCTAAAAAATTATTATTCAACTTTTGCTCAAAAAACTCCAAAGGAGAAGAGGTAGGAAGGGGAGCTAGGAAGGAAGGTGATATAGGCCAGTAAGATTGACTTTGATTCCTGGCAAAATTCTTGCAACATACAATTAAAGACATGATTAGTGAATATCTAGAAAAGGAAATAATTTACAAAAGTTCATCAAGAGCTGCCCATTCTTAGAAATGGCCTTATTTATTTCCCTTTCGAACACAGTTGCTAAATTGTAGTTCAGAGTGATAAGGACTAGGGGCACCCCAAAATGTTGGGGTACATGGTGTATGTCTCAAAAGAATTCACTCAGGCTGTCTCCAAATCAAATAAAGGCATTACTGGGGAGAACACAACACACCAAGAACAACACACCAAGCAGGCTTTCTTTGCTCTTTAGGGGAGATGCAGTTTAAGGGGGGTTACAGCCCCCTAAGGGAGAGGGGGAAGGACCCTCCAAGGAAGAGCCCCCACCCACCAAGGGAGTTGGCCACTTATGGGAGATGGGTCCTTAAGGGGGATACCCTCCACTTAAGGAAGAGGCCACCTAGCCAGGAGAGGCTAGGAATTCTTATAGAGTAAAACCTGCAGTGGGCAGGGAGATGAAGTGATCAGGGAAACCAGAGTTTCAGGAATATCTAGGCACAACATTATTCCATTGTTCAATCCATTTGCTCATCACAAAGAGTCCCCAGTTAGTTTTGGTATTTCACTGACCAGTTTATTTGAATCTCATTGTCTCCTAAAGTGGTTTTAAGTGGTACTTGAGATAATGGGCTTCTCACTGACCACTGTATTTGAATCTCATCATCTTCCCCCTCAAGAAGTAGGCACCAAAATTCTTTTGGCAAAAGGGTCATGAATGCCTCATCAGGAAGAATGCTGGAGATGTAGTTTAGTGAAACATTTAATAAAATATTTCAATAAATTCTTATGGAAAAGATGGAGAAATGTTGGTTAGATGGTTGGTTGTACAATTAGATGGATTTTAATTGATTGAACGACTATGTATAGAGTTATCAATGGATCCCTGTCAACTTTCAAGGAGCTTTCCGATGCAACACCCCAGAGAGTTATGCTTTTTATGTTTGATATTTTTATCAATGACTGGTTATCAGTTTTTAAGATGACAGAAAACTAGAAGGGATAAGTTACTTTGCTAAGCCGTACAAGGTTTTGTTTTTTGGGGGTTGGTTTTTTTTTTGGCTTTTTTTTTGGAGGAGCAATTGGAGTTAAGTGACTTGCCCAAGGTCATACAGCTAGTAAGTGTAAAGTGTCTGAGGCTGGATTTGAACTCAGGTCCTCCTGACTCCAGGGTGGGTGCTCTATTCACTGCACCACCTAGCCGCCCCAAGCAGTACAAGTTTTAATACATATTTTAGGTTTTCTTACTGTTTACATTTTGTTAATGAGATTTATTATACTTCTTGTCAGTTTTTCTTACTCTGGAATAATGTTTGAAATCTGAAGTTTGATTTCTTTAGAAAACTAAAAAATAACCTTAGTAGCCACCTCATTTTCTGAGTTTACTTTCTTGGAAAGCCATTGTTCCTCACTGAGATTTTTCAACAACTTGGATGCTTTAATTGGTTTTTAATTGGTGTTCAATTTACTTAAGTCAGGATGTTTTTATTAGAAATGGTGGTGAGGATTGCATTCCTTTGGAATGGCTATTACTTCTCAGCAAACAAGGCACAATATTTTGTCTCTCATGTAAGTAAGCAAGTATCTATTTGTCCACACTGGATTTGTCCACACTCTGTGCTCTGATTTGATCTTCTGTTTCTTTTTATCACCCATTTTACAGTCACCCCCAAAACTTTAATTTCAGAACCAAAAAATCTCCACAGCAACTGCTTACATACAAAGAAATACTGAACTGAGTGTCTGACCTTGGAGAGAGTGCCAGACTCTCATGTAACTTGGAGGGCAGCTGCACAACTAGGGAGGGGAAGAAGCTCTCAAGTTGTTATAAGATGTCATTTGTGTTGGTCAGTGGCTGCACTCACTTTGTCCCTGTTCAACGCCAGTAATAAACAAGAACGCAGTGAAAAGATACAACTCTCAGGCGGCTAGGTGGTGCAGTAAGTAAGAGTGCTAGCCCCAAAGTCGGGATGACCCAGGATTGGTTCTGGCCTCAATACTTCACACCCACACATAAGTAACTAGCCTTGTAATCTTGAACAAGTTACTTAACCCCAAATGCTTATAAAAAAAAAAAAAAAAGATACGACTCTCTTCTCAGACTAGAAACAGACTGATGGTTGGTTGCCAAGGGTCATGTGACAAATAGGAAAGAGCACACAGTGGCAACCCACCCACCAAGTTACATGACAGGCATATTAGTGACTAGTGGAAGGTAGGTTAAGAGGGACATGGACAAGGCACTTGTTATCTTTTCTTTTTTAATTATTTATTTTTTAGTTCAACATTCATTTCCACAAGATTTTGAGTTACAAATTTTCTCCCTGTCTCTCCCCTACCCCATACCCTAAGATGGCAAGCATACTGAATACCCTTTCCCCCAATCTGCCATCTCTTTTATCCCCCCCATTACTTTCTTGTAGCACAGGATGGATTTCTATACCCCACTGCCTGTATATCTTATTTCCTGGTTGCATGTAAAAACAATTTTTCACATTTGTTTTTAAAACTTTGAGTTCCAGATCTCTCCCTTCTTCCCTCCTCACCCATCCCCACTGGGAAGACAAGCAATTCAATATAGGTTATACATGTGTAGTTACACAAAACATTTCCATAGTCATGTTGTGAAAGACTAACTATATTTCCCTCCATCCTTTCCCACCCCCCATTTATTCTATTTTCTTCTTTGACCCTATCCCTTTTCAAAAGTGTTTGCTTCTAATTACACTCTCCCCCAATTTGCCCTCCCTTCTATCATCCCCTTTCTTATCTCCTTCCCCCTACTTTCCTGGAGGGTAAGATACCCAATCAAGTGTGAATGTTATTCCTCCTCAAGCCAAATCCAGTGATGGTAAGGTTGACTCATTCTCTTTCACCTTCCTGTTCTTCCCCTCCATTGTAACAGCTTTCTCTTGCCTCTTTTATGTGAGATAATTTACCCAATTCTATCTCTCCCTTTCTCCTTCTCCCAATATATTCCTTGCTCACCTATTAACTTTATTTTTTAGACATCATCCCTTCATATTCAACTGATCCTGTGCCCTCGGTCTATATATACATGTGCACATATACATATGCCCACCTATACATACATATATATGTATGTAAACATACATATTCCCTTCATACTGAGCAGTCTCATGAGTTATAAATACTGTCTTTCCATGTAGGAATGTAAATAGTTCAGCTTTAGTAAGTCCCTTATGGTTTCTCCTTCCTGTTTACCTTCTCATGCTTCTCTCCTTCTTCTATTTGAAAGTCAAATTTTCTGTTCAGCTCTGTTTTTTCATCAAGAATGCTTGACAGTCCTCTATCCATTAAATACCCATATTTTTCCCATATTATACTCAGTTCTGCTGTGTAGGTGATTCTTGGTTTTAGTCCTAGTTCTTTTGACCTCCAAGAAATCATCCAAGCCCCTTCAATCCTGTAATGTAGGAGTTGCTAGATCTTGTGTTACCCTGATTGTGTTTCCACAATGCTCAGATTGTTTCTTCCTAACTACTTATAATATTTTCTCCTTGACCTGGGAACTCTGGAATTTGGATATAATATTCCTAGGGGTTTTCTTTTGGGGATCTTTTAAGAGGTGATTAATGACTTCTTTCAATTTCTATTTTGCCATCTAGTTCTAGAATATCCAGGCAGCTTTCCTTGATAATTTCTTGAAAGATGATGTCTAGGTTCTTTTTTTGATTATGGCTTTCAGGTAGTTCAATAATTTTAAAATTATGTCTCCTGGATCTATTTTCCAGGTCAGTGGTTTTTCCAAATAGACATTTCACATTGTCTTCTATTTTTTCATTTGTTTGGATCTGTTTAATAGTATCTTGATTTCTCATAAAGTCATTAGCTTCCATTTGCTCCAATCTAATTCTGAAGGAATTATTCTCTTCAGTGAGCTTTTGAAATTCCTTTTCTATCTAGCAAATTTGGCTTTTTAAGGCATTCTTTTCCTCATTGGCTTTTTGGGCCTCTTTTGCCATTTGATTTCATCTATTTTTAAGGTGTTATTTTCTTTAGTATTTTGGGGGTCTCCTTTAGCAGACTGCTGACTCACTTTTCATGGTTTTTCTTGTATCATTCTCATTTCTCTTCCCAATATTTCCTCTACTTCTCTTGCTTGATTTTCAAAATCCTTCTTGAGCTCCTCCATGGCCTGCAACCAATTCATATTTTTCTTGGAGGCTTTTGATGCAGGGGTTTTGACTTTGCTGTCTTTTTCTGGTTCCATGTTTTGATCCTCTTTGTCACCAAAAAAAATAATTCTATAATTTAATTTCACTTCCTCTGTTTGCTCATCTTGCCAGTCAATTACTTGGCTTTTCAATTCTTTGTCACAGTAGAAATCTGCTTCTAGAGCAGAGAGTGCTATGTCCCAAATTTCTGGGGTTTTGCGCAGCTGTGGTCAGAGGTTCTTCTAGGTACCTGCCTCAGAACAGTGAGTAGGACTCCCTCTCCACAGCCTCAACAAGCTTTTCCATGCTAGTGCTCCTCACCCCAGGACCACCACTCAAGACTGAGACCCAGATCCAAGCAGGACAAAGCAAGAGAATCCTGCCTCAACACCAGCAGAGAGATTACTGCAAATGCCCTCTTGTCAGTCACTTGGTCCCCCCATGATCTGTGGATCTAGAGCTTTGGAAGCATAAACAGTGGCAGCCACAATGGCAGCTGCTGCCCCTTCCACCACCCTGGGGCAGGGGCCAGATTGTGCTCTTCTCTCACCCAGTTCCAACAGAGTTCCCCCACTGACCTTCTACTTTGTCTTTGATGTTTGTGGATTGAGAAGACTGGAAACTGCCACAGCTGCCAGTGATTCACTCTCCTGAAGTCTACTCCAGCAGGTCTGTGGTGCCAGTCTAGGCTGACACAACTCATGCAGGAATGTGCTCCACTCCCAGTACTGGTGCAACAGACCCTTCCTGTCAGCCTGCCAGGCTACCTTCAGCAGGAGATTTGTTTCTCTCTCTCCCTTTGTGAGTTCCATAGTGTTAAAATTTGTTTAGAGTCATTTTTTACAGGTATTGGAGGTGGTTGGAGTGCCAGTTCAAGCAAGTTCCTGCTTTTACTCTGCCATCTTGGCTCTGCCCCCCCCCCCACTTACATCCTTTCTTTCTTTTATATCCTCTACATTCATTTTTTTAATGCTGCCCAAAATTCTTTGGTGGGCCACAAGCAACCCAGAGGTCATATATTGTGCAGGCCTCAATAAGGATTGAGAAAGGTTTCCTGTAGAAGTTGGGATTTTAGCTGGGACCTGAAGAAAGCCAGGGAAGTCAGTTGGCAGAGATGAGAAGGGAGACTATTCCTTTAATGAGGAGCAGTCAGTGAAAATGGCCAGGCAGATAAGGTGTTTTGTTGATGTAATATCAAGGAAGCTAGTGCCAATGGTTCACAGAATATGTTGTGAGGGAGGGGGAAGGAGAGGCAGAAGGAGAGGAGATGGCCCATGACCTCCTGAAGTGATCCATTTCACTTTTGGAGAGCTCTAATTATTAGAACACTTTTCTTACATGAAACCTAAATTTGCCTCTTGGCAACTTCTAGCCATTACTCCTAGTACTGCTCTCTATAGTCAGAACAAATCTAATCCCTCTTCAAGTAGCAAAATCCTAATCTGAAGATATCAAATATGTTCCTTCAAGTCTTCTCCAGTTTAAACATCCTCAAGGCCCTGTACCAATCCCCATGATCTCTTCTTAATAGTCTCTAGCTTACAGAAGTCCTTTCATAAATATGTCACCAAGAGCTGAATACAACACATCAAATGTAGTCTGACTAGGGCAGAATATAACAGGACTAGGATCTTTTTAATACTGCAAGCTATGCTTTTTTTAAATGCAATGTAATACAGCAAGATTTTACTAGCTTTTTTGCCAGTCAAATTACACATTTGTGTAATCTGACTTCACCTTGAATCAGACCCTTTCAGGAGCACTGAAATAACACAATACTCAAAAAGGAAACTCACAACTAAAAAAAAGAGCCTAGACATCCTATTTTCAAGAAATCTCAAAACTCCACACATATCTTAGAACCAGAAGCCAAATTGGAAATAGAGAGAATGCACCAGTCACTTCCTAAAAGAAATACTGAAATGAAAGTTTCCAGGAGCATTATATTTTTTTGTTTTGCATTTTAAATTTTGTTTTAGATACCTTTTCCTCTGTTTGGGTGTGGGGAAGTAGTTTGGACAGACCTTGGCAAGCATCAACAAGACAAGCATGAGCCAAGAGGAACAGTGCAATTTTTAGTTGTGAGTGCAAATGTCACATGTGTGTAATTGTTACACAAAAGATTGTTAACTCAGGGATCATTTAAGAACCATGATGATGGTATCATGGGAATTTTTGTGGACTTCATACAGAAGAGAAAGATATTTGGGAAATTCAAAGGAACTAACATTTATTAAAGCCCTTCTTATGTACAAGGTACTAGGCTGTGGAGAACTAAAGACAAAAAAGTCTCTGACCTCAGTAAGCTTACATTTTATGAAATAGGGGAGAGGTCTGGGGGAGAGAATATAACATATAAATAAAATGATAAATATATACATAATTATTTGAAGAAAGAAAGAGCACCATCACTAGGGAAAACTTTCTATAGCAGACAGTATAAGGGGTAAGGGAAGATTTTGAGAGGTAGTAGATGTAAGAAGGGAGTATGTTCTAAGGATAATAGTCTGGACAAAAGCACAAAGGCAAGAGACAGAATCCTGAGTCAGAGAATAGTAAATTTTTTTGGAATGCAGAGTGTTCAAAGGGAAATCATGTGAAATAAACTTAGAAAAGGAAGAACATGAAACTAGGAAGTCTAATGTGATAGGTAGTTTGTTATCAAAAGAATAAGGGATCCACAGGGCACGCTGGAAGGGAAACTTGAGTTATAGATAAAGGAGAAATAAGGATGCCATGGATGAGTAGGAGGGAGCACAGGGTGGCAATATAGGAAGGGAGCCTCTGCCTATGCAGCCTGGGACTCTCAATATAGAACAAGGATTCTGAAGACTAAAGATCAAGAGTGTCAAATCCTTCACAGGAGCAATGAGACAGCTGATTTGATTATCATAGAGTAAGAAGCAAAAGTGGAAATGGTAGTGGGGGTTGGGCTATGGACAATGGTAGGACAGATCGCAAATCCCTGGTCCCTGCCCAGAGACTAGTGATCAGATAGTCAGAGACACGTGTTGCAGTCTGGAAGGACCCAAGTCTAGGGCCTGGATAGCCAGAAAGGGGTAAGGTATGGTTCACTTACTCCTAATTCAATCTTCAGCCATGGCAACTCTGCCCCAGGGTCAGTTCTAATGTCGAGCTAAGTACAGATTATGTATGGACAGCCCATTGGGCTAGATTACACAAAGCTAAGTACATATTTCTTGATCAGATGAATAATGAACTAGACTGTGTCATTTTTTGTATCTCCAGCACTTAACACAACATCTGGTACAATAGCAGGTACTTAATGCTTATTGAATGAATTGCTTTTTAGATCAAAAATATACTCTTTAGGTTTGGCTAATTTTAAAATCCCTTCACATACTAGTAGGTTTCAACCTATTTTTCCAAACAATTATACATCATTCTCCTTCCCACCCTTTGTGGTCCAGCCAAACCGACTTTCTTGCTGTTTGTAATACACAGCCCATGTCTATGCCTTTGCATTGCTTGGGATACCCTCTTGCTGAGATACCTATACCTCTTAGACCGCCTTGCTTCCTTCAAAACTCATCTCAAGCACCACCTTCTCCATTCAATCTTTCCTGATCTCCCTAGTGGCTAGTGCCCTCCTGACCAAAATTAACTTGTAGCTTACTCTGCATATATTTTGTATATTCACTTAAATATGTCCATGTTGCCGCCCTTGCTAGAACATAAGCTCCTTGAGGAGCTGTTTCATTCTTGCCTTTGTGCCTCCAGTGCCTGGCACAGTTGCTAGCACACAATAGTGTTTAGCAGACACTTGGTGTATTGGGGAAGTTGCTCATATGGTCAATGATCCCAAGGTGCTCCCTGAAACAAGAAGCCATCTTTGAATATCTATATTGTTCTCACAGCGCCAGAGAGCAACAAGTCATGGCATACCAGCATCTCTGATGAATCAGAATTCTGGATGACATAAAGGTCAATGGAAAGACATATGGTGGGAGTAAGGAGTCTGCAACATATTATCAGAGATGACTTGTATAGTAGAATAAAAGAAATTACTCAGGAAATATCTTATGAGAAAAGGAAGTAGATAGTTATATAGAGAGAGCGAGGAGTAACAAATAGTCCAGGCACTGCATAGACATGCTAGTCAAGGTAAAAGACCTAGATGAGGATATTTGCATAGTGGGCAGATACCATGTGGAAGTTCAGAGGAAACACAGGGACAAGAGTCACCCAGCATGAGAAAGCATCAATTGGCTTCAGTCTTTACCTTTAGAGAAATACCCACACTGAAAAAAACCACTGATACATTAAAGCATTACATTAGGACTAATATTTTAGGGAAATAATTTCTGAAATATTTAAAGGAAAATAAAAGATATGATCAAAATCAAATACTTTCTTTAAAATAATCATAACAACTAAAAAGTGCTTACCCTTCTCATGCGTAATTCTTCTAATGCCTCTAACAAACTTGTTTTGAATTCTAGTATCTGGATAGAAAACAGTGGTTCTGAAGCACTCTGAAGTGAATAGGAAGTTGACTCAGTCTTAAAGTCTTTATCCATAATAAAATTTGGTTCCTGAAATATAAAAGTTAAAAAAAGATTAAATACTAGTGTGTTGGATGAAGCACAATTATAGTAAAAAACCTCTCTTTGTACTAATTTCACTTCTATAGCTCTGACATAAGAGGTAGCATGGTACAATGAATAACAATAGCTGGCTAGTAGTTAGGCGATGTTTCCTCATTTGATCCTCAGGACAACTCTGAAGTGCATACTAGTATTATCTCACCTTACAGATGAGGAAACTGAGGCTGACAAATGTCAAGTGATTTGCACAGGGTCACATAGCTAATAAGTTGTCTGAGAATGTTTGAACTCAAGTCTTTTTGACCCCCAGTCCAGCATGCTACCCACTACACTACCTCGCTTCCTCTAGAAAATGGAGAGCTGAACTCAAGAGTGCTCAAAACCCCGGTTCAAATAGTACTCATCACCTCTCAGTACCCCAGGCACTGGGACCTGAGGGCCCAAGGCATTCAGTTGCCCATCAAGTCACCAATCTTCATTGGTAGAAAGAGCTCACAAGATCCCAGCTCTCAAGCTGGAAGGGCCTCAGAGCCATCTATCCTAACCTCTGTGTTTGAGAGATGAGGAAACTGAGGCCCAGGGAAGTGACATGAATGGCTTGCCCAAGATCACATAGGTAAGTAGACAGCAGAATCAGGATTTTACTTAATTCAGGTCCTCTGAGTGTAAACCCAGAGCCCTTTCCATCTGGTCAGTTTGGCCCCAAATGACAAACACTGCCACAACCATGTTTAAACTCAGCTGCCAGTGTATGCTGTCACACACAGTACACCAACCAACCTCTGTCCTACAAAATAGTCTTCTCTATACTGATGGAATCTCAAATCCAGTAATTGTTTCTAAAATACCCTTGAGCAAGACATAAAATGCAGACTGCTGAAATATTCCAGATTTCCCCTCTACTTAACCAAATCTATTCTTCAGAGTCCTGCTCAATTCCTAATTCTTTCATGAAACTGCCTCTAGCTACTGTATCCCTTGCTGGTCCCTCCCTTCTTTGACCATCTACCTACTGAACTTCTAAGTTTGCACTAGAATTCAGTGCTACTGATGACCAAAATAAGACCCAGAGACATTCTATAGTAACAGAGGCAATAGAATGGGGTTTCAAACTCAAGCCCTCATATGAATGAGCCAATGGACTTTCAATTGCACTATAGGAAAATATTATTCATTTAACAAACAAAATAAGCCTAACCACAAACTTCCTTGAAATACATCTGAATGCAAGAGAAGAAAGACAAAAGAGGTATATGAAATGTCTTTTATCTTCCAAAACATGGAGAGAGAAAACTAACACACAAAATTCACCACAGCCTTTTAATCCCATTTCCTTCAGAACTCAGTTCAGAGCCACTTTCAACATGATACCTCTCTTAATCCCCACATACAAAATTACCTTGCATTTATAACCATATAGGTACATGTTATCTCCCCAATAGCATCTCAATTCCTTGAGGGAAAAACTTTAATTTTTTTCTCTATAGCCCCTGCACCCAGCACAGTGCCTGGCACACCATAAGAACTTACAAAGGTTTATTGATTGAAAAGGGCAGCTAATTGGATAAAGTGCTGGGCCGGGAGTCAGGAAGGTGAGTCTTTCTGAGTTCAAATTTGACCTCAGACACGTCTTAGCTGTGTGACCCTGGGCAAGTCACTTAACCCTGTTTGCCTCAGTTTCCTCACCTGTAAAATGATTTGGAGAAGGAAATGGCAAACCACTTGTGTCTTTGCCAAGAAAACCTCAAATAGGGTCACAAAGTGTCAAACATGACAGAAAAATGACTGAACAACAAAACTGATTGAAAACTATTAAGGGTTAGATTGTGTAGTGTAGATATAGCAGAAACAGCAATGGATTTAGAGTCAAAGTATTAGGGCTCTTGTTTCCAACTCTACCATTTACTATCTGAGTAAGGTGTTAATGGTAGAAGTCAAAAAACTTTGAATAGCAGCTCTGCTATTTGCTGCCAGCATGACCTTGCCTAAATCACTTAATTTATCCAGGACATTACATTCCTCATCTATAAAATGGAAACGCTTTTCCACTACCTGCTGTAGAGCTTTTAAAAAGAGAACTACATAAACTCTAAAAGTGTTACACAACTGTGAAAGTGGGCTATTATTGTTATTACTGATACTATTATTATATAGTATTACTGAATTGAGCTATTGTTATAATTGATGCTGTGTTCCATTTATCAGGGAAACTTATAGACACAATATTTAAAACAAGAGACAAAAGCCTTTTAATCCATGTAAAATTACCCCAATGAATGTTCACAAACCAAAATGATTAGCAAGATACCTACACAGCATTAAATAACAAATAAGCATCTATCTGTCCAGAGTTCAAAATTTAGTGTTTTGTCTCCTGAAGTCAAAGATATGATTTTCTTTAATCAGTGCAAGAAATTACTCTAAATACAGAAGATGTTTATTTGGTGAATGAACATCTTAATAATAGCTAACATTTATACTACCCTTAAAGTAAGGTTTGCAAAGCATATTACACATATTATTTGATCATCATAATAACTCTGTGAGATAGTTGCTATATACTGTAGATGAAGAAACTGAATCTAAGAGCAATTGGTTCATTCAGGGATACCCAGTTAGTAAATGTCTGAGGAAGGATTTGAACTCAAGTCTTCCTCATAGTGGTCTTTCCACTTGGTCATTCTGTCCCACAATGAAAAAGATCCTAGTAACCATAAACAGAACATTATAAAACGGAAAAGGCTTTGGGTTTGTTACTATTGTTTTATGTACTGTTAATCTGTCAATTGTTGATTTTAAAAGACTACATTTAACTCTGAGAAATTTCATCTGGCAAAAGAAGTAATGATGTAATTGATAAAAAAAAACACATTTTAAAAATTACATAAAGAATCAAAGGAGATTAACCTCAACGATTCATGGGTTTGCCATTGTCTCAAAGACTTAACCTGGCATCCCAAGCTTAGTAATACAGATATGGAACAAAACAACACTAATCACCCTAGACAGGAATCAAACCTATAACCATAACTTTATTATCATCATATTCTAACCAAATATGGTGATAAAGAACATAAATTCACAAGGGAAAAAAATCACTATTTTCAATTAAAACAGAATAACATTTCTAACAAGAACATATGTGAAGTTACCAATGATATTGTACAACTAGAAAATTAGTCATATATATACAAAATATATCTATTTCCTTCTGTCTTACTAACATCCTTAATCTGGGGCTTCCATTCTTCTTTATTTCCTTACTTTTGCCCACCCAAACATCTTTCATAATTCAAACTGCTTCAGTACGAGGACCCTTAACAATGTAAGTAACTATGCTAAAAGATTGACAAGATTTTATCATTTTCTAATGTGATTCCCAATTGAGGGAGCAAAAAATATTTCCAAAGAAAAATATCCCCACAGGGAAAAAAGACAATTCCTATATATTCTACAATTATTCTTAGAGTATCCCTAGAGGGACAGTTATGAGAGAAGGGGAAGTTTAAAAAAACATACAGTACAGCATTCCTCTTCAAACAGATATTACAAAAAAATACCATAAAAATTTTGATGGTTAAAACAGCTTCTTTGACACATTCATTGCATTTGCTTTTCTACTACTTTATATAAATGGAAAAACTGCTTTCTTTAAAGCATATAATAACAATCTATATTTTACCACTTTTAAGTGCCATAAAGGTGATTATATCTTTGAACAGTACTTATTAAAAATTACATCTTAAATACTATACAGTGGAAAGTAAGTTAGCCTATAAGCCTGATAGGGGTCAGAGTAATAACACAGAATGGACAAATTACACTGTCATTCTACTTAAATTATTTAAGTTATTTAATTTGACCTGTAGATAGTCTCTTGTCTTCTCATCATGCCTGACTTTTAAGTGGGAGGTCTTCATTCATGATGATCCTTTAATGGAAGCAAAGCTTTCTCCATTTAACCCATAGTGTTATCAATCATGTACAGGGATAAATGAGCCTGTAAGATTTTGCCAGTATCACAAATGACACTGTGACCTGAGGCCAACATCTTTATTTGCTTCTCCAGTGATTCACTTCAGCAGATATTAACCAATTTTATAATCCATGAAAGGCAAAATTAAAGGACACCATCCATAAAACAGAATAATTCCTATCAGCAACAAAGTGATGTGTGTATTATCTTATAAATTATATGGCCATACAGTGTGGTAATGTAATGAAGTAAAGATGGTAATAATCAAATGCCTAGGGCAAACGCTAATATGCATTTAATCACACAGCATGAAGCCATTTGTCACTACAGTTGAATGCATGTGTACATAAAATACATGAGTCACGTCCTTATTGTTATACTATAACAGCATCAATTTCACACTATCATTTCACATAATAACAATTGGTAGGCTTTTGACATTAGCTAAAACATTCAAACAGTGCAACCACAATTGTTAACAACACCTTTAAGACATTAAGATGTTTGCTTTTTCAGTAACTATAACATTTTTATGAAAACTACTTTGTCATAATTCCTACAGCAGAATACAAATTTCAATTTTTCTAAACAAAAAGTGTGATAGTGACTTATAACAAGCTTCACAATCCCTTCTTAGGACCACCAAAATTTATGACATAGTGGGAGCTGAGTTGGTTAACTATGCAAAATTGTTTTATAAAAAGTGAGGATAGGTTTATATGTTCTTTAGAAGCTCCAAAACTTTATAACAAATGTCCTAGGAAAAGTGGATCTTTCTGTACTGTAAAATGCATGTTCATTTACAATATTCAAGTTGAAGTATGTGAAGATTTCAAATTTATGACAATAAATCAAAGTCTGATCTAAAGGATACATGTAATGACATAAAAATGAAAGAAATACATATTACAGACATGTAGCTGTATATGTGTGTACATATATATGTATTATATGTATATTATATGCATATGTATTATATATGTACATATATATAATCTCTCATCATTAGATCTTCAGTTTGGAAGTATCCATCATCATTTTTCTCCCTAAAACCCCTTAAAACTACTATTATAAATATTACATTCCTGAGATTATCAGCTTTTAGAGGTCAGAGTCCACAACAACTTTATGTCCCACAGAGTTGTACAATACAAAAATGGAATTAAAATGTTATAGTATTGGTAACATGGTTCTGGGGAAAAGCAGTATGGAGGAGATTGGGAACCATAGGAAATGGAGAAGGAAACAATTACCTAACAATACTTTAAATGACTGTTAAATTCCTTGCCTGTGATAACGCTTTGCCTAAGTATGGCACATATATTTCAAGAAAGATTTAGTAGAGCTCGTACAGTTCTAAGAAGAATCACTGAAATAATAAAGCAAATAGAAGTCCTGAAAGGGATACATTTTAGGACTACTTAACAGGAGAAAATAAATACTAGGAGAGATGTGACAGAAGTTTGGAAAATCTAATTCTAGTATTCAATAAAATTGAGTAAGGTGAGATTGGCATCCTCTGAAGTTTGAAAATTAAAGTTGTAGGACAAATACAAGATAATACTGCATACTTTCAGGTCACATGAGCAATAAGATGGAGGACTAGACATTTTCTCTTAACCCAAAGACTTCTCAAACCTCTCTAAAACAGAAAGTATGCACCAAAGATAAAGCAGCTTCAGCTCCTCTGGTCTCAGACAACTAGAATCCAAAAGATGAACTGATGCTTACTGACATTTGTTCATCAGATTCCCACCCAACCTCCCATGCTACTGGTCTAAAGATTACACTAGCAGACCCAAGGCGCTAACATACAGTTCGGGGCTTGCAATACGACACAACCCCATACACACTACTCCCCCTCACTCTTCCCTATGGCATGAAGACACTGGATTGAGGCTATGGAAACCTGCTTTGCTTGGGCAGTAACAGACAGGCAGTTTGGCAGACAGCAGCCCATCGGAAGCAAAAGCCTTCTGGAGACTACTACCTCATGATACCAGCATGCAAAGCTCTGAACTATAGGAGCTTGGCCAGAGAACTGAGGAAAAGAGAGAGGAGGACAGGACATGACACCAGGACAGGCCACATTTGTGTGGGAGAGGCTGTGTAGCAGTCCACTAAACCTGAGGAAAAGAACAAAGCATCCAGCTGAGGCCAGTTTTGACCACCCAAAAGTCACCTGGGAAAGAGACCTAGACTGCTAAAACATGAATTTCCCAGCACAGAAGGAAGTTGAGATACTTTGAGATCCAACCCCAGAGGAAATCACTATCAGAGGGGATGGTCAGGAATTAAATAGGGAAAACTGGGGAAGGGGGAGACTAAAATTACTGAAGATTCCAGGAAAAAGAAAACTTAAATACCTTGAACATAAGTGGATAGATCAACAGCAAAAACACTAACAAAAGAAGTTAAACGTGGCCTCCAGATCTAAAAAACAAGTTCACGCATTTACAAATAAATACTACAAAATAAAGGAAAATGATCCAATACTTGATGAGACAGAGGACTTTGTGGAATGTGAGAACATGGAACCACAATACGCTGTTCCTGAGTGGTTCAAAAGAGAAATGAGAATTATGAGAGCAGAGTTTATGGCCTGCACAACAAAAATAATGAGTAGAATAGAAAACCTGAGATCTTCAATGGCAAGTGTCACCAAAGAAACAAAAGAAAGAATAATACATTGGGAATACAAACATATAGAACTGAAGGACAATCTAGAAGAAGAAAATCAAAAACCATAACATTAAAAGAAAATATGTTTACCATTCAAGCAAAACATACTGATCTTGGAAACACCGTGCATACAGACAACTGAAGGATCATAGGTCTTCCAAAAGAACAGGACAGGACAAAAAGACTTGACACCATAAGGAAGGAAATAATAGAAAAGAACTGCTCAAAATTTCTGAATATAGAAAATGAAATCCCACAGATATTGTGCAAAAATAATCCAAGCCTGCAAAGTTCAAGATACATATAGTAGCTAAATTTGACTACTGAATTCACAAGTAACAAGTTCTTCATGCCATCAGGAGAAAGACCTTCAAATACAACGTAAAGGATATGTGAATAATGCAAGACTATTCTGCACTCACCATGAAACATAGGAGGGAATGGAATGATGTATTCCAAAGAGCAATGAAGCTCAAGATGAGGGTGACCTATACTACAAACTTAGGCTTGACTATCAATGAAAAAATATGCACATTCAATTAAAAGGAGGCATTTTAAACATTTCTAGAAGGAAAACCAGACAAGAAGAGATTATTTGCTTCTTGTAGAAATACAGGACTGAGTAAATGTAGCAGTCAAGAACAACAACAGGAGAGAGACTGGGTAAGGAAAAGGAGGAAATGGGGGGAAAGGAAGAGATTCTTGCTTAAGTGATGGGAGAGATTTCCATTTATGAATGCTCTTTTAGGTGAAGAAAGATACTTAGGTGAAGAAAGGGAGAGGGGGGACTTTGTATTGTGTGTAGCCAGAGGGATTTGATACATGAAAAGTACTTAAACTAACTCAGGACTGAGGGGAAGTTGGAATACCTTCGGACCACTGGCACCAAAGGGAGTGGAAGAACACGGACCCAGAATGGAGATTTTGAGGCCAATGGGGATGGGGAGAGAAATCACGGGAGGGTATAGTTCTGTAGTGAGTTGCATAATCAGGGATGTGGTAGAGGAGGGGCCCTATCATGGAGGAGTATCCTCTCTGACCCCTGCAATAACTGGCAATGTTCTGGGGATAAGGCACAATGGAATAAGAAAGCTCTACAAAGCAGTGGCAGAAACAACCTAGAGGGAAGATCCTAGTATGGATAATCTGGAAGTTTTGATTACATGAAGAATACAGAGGAAAGAGAGACTAGATAATTGTAGAAGTCATGAATCAGAAAATTAAAGTCTAGCATAGACAGAAAAAGAGAATGGATAATGAAGAGAGTGAGAAAAATCCTTTTTTCAAAGTGTCAAAGGAAAATGAACATTTTAAAACTAATGAATAGGACTAGTTGAAGAGGAAAAGAAGAAGGGAGAATCTACTTGAAGGAGAGGAAAAAAGGAGGAAGAACTATATAACCAGATAAAAGCAGGAAAGAAAAAGGAATTAATAAATAAAACCTTAGTGGAAAGGGGTAACAAAGAAGAGGAAGGGATCAGGGATGAGAGAAAGAGCACCACTGGGAACAGGGTTACTTAAAAAAAAAAAGATTAAAGTTACTGAAGGAACATGGGACTGTGTTTACAGCAAAAAAGGGGGGAGGAATCACAACTTGGGGGAAAAAATAGAGACAGAGGAAAATATAAACCTAACTCATGACTTTAAATGTGGATGTATTAAACAATCCAATAAAACAAAAAAGAGTGACAGATTGGATAAGAAAACAAAGTCCAGGGGCGGCTAGGTGGCACAGTGAGTAAGAGCGCCTGCCCCGGAGTCGGGATGACCTGGGATTGGTCCTGGCCTCAGAAAATGAGCACCCACACATAAATAATGACTGGCCATGTAACCTTGAGCAAGTTACTTAACCCCAAATGCTTATTAAAAAAGAAAAAAGAAAAAAAAGTCCTACAATCTGTTGTTTACAGGAAACACATTTTTAAAAAAGATAAAACTGAGGGTATGGAAAAAAATTAATTTTGCAAAAAATCAAGAGTTACAATCATGCTATCTGACAAAGCAAAAACAAACATTCAAAAAATTAAAAGGGAAAAAGAAAGAAAATATATATTATGCTGAAAAGAATCTTAGACAATAAACCATTATCAGTAATAAACATGTACACTTTAAATGCCTTAACATCCAAATTCATAAAGGAAACATCGGAGCTACATACAGGAAGATCTAGACAGTAACACAATATAGCGGGAGACTTCAAAATTCTTTTCTCAGTTTTAGATAAGTTTAACAGAAATAAAAGGAAAAAATATGGAACTAAAAAATCCTGGAGAAACTAGTGTTAAAAGATTTCTTCTAAATGGGATAGCAAAAGAATATACAATATTTATAAGCATCACATAGAACTTTATAAAAACTGATCATGTAGTAGGACACAGAAATATTGCAAGCAAGTGTAAAAAGGCAGAAATAGTTAATACATCCTTTACAAACTATAATGCAATAAAAATAGTCATTGGTTTAAGGACCACAAACAATAGATAGATAGACTGAACCAAATGGAGATTTAACAACAAAATCCTAATTAATGAAACAAAGAACTAAAGCAATTCTCAGGTGAAAAAATCACATCTTTACAAACATAAATTAATAAAACAGAAGAAGAGGGAATTAATGAACTGATTATGCATTTTCCAAAAATTAGAAAATCAGTAAATAAACATAAAATAAGCTCAAAAGAGGAGTTATTAAAAATTAGACGGGAAATAAATAAATTAGAAAGTTCCCCCCAAGAAATGATAAAAAAAAACTAAAAGCTATTTCTTTGAAAAGACCAATAAAATATTTAAATTTTTAGCTAATCTGATAAAAGAAACAGAAAAACCAGCATGCACAGTATATGCTAACAAAACAGACAACACAAAGAAACAAAGGAATACCTTTAAAAATATGTAACACTAAAACTATCAGAAGCCTACTTAGAGAGCTTAAATAGCTCAATATCAGAAGAGGAAACAGATCAAGCTATAAAGGAACTATGTAGGGGGTGGGAAGAGGAAGCCTAATCCTAATGGATTCACAGGTAAATTCTATAAAACTTCTAAAGAACAGTTAGTACCTATCCTTCATAAACTATTCTCAAAAACTGAGAAAGAAAACACCTTGCCAGAATCTTTTTCTGAGACAAATATAGTCTCAATGCCTAAACCAAAGAAAGATAAAATCCAGAGAAAAACTATAGGCCAATATCATTACTTAACTCAAAATTTAACTCAAAACATTGACTCAAAAATTTAAACATAATTCTATCAAACAGATTACAGTGGTTTAGCTGAGAAATAGTATATTAGGACCATGTAGGATTTATACAAAGAGTACAAGGATGGTCCAAAAATATGAAAACAATTAATTATATTAGTCATATTAAAAACCAAAATATCCAGAACCACAAAATTATCTCAATAGAGGAAGAAAAAGTCCTTTGACAAAGTACAGTACCCTTTTATGTTAAAAACCTACAAAAATATAGGCACAGAAGAGCTTTTTTTAATTTCATAAAAAGTATACGTCTAAGCAAGCATCATATGCAATGGGGATACAGTAGAATCTTTTTCCAATAAATATCAGAGTGAAGGAAGGATGCCTACTATCCCCATTCTTATTTGATATAGTTCCAAAAAATGCCAAAAAAAGCAATAAGGTAAGAAAAAGAAATTAAAGATTAGTAAAAAGGACATAAAACTATACCTATTTGTGAATATGACAGTTTACTTGGGAAATTCTAAGGAATCAGCAAAGATACTAGTTAAAAAAACTAATAACTTCAGCAAAGTTGAAGGCTGCAAAATAAATCCTCAAAAATCAACAGCATTTATATATAATAGTTAACAAAACACAAGAAACAATGATAGAAAAGAAAACCCCATTCCAAATAAATATAAAATGCACAAAATATCTGGGGATCAACCTACCAAAGCACATAAAATATACATACCTTATATAATTTTAATTACAAAGCATTCCTTAAAAAAATAAAGAACAACTTGAATAGCCAGAGAAATATTCAGCATTCATGGCTAGGCCATGCCAATATAATAAAAAATACTACCAAAATTAAGTTACATTTTTAATGCTCTACTAAGGAGATACTTTATAGAATTTGATAAAATAATAACAAAATTCATTTGGAAAAAACAAAAGATCTAGAATATCAAGGAAAATGATGAAAAGAAATCGAGACAAAGGGGTGGGAAAACTGGGACACTCAAACACTGTTGATGAAACTGAATTTATCCAATCATTTGGGAGAACAATCTGGAACTATGCCCAAAGGGTTATAAAACTGTATCCTTTTGACCCAGGAATACCATTATTAGGTCTTTTTCTCAAAGTGATCAGAGAAATGTTCTGAAATGTTTCTAGCAGTTGGTTTTTTGGGGGTTTTTTTTGTGGTAGCAAAGAACTAGAAATTGAGGAGATGCCCATCAATTGGGGAA
Organism: Gymnobelideus leadbeateri; assembly: GCA_011680675.1. Lineage (NCBI taxonomy): Eukaryota > Metazoa > Chordata > Mammalia > Diprotodontia > Petauridae > Gymnobelideus > Gymnobelideus leadbeateri. The sequence continues at coordinate 1,096,587 of WOXC01006305.1, forward strand.
TGGCTAAACAAGTTGTGGTATATGATTGTGATGGAATACTACTCTGCTGTAAGAAATAATAAGCAGGTTGACTTTAGACACTGAAAGACTTGCCTGAAATAATGAAGAGTGAAATAAACAGAACAAAGAGAACATTATATAACAGTAATACAGTTTGAAGAATAACTGTGAATGACCAAGTTATCCTGCATATAAATATTCAAATGAAGTACAAAGAGCCTATGAAAGAAGATCCTATCCACCTGCAGAGAAAGAACTGATAAATAGAAACATGAACAGTATAGCTTCATATACATGGAGGGGGATGGGGTGTTGTGTGTATGTGTGTGTGTGCATGTGCGTGTGCGTGTGAGTGTGCGTGTGTGTGTGTGTGTGTGTGTTTTAAATGGTGGCCCTCTCTAGTACAATGTGGGGAGGAAGTGAGACACTTTGGAACTTAAAATGGAACAAAAAAATTAAATTAAAAAAAAGAAACAATGAATATTAATATTATGGTAACAGATAACCATGGACTGGTTGCACAAACTGATGCAAAGTAAAGAAAGCTAAGTCAGTTAAATAAGAGAAACAATGATTACAGCAATATAAATGGAAAGAATAACAAACATAAAACAGTCAAAACCGAATGTTGTGCATGGCTAATATGGAAATATTTTATATGACTTCACATATATAATGGGAATTAAATTGTTTTCCTTCTTAATGGATAGGAGAGAGACTGAAAGGAAGGGGAAGATTTAAAACTAAAAATTTTAAATAAATGTTTAAAATTTTAGTTACTAAAAATGAAATGTATTAAATTATAGAATTATGAAATACAGTAAATTAAATCATGTTAATTTTAAAACTTAATTTTATTAAATTATAAAGGGTAATTTCAATCCCAAAGAAATATAAGAAGACACCTAGCAATCTCCTTTTCTAGAGGTCAAGGTCCATGGTTTATAAAGTCAGTCTTTTTCAATAAGTTGATTGATTTTAATATTTTTTCTTTTCCCTTTAAAAAAAATTCTCCACTATAAAGGACAGTTCTCTGCAAAGAGTAGAGGAGGTTCCAGGGGAAAGTCAGTCCATATAAAAAATTATTAACAAAATCTATTTTTTAAATCCCCTTAAAAAGTCATTTTTGTCTTTCTAAAAAAAATCTTTCCAACTATTGTTTTTATTTTTTTTTTTTAAAGCAATTGAGGTTAAGTAACTTGCTCAAGGTTACACGGCTAGTCATTATTTATGCGTGGGTGCTCATTTTCTGAGGCCGGATTTGATCTCGGGTCATCCCAACTCTGAGGCCGGCATTCTTACTCACTGCGCCACCTAGCCGCCCCTTTAGGGCAACTGGGGTTAAGTAACTTGCCCAAGGTCACACGGCTAGGTTTTTTTTGTTGTTGTTTGTGTGGGTTAAGTGTCTGAGGCCGGCTCTGAACTCAGGTCCTTCTGACTCCAGGGCCGGCGCTCTATTCACTAAATCACCTAGCCGCCCCACAACTATTGTTTTTAATAATTACCAGATTCACATGCTGTGAACTTTAGTATCAATTGTGAGACATGAGAGATGCTGACACAGGACTGCTCAGCATGACAAAAAGGCACTGTGCTCCCCGGGCAAATAGAATAACAGCACAAAGGAAATGTGAGATATGCAAACTGAGAGACGTCTCCATCCCCAAAGTTCATGTGGACTGTTTGTGCCCGACCTATGGTAGAGCCTTTTGAGTTCATATCGAACTGACCAGCCACAGTAAAACACACTATACCTTGACTCCAACACTGTGATGTCATTGGTCCTCTGAGTATAAAGGATGAACAATATGTAGGCAGATGGGGAAAAAAATGAGATTTTCCCCACCACATGGTTGTAATAGTTCTGTAAAAGCAAATACATACTAAGCCTGCTGTCTTTCTCTTTTTGCTTCCTTTTCACTCTTTGGACAAGAACCTTTTCATTTTTCTTTTTTCTACCTTTCCACCCATTTCTCCTCTAAATTATTAAGGCATATCTGGTCCATTAGTATTATCAAAAGTTCTGTTTGAGGGATAAGGCAGAAGGAATGAGTTTATTACTGTTGCCTTATCTTTAAGACATTCAGTTCAACAAACTTTATCACATTTCTATCTACTCTGCAAAACTGTAGGAAGAACTGCCCCCTTGATGCTGACTCTTAAGGAGTTTCCTCCTCCTCTCATTCCAATCTCTTTAACATCTTTCATCTCTCCTTCCCAACTGACTTTTTTTTCTGCCTCCAGATATGCTGAAGTCTTCCTTTGTCTATGCAAATGTCCTTCCTAACAACATTTTTTCCTTCCTAATGATATCAAATATACCAAATGAAGGGTCTACAACCTTATCTGTTATCTCATCACTACCCAATTACTTCCGTTCCTACCAACTTCCTGAAAAAGCATTCTCAGAGGTGGCTTCCTTCTAGCCATATACAAGGTAGTTTCTCCATCCCCATTTTCCTTGAGCTTTCAGAAGCATTTGATACTGTTGACAGTATCCCCCTTGAAACACCTCTCTTCCTTTGGCATCAGTAGCAATGTCCTGGTTTTCTTCTTTTCTGATTTCAGTGCCTCAGACTCCTTTGCTTCTACTTCTTTCTCCTATATCCTAATTGTGTGTGTTCTCCAAGAGTCTATTCTTGGCCCTCTACTCTTCTCTCTTACTCTTTCCACATATGCATCCCTGATTCATAGTTTCAACTATCACCTTCATATAGATCCCCCACAGAAAATAAGTTCCTTGAGGACAGGGACTGCTTCATTTTTTGCCTCTGTATCCCATGCTTGTTTGATTACCAAAGCTGACCTACTATACCAGCCCTGACCTACTACATTACAGTCTTGTATTTCCAAATACCCAAAGAACATTTTCTATTAGGATGACCCAGAATCACCTCAACCTCAGCATTGTCTAAAAGCATAGTCCTCATTTCACATCCCTTTTAAACTGCTTCCCTCTCCCAAATCTCTGACTTCTATCAGTGGGACCGTAATTTTCCAGCCTTGAATCCTGGGAGCTCTCTTTAGGTCTCCTTTCTCTTGTGTTCCTCTAGCCAAGGAGTATTGGTTTTTCTTTCCAAATGTGTCTCTGGGATACATCTCCCTTCATTTCCAGAGTCACCACCATTTTGCTTTTATCACCTTAGACTTGAATTGCTACAAAAGCTTCTTCCCAGATGATTTTTCCACCAATCTCTATTCTCTTCATTTCACTTTGTATGCTACTCTAATATTAATCTATCTCCCTTAGACACTGCTATCATAATTCTACTTCCATACTCAAAAGTTTTCAATGGCTACCTATTTCCTATTCCATAACTACAAAGTCTCCTGACTGGATTTCAAGGCCTTGAAAAAGCTAACCCTTCCCTATTTATCTAACCTTATTTCCCAGTATTCCCCAAAACATATCACCTGATCTTGTCTGGTTAACATCTTTATCAGTCCCCAACACACAACATTCCCCCCACACACACACACACATACTACTCATTCCTGCCTCAATCTTTTTTATTCATGTATTTATTCAGGTATTCCCCTACTTGGAAAACATTCTACAATTCTCTCTACATAGTATATACCCATTCTTCAAGGGCTCACTCAATTCTCATCTCCTTTGTGAAGCCTTTTCCTCCTCCTATAGGCTACAATCATTTTTACCTTTTCTGAACTTTTTATAAATTGTTTGTGCTATACAATTCAGTACTTTATTGTGTCAGTATATAATGCAATCATACGAAATACTTTCTTGTTCACCAACTATCTCATGTGTATATGTATTTTTAATCACAAACTAGATGGTAATGTTCTAGCAGGAAGGGACTATGTCTTAAATGTTTGGTATCTTACTGTACTTAACACAATTCAAGAAATATAGTTGGTACTCAGCAAAAACTTGTTGAATAATGTAATTGAATCTTAGCATCCTCAATCTATATATTTCGAAATCTGAAAATTTTTGAAAAGCATCTTGAATCTCTTCTAGAAAATGTGATCAATGAAAAATATTTTTATTAATATTATCAATAATCAATCTTCTTTGATGGAAACTGATCTCAGAAATGTAAGTAAAATCAATGCTAAAGGGATAGAATATGTGGCCGTAAAGAAAGAATTAGAAATTTATTGCCAATCAATCAACAATATCTATTAAGAGTTTAATATGTGGGGGTGGCTAGGTGGCACGGTAAATAGAGCACCAGTCTTGGAGTCAGGAGGACCTGAGTTTAAATCCAGCCTCAGACACTTAATGTTTACTAGCCATGTGACCTTGGGCAAGTCACTTAACCCAACTGCCCTGCATTCTCCCCTCCAAAAGGAAAAAAAAGAGTTTAATATGTGCCAGGCACTGTGTGTACAAAGTACTGAAGTCAAAAAATAAAACACAAAAACAAAACAAAACAAAAAACCCTCAAGTAGCTTATATTCTAAGAATCCTGTTCTAATTATGAGAAGGGCAGATGTGAAAATACACAACCAACCAACATAGGAGTTCTCAGTCTTTTTTGTTACATGACCCTTTCGTAGTACAGTGAAGCCTCCATAAAACAAAATCTACAGAATTGCAAAGAAAACCAATGATATTGAAGTAGTTATCAAAATAAGTTTTAAAACAAGTTCATGGATCCCAGGTTAAAAAATCTTGATCTAAAGGTACCAGTAATTTAATGCCTTCAGTTTCAGCAAAAAAATCTAATTTATCCAAAACAAACAACACAACTGAAATTGTTTGCATTTGTTAACTTGGTAAATACAATATAGAAAATCTGTTTTAATGTAATTTGGGAAGAAAACAAGCATTTATTAAGGACCTGCTATGTCCCAGGCTGAGTGGTAAGCTATTTATCTCATTTGATCCTCACAACAACCCTGGGAAATAGGTGTTATTATTATACTTAGTTTACAGTTGAGGAAACTGAAGCAGAGGTTAAGTGATTCGCCCAGGGTCAGACAGCTAGCATCTGTGGCTAGATTTTAATTTAGGTCTTCCTAACTTCAGGCTCAGCTCTCAATCTACCACACCATTTATCTACTTCAATATCAATGTTTTAAAATTATGTAAATTCTATATGTATGAACTAAAGTTTATCTATATGAAATAAGCCTGTATTGCTCAAAGCCTTTCATTTAAATTGGTTTTTAACACAGAACTTAACTCTCTTAATTTAAAAGAACTCTATAGAATTAGCAAGAAATGAATCCCTGACAGTCTGACAAAAGCTTCTTATGCTAAATAAATTACCTACAGAGAAGTCAAAATAACTGCATAGATTACTGACTCTTTTCTCTTTGACAGATTAAGCCAGCAAAACAGTGTAGAGAAGTAAGAAAATTATCAGAATAATTTAGGCACAACACCTGCTACCGTTTCAAGTACTTAGGTTACACAAAAAGCATTATTTTTGTCTGATCTATGTTGATAACTGGCTCCATTATTCATTTTATTTTGTTAATAGAGCTTTGACTTGGTTCAAGCATTAAAAATGTATTAAAAATATATTCAGAGTAAATGCACAGTCATTAATGTCAACAATAAAACTATACCTGAAATATATGATAGCGGTAGTTATCAAAAGTTACAACTTTAATATGTCATATTGTGACATCAACTAAGCAAGAATCAATTTTTTTCTTGGGTTTTGTACTATCTCATTAGTTAATTTGTAGATCTACTAAACTTAAGTTTGAGATACAATTAAATTCAAATCAATTCATATCTTTCTGCATCCCAAAAATAAATTTGCTCACTTTAATTTCTAAATCCTCATACAGGTTTGCACAAGCTGCATTTGTGCAAAAACAAAAAATCTCAGAATCGGTTTTTTTAATACAAAACAGGAAGAAAGGAGGAAAAAAATTAAAGAAATAAATATTCTGTTAACATGAAGAGAACTGAGGATCTAAAAATTACCCTAACCTCTGAAAAGCGAAACATTTCAAGAATTAAGGAAAATTCAGTGAAAATAAGGCAATTCAGAATCTATCAACCAACAAAGAAAGGTGTCATTAGGATAGAAACGTTTGCATATTTTCATATTTTCTTTAAACTTGATGCAAAAGGATGTGGTTATGTTGCCACCCATAGGTAAGTTATAACTTTTTTAAAATCATGTTTATAGTGAACATTTAATATCAGTGACCTTTGGGGTCCCTGTGATACCAAGAAATTCAGATAATATGCATAACAGACAGTAAAAATCTTAAAAACAGAATTGTTTAAAAATCTGCATCCAAAATATCCTATCCAATTAGTGAGAAAAATTAAATATTCTTTGTGAAGCTGATAAACTATCTTCTTGTAAAATTCCTCTATTAAGAAAAAATGTTCTACACTTAATGTTATTTATTTTCTTTTTTTATAGTAATAAAAATACACCACAGGCTTATGTAAAGCTATGTCTTATTTCCTGCAAAAGTCTCATAGCCAATGCAGTTCAAAGCAGTACTTGGATTTCAAATGAAATACACCTCTTCTCTAGGGGCGCCCTTAACCAAAAACACTCTGCTGCCACCTCGTGGGCACTGTGGTGAATGTTCACAGGAGTCATCCCGGGAAATGAAACTGACTTTTAACCATATTCCCACTGCCTGATAACACTTTTAAAAACCTGTGTGTGTATATGTATATGTGTATGTGTATGTATGTGTATGTGTACACACATACACACATATACATAAATATGTACCCAAATATGTACTAAAATTTACGTATATGAAATAAGCATGTGTTGTGTGTGTGTATATATACTAAAATTTAATTATGTGAAATAAGCAGATATTGCTCAAAGCCTTTCATTTAAATTGTTTTTTAACACAGAACTTAATTCTTAATTTAAAAGAATTCTATAGAATGAGCAAGAAATGAATCCCTAGCAGTCTGATCAAAGCTTCTCATGCTCCATGAAAACTTTTATTTATATGTGTATATATTTGTGTGTGTGTATATATATACATACACATACACACACATATAGAGATTTACACACACGTATGCACGCAAAAGCTGCTGCCTCCCACTCACAGCCCAGCGCCGTTCCCCAGCATAACCCGGAGGCGTCGGGGCACCAGACTGCGGGCTCTCTGCAGAGAGAAGGCTCCTGCGGGGCCTCCATGGGGGGAGGGCGATGCTGAATGCAGAAAGCGATTTGCAGACTTTGATCCATCTGAGTGGCCTGGGCTCATCTGATGTATAATTTACGCCATTTAACAGGGCTCCCGGGTCAGTGGCAGCCACAGGGAAGGGACGAGGCCCCTTCCGCGCAGTCCCCGGCCCCGCCCCTCCCCCGCCCCGCGAAGACCTCTTCCCCCAACCCGGGCCTGGGACCTAGGCGCAGGCGGCCTCGACCCCCGGCCACCACTAGGAGGCCTCCCACAGGGCATCCTTCCCGAGCGCCCTTGATTCCTATTGGTTCACAGCTCTTTGCCCGTCACTTCTCCCGTGAGACTGGAAGCCCCAGAAGGGCAGGAGCTCCCTTTGGACTGTTTTTGTATCCCCAGAATAACTGACACGTGACTGACTGCCTGAGGGTGACACTGCATGCGCCGGTCCCCTCGCTGGCCTCGGTTTCCCCATCTGTAAGATGCGGGGGCCAGGCCTCCACGCCCCCCTCCGGCGCTAGATCCGGGCTCAGTGACCTGGGCGACCTAAGTTGGGTTGGTCAGCTACCTGGGCCTCGTTTCCCCATCTGTAATGTGAGGGGCTAGGCCTCAGCCGGGGCACTCCCACCCACGTCCTCGGATGACCTACATTCATCCTGGAGCCCACAAGAGGCTGGGGGCCCCTCCGGAGCCCCGCGTTTGGGGCCGCCACCACCAGCACCCCGCCTGCTCTCTCCTCAGACGATGCTTCACGGGCTTCCGGCCTTTCCCGCCAATCCCGCGGAACGTGCTCAGGGGGCGTGGCAAGGGAGTGGGCGGTGGGGCAGGGGCGGAGTTTGGAAAGGTTGTGGAGGGCCTGGGGGCGGGGCTTGTGGAGGGCGAAGGATAATCAGGGGGTGGGGCCCGGGAAGAGGCAGGGGCGGGGCTTGGAGAGAGTTTAGTGGAATAGGAGAGACTTGGGGAGGGCTGTAGAGGAACAGCAGTGTGGTTTGGGTGAGCAGTGGAGGAGCCAGGGGTGGGGCCTGAGAAGGGCAGATAAGTATAGGGGTGGGGCCTGAGAAGGGCCTACAGCATAAGGGCGGGGCTTGGCATATCTGGGGCGGGACCTGATGAAGGATAGAAGATGCCAGATAGCTAGGAGCAGCAGTGAGAGCCTTGTAAGGGAGTTAATTCCAGGCATGCGGTTAAGCTAGTGTTCAAATCCAGCCTCAGACACTTACTAGCTATGTGACCCTGGGCAAGTCATTTAACCTCTGTTTGCCTTAATCCATTGGAGAAGGAAATGGCAAATGACCCTAGTATCTTTGCCAAGAAAACCTCATAAATAGTATGTATAATCCACAGGGTCATGAAGAGTCAGGCATAGCTGAACAACAACAAAGGGAAAGTAGGAATCCATTTGGAGATTATTAAGTTAGGAAAGTGACATAGTTAAAGGAGCTTTAGGAAAATCACTTGGGTGCCTTTGTGAAGGATGGAGGCTTGAGGCCAGTGGACCAGTTAGGGGGCTATTGCAATAGTCAGGCTTCAAAGGGCTCTCAGAGGCCAAATAGCCCAGCTCTTCATTTTACAGGTCAGTAAACTGAGGCCCAGGCAAGTGAAATGATTTACCCAAGGTAACACAGGTAGCAAATGTTAGAGGGAGAATCTGAACTCTGACTGAAACAAATGCTTAGATTTGTTTGTGGGGAAAAAAAAAACTTTATAAAACCAAAATTAGTCTCTATCCCTTGTTTACTCATTAATTCTTCCCTTATTTATTGAGCTCACAGGTAATTTCTTCCTTGTTCTAATTTGTTTATTATATGACCTTTTACATCCAGGTCATGTAATAATTTGGAGTTTATCTTGGTATGTGGTGTGAGGTGTTGGTATAAATCTCATTTCTGCCAGATTTCTGTCCAGATTTTCCAGGAGTTTTTGTCAAATAATAAGTCCTTTTCCCAGTGACTAGGGTCTTTGGGTTTCTTGAACACTATGCTATTATATTTGTTTGCTTCTGTAGATTATCTATCTGATCTATTCCAATTATTAACCTCTCTCTCTTTTTTAAAATCTGTATCAAATAAATGATTACTACTTTCTAATACAGTTTGAAGTCTGGCAGTGATAGTCCCTCTTCCTTTCCACCTTTTTTCATTATAACCCTTGAGATTCTTAACCTTTTGTTCCTCTTTATGAATTTTGTCATTTTTCTAGTTCTATAAAATTTGGGGGGAGTTTGGTATAGCACTAAATAAATTAATTTAGGGAATACTGTCATTTCTATTCTGTTGGCTCAGGAACTTACATTTGAAAGGGTGTCATGATATATAAACTCGTTGGGAAAGAAGTCTTGGTCCAATGGGTCTCAAGGATGATGAATAGAGTCACAGGGCAGTTGATTGTCATACCTTTTCCAGTAACAATGATAATATTAGTATTTTACCAAATGCTCTGCTCAAAAATCTATGCAGAATATACCTATAGCATTTCCTCCATCAACCATCTTGGTAACCCTATCAGAAAACAAAGTAAGTTTAGTTCAGAATGACTCGTTCTTGATGAAGCCATTTGGGCTTTGTGATCACCACCTTCTTAGTCAATAATATTAATTCCTAAAAAACAGAGGTGTCCAAACACAGCTGTCCAACTATGAGCTGGGGAGACAAGCCCCATGGTCCTGTTTACAGTACCAGACCTGAAGGCAGGTCTTGGGTTCATATGCTGCCTCTAGACTAGGTGTGTGAACATGGACAAGCCACTCTGAATCTATGAGCATCAAGGTTCTCATACGTAAAATGGAGGTGCTGATAGCCATAGTCCCCCCCCACCCCCACAGGATTATCATGGGGCTCAAATGGTATCGTGCATGTCAAATGCTTGGCTAATTTCAAAGGGCTGTAGAAATGTGAATTATTATTAAGTACCTACTATATAACAGGCATTGTGCTAAGCACTTGGGGATACAGAGAAAGGCAAAAACAAAGGCAAAAAAAAAAACCCAGACCCTGCCCTCGAGGAGCTCCCAGTCTGATGGGGAAGACAACATGTAAATAACTATGTACCAGAAGGCTATATACAAAATAAACTGGAGGTGATCAACAGAAGGGATGCTCTAGTGATAAGGGGAATCAGGAAAGGCCTCTTGTACAAGATGGGATTTTAGCCAGGACATGAAAGAAGAAGCCAGGAGGCAGAGCAACAGAGGGTGAAAATGACAAGATAGCCAGTGAAAATGCAAGTCCAAGGAACAGCAGGGAGGTCTGTGTCCAGATCCCAGAGTAAGGGGAGGGGTGTAGATTGTAAGAAGACAGAAGGTCAAAAGGGATCTGCTTATGGATGGATTTGAAAACTAAACAGGGTTTTAATATCCGATCCTGCACTTTAGAGCCCAGAGGACTAGTTGGCATGGGTGTCATAGCAGTGATCTGTTGCAGATCACCACCCAGGTTTGGACTGGGTGACCTCTGAGCTACCTTCAGACTCCAAAAGTTGATAATTCTAAATATTTGCAATTATCGGGGAGTCACTTCATCTTGATGTGCCTGTTTCTTTATCTATAAAATAGTTTGGACTCGATGGTTCCTAAGGTCACAGATCTAATATGTGATCCTGTTTCTGTACTGCTATACAAAAGAAGTGTTAAACCTTTTCCATATAAATCAATCTGATCTTCACAGCAACTGTGTAGGCTACAGGTATTATTATCCTGATTTTGTGGGAGAGGAAATAGAGGCTCAAAGGGGTTATAACTTCCCAGAGTCATTCAGTTAATAAATTGAATCTTGAAACCAGACCCTCCTGTGATCCAATGACACTTGCTCTTTTTTCCCCCAAAACTGTGATTTTCAAGGCAGCTAGGTGGTACAGTGGATAGAACATCGGGGCTCCAGGCAGGACGACCTAAGTTCAAATTTGACCTAAAACACTTACTACCTGTGTGACCCTGGGCAAACCACTTAACCTCTGTTTGCCTCAGTTTCCTCATCTGTAAAATAAGGATAACAATAGCTCCTACCTCACAGGGCTGTCGTGAGCATCAAATGAGAAAGTAATTGTAAAGTACTTAGCACATGGTAATAAATGTTAATAATTATTTTCGCTGGGATATCCCCTAGGCCTGGATCTCTCCTTCCTCATCTCCTCCTCCTACTTTCCCTGACTTCCTTTAAGTTTCAGATAATGTCCCACGTTTTCCAAGTCTTTCCCACTCTCCTTAATGTTAGTAACTTCCTTCTATTGATTTTCTCCAGTTTATCCTGTATATGTGTGTGTGTGTGTTTGTACAAAGTTGTTTGCATGTTGTCTTTCCTATTAGGCCATCAACTCCTTGAGAGCAGGGGCCATCTTTTGCCCCTCTGTGTGTCCCCAGAGTTTACTAAGCAAAGTGGGCAATCAGGGGGCACTTAATAGTAGGCCCTTCCTAAATGCTTGTTGATGGCCTTCAGTTTCTAGATCCAATGTTGGACGTGATAGAAAGTGAAGACAAGACTGATGGCTTTCACAATTCACAGCTGCAATTTTATCATCAGGCTTCATCTTGGTATGTTAATTGCTATTTGTTATTGCAAGAATCTAGGCTTG